>CM034154.1:81591519-82191519 GCA_019776745.2 Taxus chinensis | reverse complement strand
AACCCTATCAGTCTACTAATTAGGGGCATGGTAAGCCTCATTCGTTACCCAAAAAATTTAAAGAAGTCCTCATGAACTTGGCTCATTAACCACTAGTAAAGCTTCTCTCATTTTCTAAAGTAGGGGAGTTCATAAAGTTGTAAAAATCCCATTTTGACAACAATTTTTCTCCTGTGTCGTCGTACATGGCCATATCATTCTTTGTTTGCATAGATATTTTTACCATTAATAGCTTGTCCAATTCCTTTTTATTATCCTTGGTTTTGTGGTTGTAGTCACTTACTTTACAACGTCAAACATGTGATTCCCAATCATGACCCATGAATACTCCTTATGGATATTGCATCTCCTAAAATTGACTTTTGGGGGTGTCATCAAAGTTTGTCTCTACCTCCTTCTACTTTCTACCCCTTGTAGTCACTCCAAGTGCTCATTTAGGTGCCATAACAACTATAAAAGTGTGTTCTTGCAGCCGAATCAAGCTCTGAAACTCAAAACTCACATGCCCTAGCTCAAAAGTTGCGTGGCCTAGCTTCAAAATTGAACTCGAACTGTTGATTTTCCTCCCCACATGCCTTTATTTTGATAAAACACTTTCTCCAATAGAGCACCAACTAGCCCCATGTACAAATACATCTGGTTCATTTTCTTATCACAACTCTTCGCAATTCCCATGTAACTCGCTCTTAGCTCACTTTTCAACTCACTCAAATGCTTCTTCTTCATAATCACAATGTAAAATTGATTTCACAACACCACCTTCTATAATGTTTGTAAATTTTTCCACATTTATTTCTCTCTACCTACCCCAATACTCATTATTGAATGATGTTTATTTCCTTTTTCCATACTGATTTTTCTGCACCCCAATCATACCGTCTAGCGCACCCACTACTTCTTGGCTACATACCTCCTTTTACGCACCTTCATGCATCGAAGAACCTATCCACTGCACCTTTCACCAAGAAGTTTTCCATGTTGTAGCCTACCTCACGTTACACTATGCGTCCATTCATCCACACATGGTCTTTTTTTAAGAGTAATTTTTATATATGTATCTACACCTTTACTTCAAGCACCTGCATAATATCTCCCTATGCATACCCATCTTTAACTGAACGTTCAAACTTAATCCATTTATCCTGTATATACTCCACCCCACACTAAAAGTATGTGTGGTCTTCTACGCTTGAATTCAATATATATTAATTAGCTTCTAGCGCGCAAATGTGCTTAGTACACAAAACACTGAACTAAATTGACAAAGCATAACAATGATGAAAGGAAACACATATAAAGGAAATGAATTAAAGGGAATCCTAATCTAAATGACAATACTGCCTTATTACAAATACCAATAAGACTTATTTATAGTAGGGGTTCAGCCTACTCCCATTGAAGTAACTTGGAAAACGTGTCCCATCCAACACCTGTAATTGGCAAGCACCCTAGTCAAGTATGTAAGTCACAACATATAGTCCTAAACAATGAAATTGGAACTTCCTAGGGTCATGATTTTTTTTTGAATCATACAGAAGAACCATCTGTCCAACTTAAATCTTTTTATCCTTAATATTTCTATCATGCCATGCCTTTTTCTTGGACTTGTCTATCTTCTAAATCCATCAGGAAAATTGCATTAGTTCATTCCTATCATGACACACCTTTCATCCAATTGCATTAGTTTATCAATATGATCTTCAAGTTCTTGTACATCAGCCAAACCTTCTGCACGCGCAATACACAAAGAAGATAACATGAATTCCATTGGTAAAACAACTGAAAGGGTGTGGTCTTATTCAACCTCTTGAAGTTTTTCCTGTATGCCCAAAGTACAACAAATACTTTATCATCCTAGTATTTTCTTCTAACATCACAAATATTCGGCAATGTATGTCCCAATATCTTGTTAAAATCCTCAGCAGTTCCATTTTCCTAGGGGTGAGAGGGGGTTGTTTTATGTGTGCCACCATAAATTTTGTCAATAATATTCTAATCGTCTCATTAAGGAAATTAGTACCCCTATCACTTGTTAAACTTAATGGGCATCCATACCTACTGATAATGTTCTCCCATAGAAACCTTTCTGCTGGAGCTGTCTTGCAATCCTTTGCAGGCACTGCTTCTGCCCACCTTGTAAGATAATATTTACAAGTTATAATGTATCACGATCTAGTCCTACGTGTGGGTTGGGCAATAAGACCCAAAAAATCAATTTCCCACTTTTTAAAATGTTATGCACTCGCAATAGGCCTCAAATGCATTTCATCTCTATGCCCAGGCTTCCCAAGACATTGATAATGGTCACACACCCTGACATACTCTTTACAATCCTTATACACTATTTCCCACCATAAGCCAGCTAACAAAATCTTGTCCATGGTTGCATCCCCAGCATAATGGCCACCTGAAATCCCAACATGATTTTATTCCATAATAGCTTCATGATCATGCTCAAGTACACACTGGTGCAAAACTTCATCCCAACCTAATTTGTATAAGTCTAAACTAATCAACATATAATGTGTGTCACGTATGGTAAGTTATTTCTTCTCTAAACTATTCACCCCTTCAGGTGCCACACTTATACGTAAAAATGTAAGAATATATTCTAAGTTAGAGGGCACGTAGTTCAATCTAAAAAAATGTGCAGCTGACATTTTATCCTCAATGCTTTGTGCATCCTCACCTGAATTAATCCTAGATAGATGATCAATCCCTAAGTTACTCTTTCCTTGCTTTACCACCACTATAAAGTCAAATCCCTAAAACAATAGAATCCAACGACATATGTGCCCCTGCAAAATGGGATTGTTCACCAAGTACTTCAATGACATGTGATCTGTACATAATATAAAAGGAGTTTCCAACAAGTATTGTCTAAATTTATGGAGAGTGTAAATCATGGATAAGGCCTCGCGCTCTGTAGTTATATAATTCTATTTAGTTGGGCTCAACTTCTTATTTGTAAAAAAAAGGATGATCAACAATAAATTCTACATTTTGTGCTAACACTACGCTAATGGCCATGCTAGAGGTGTTCACATGCACATGGAAAGGTTTGGTCCATAAAGGGAAACATAGAATATGTGTTGTAGTAAGCCTTTCCTTCAGTGTTTCAAATGTGCACTGTTGTGCTTCACCCCAATGGAAATTTCCATTACTCTTCAGAAATTATTATAAGGGCATGGCAATCCTAACATAACCTTTGATAAAATTCATGTAATAACATGTGTTCCCTAATAATTCACACACCTCACTCTGGTTAGTAGGTTTCGCTAAGCCCAAATTATTAGCAACCTTAGCAGGGTCTTCCAATAAGCCTTCTTTACAGATATATGTCCGAAAAAATTCCCAAAGGGTGTAGCAAAAATGAACTTCTTAAAGTTTAAGGAGATGCTCAACTTCCGCACCTCTTAAACATAAGTCTTAAATTGTCACAAATGGTATTTTACTAGCCCATAAACTGTCCAATCATCCAAGTAAACTTGCAAAAACTTATGAATGAAGTCCTGAAATGCTTGCACAATAATACACAAAAAGACTACAGGCACATTATTTAATCCAAAAGGAATAACTGTGTATGTAAAAATTCACCACTCAGTGGTGAAAGTTATCTTCTCTTGATCCTATTTAGCAATCCTCACCTGATGATATCTAGAAAATCCATTAGTGAAGGAGTAGATCTCACGCCCTATAGCTCCTTCCAGAATCTCTTCAGTAAAAGGTGCGGGAAAGGGATTTATTACACATGTATCATTCAAATCCCTATAATCCACACAAATTCTTATCTTTCCATCCTTCTTTATGTTTATCACCATATGGCTAACCCACTCCGACTCCTCGATGGGCTCAATGATCCAAGAGTTCAACATCTTATCAATCTCGTCCTTTACCTTGACGCACAGATTATGATTCATCCTATAAGGCCTTTTCCTAACCGGGAGTGCACCTTATTTTAACTTGATCCTCATCTCACCCAAATAGTGATGTACTCCTTTAAACTCATGATAACATCTAGGAAATAAGTCTTGGAATTCACATAGTATCTCAATGATTTTTGCAACCTCTGAGTCAAACCAGTAATCACCAATGATGGCCTCCTGAGGATCTGAATCTATCTTAACATTGACCCTCCTCATTTTCATAGGCTCATAATACATGCATGCCTTTTCATCTACACTATCTAAGACCTCGCGCAAACCCACAATATGATCATTATATGGATTCTCCACTTCTTCATCATCAATCATGTAGACCATCTTACCTTTTTCTTTTTCCAACCAGGTGTGCCCAAGTTGTTCCTCATCTGTCTCTTCTTCTTCAAAACACAACCCCAAATTTGAATCACATAGTAACTACTAGATAAGCTCCTCAGCCTTTGTACTATCTCCCATAGTCAAGTGCTTCATAACATTTAATGCCTCATTCACCAGATATTTAGTCTAAAAATAGTCAAAGTTTTGAATCATACCTGCAGTTAGTTCTTTCCAATTCCTTGTTTCTCTATTCAATTTTGCATAGACATACCATGCGTACACATAGCCTTGCAAGGTGAAGTAAAAATTGTGCACCTACAATGAAGGTGGTAAGGCCTCCTTCCTGTCTGTCAAGAGTCTCTCACACTTCTAAACATGGTGTGAAGCATAATCCTTCCCATGGAATTCACATGTCTTGGTAGGTTCATTGCTCTGAATAATTTTAACAGATAAGGTGATTCTCACTTCTCTCCACTCTAAAAGAACATCTCTGTGTACCATCCACCAGTGTGTTACTGTCCCACGTAAGGTATACACTAGCATATTCCTTATTTCCACTTGGTATGTCGACTAGGATGCCATAGTGCACAGAAATACTTCAGGATTTCCCTTGCTAATGTACTTTGGTACCTGGTTACTACCCAAACACCTAACACAACATGACCTACTTACGCATGTAACTGTACTCTTCATCTCGTGCCAATCAGTTCATAATTACCATGTGCCCAGTTGTCACAAACAACACTCATTATATCATTCATAGACTATACATCATCCCATTAAATAACTCCTTCCTTTGATGGCTTAAGTAGTTCAGGATCTCTGATGCTACACACATAAATTATGTTCAAATCCTCTTCACTCAAAGGTTCTGTATAAGGTGTAACTTTTGCATCCGTCAAAGGAATAATCACGTGCTCTGTTTTGTTCTCAAAACTAATGTAATCGTTATTCAAGCTTAGATCACCATTATTTGCATAACACCATGGGAACCCAAGTAATGTATGAAAGTTATTTGCTTCAACAAACATCGAGACTTATAAATCCCCAGTAAACTTGGCCCCTTGTATAGTAATAGTGACATCCTTCAGAACTCCAATGGGCATGGATTTAGTTCTTTTTTCAATATAAAACACATTCAAAGATGGCTGTAATGGTTGCCTCCCCATCTGGTTCCATGCGTCCAAGGTGAGTACATTCATTTCTGCACCTGTATCAATAAAAATGTTACTTAGCATCCATCCATCAACAACTGCATTTAGAGTAATTTCTTTGTTATAATCAACAATTTGAGGAGGCAAGTTAGCTTGTAAAATTTGTCTCTCGTGCTTAACTCCAACATTCGACATATTTCCCCTTAACCATTTCCACAATAAAGGAATGATGTTTTCTTAGTGCAACATCTTACAAACCTCCTTCAAATCATCAACATAATTCTAAGGAACTTCAATTGCCTTTTCCTATTCTAGCTTCCATGACTGCTCCTTCAAGCATTGTATCTCACCCTATAATTTTTTGATCACCTCCGCAGTCTCTTGACATAATTCCTTTTGATGGGAAACATCTAGATACTTTACATGTAATACCTAATTTTTGTAATAACATGTTTTTTCTCCAAAGTCTCATGTGCATGCACAACCTCAACGCATGTAGTAATCATCAAAGATATTACCTCTAGGTCAGAAGCTAACTTCAGAATCCACCGATCTTCCACAACGAGTTGTAATCTAACCATCTCCATGCCTTTATTCTGCTTGTGCTTCTTGCTCAGGTGATCATAAAAATCTAGGCATTCTTCATAATTGTGATTCTTTCCACACCAGGAGAAAATAATATTTTGAGGGAACTCATGCTTAGAAGGATCAGGGGATCCGCATGTATAACGTGTTCCATGGGGGAACTCACTTCTTCCACCACCGCAACCTTTACCTCTACCTCTACCACCTCTGGCAGAGCGTCCTTCATTAGGACTATGATCATTATGCTCACCTTGTTCCTTATAATTGTTTGCAACACTAGCCTGATGTACACTAGTCTCAATGACAACATGAATATGATTAATCAAAATGCAATTATTTGTATCATGAGTTGTAGAATTAAAATTTTTACAATAATAGGAGACATTATTTCTTATCGTGCGTTGCAACAATGGGCACCTACTTGAATCATGATCAAAGTGATAGATCTTACAGTTCAGCAACATGGCACACACCGATTTATGAGGGAAACTATCCTTAGTATGTCCTTCTACTTTAGAATCCATACACCAAATAACACTGTGTATCTCATGAGCTAAATTAGATGACAATTTTTCCAACTATTTTTCCATAGATGCAATCTAAGCTTCTTAAAATGGGCTAACTCTGGTGTCTACTTTCCCAACTACCTCGGCGTGGAGAGCTACCTCAAGCATGCCGCATGGGTCTGTATAAGTATTGTGTGAGAGAACCCTTCTGAAAGGTGTGATCAATCCTCCAAAAAACCATTGAGCATGTTGACTCAGGTGAATATCATAGGATAACTTTGATAATAAAGTTTTAAAGTAGGAATCATACTCCCTTATGCTCTCAGCCATGCCCTGTTTGATGTCCTTCAACGCCCTGATGCTCTTTTTATCAAACTCGTGTATGTGAAACTCTACTAAGAAAGCATCATGCAATGCAGTAGAGTCTACACAAGTTTGGTTCGGATCATATTTTCTATACCAAATATACACGTGCCCTTGCAAAGTAGTAGCAAAATAACTTTCCTTACACTCAAGAGTTGTGATCCCTTTAGTGTGCCATAGTATCTCACACATATGCATGTGCTCAGCTACATCTTCAATTATTCTATACTCTGGTAGGTGAAGGGACATCTCAAAATAGACTTGATGGGGTTGGTGTAGACCATTCCCACTAGATCCAGAACCTCTGTTACCTCCTATGTTCCCTCCTCCTCCAAAACCACCAGACCCACTAGATACTGAGCCACTTGATCCTCCTTATCCTCCCCATGTAGTGGGAAACAAACTAGAGGATGTACTACCTTGTGTCCCGACAGTTATTATAAACTAAACTCCCATGATCTGTAAAGTTTTACTACTCCTGATGTGAGTCCATAGATTTGCACACTTGTGTTCTATGCTGATGACATGCCTGAAAAGGTTACCTCCAACTGGACCTTCAAATAACAAAGATAAAATATGTGCTGCTATAAATGAATGTGATACATAATTAATGCCTGCACTTAAGTGAGAATGAAATCTACTTGTCATTACCAAAACACCTATACTAGCCGGATTCTTAATAATTGTCTCAGGAACTGAAACACCAAGTGTAAGGGATATGTCATCAGGTAGGATCAGATGCATGCACATGGTTCTTAGTATTTCCTAAGATGTGATCTCATCTGAAACTGAAGAGGGTTATCTATCATGCTTACCCAAATGGGGGATTTCCAGATGCTTTGGCTCCACATCTTCCACATGAGCTCCAAATTCTTTACAACCCATCTCTCTCTGCAACACCATTCATTTCGTAATTTCACGTTGCTTTGTCAAGTCCTCTCGAGCACTTCATTAAACTTAATTTACCTTTCTTCCCTATGTCTTTATGTTTCTAGGTCCACCATCTTTCACCACACTTGCTCCTGTCCCTGCACATGGTGGGGTTTAGCTAGCCATAGGAAATTTCAAATTCAGGGTAATGATCAAGATCTTAATCACACTATAATATCCTCTGGGTTCACGTAGAAAATGAAACTCAACAACCTCTAGATACAAATAATTAGAAACTGAATACTCAAATATATCACTATTCAAAACACCACTCCACCAATGATCTGCAATGCGTGTCCAAGTCAGATCAACATCATGCATAGCCTGGAATTCTTCATATATCCAAAAAAGTGCTCTATAACTCCAATTTCTCTTTGATGCATATGCTACCAAACACTCGTACATCTCTATAGGGAAAAAACAAAAGAACATATCATATAGTTCATGATACAGATTTTGTTCAACCACGCGCGAGAACCAAATTAAGGT
Organism: Taxus chinensis; assembly: GCA_019776745.2. NCBI lineage: Eukaryota > Viridiplantae > Streptophyta > Pinopsida > Cupressales > Taxaceae > Taxus > Taxus chinensis. The sequence goes on along the minus strand of CM034154.1, from coordinate 82,183,233 downwards.
TTAGTATTAAATTTGTGAGAAAATTTTTCCTCTAAATTCTCTAACTAATCCTCAATGCTGGTCGAGGTCAACCGATACTTATTCATCATGCAACATCCTTGCAAATATATTGAAAAATGTCCCAGAAATGGAACCAAAATGTAGTCTTTTATTTTACCAAACAACCCAAGGCACGCTGGCACATCATCTAGGAAAATCTGAGCACTCACCCAAAGCACGCAAGGGTACCAAATCCCTCTTTTATGGAAACTTTTTCAAGGAGTTAGCATGATAAACACACACATAGATATATCCCAGATCTATAACAACAATGTAATGATAATCTATAACCAAATCGAGATCATAACCATATGCAAGAATAACTTATACAAGAATCAAGATTAGGTTTATCATATAAGAACCAGTCACATATATGTTAACAACCAATATCCAACCACATAGATCCATTGTATTAATTACTATAAAACACGAAAGATGAATACATACATAACAGAGTCACCATAAGTCATGCATGCTCATAAACTAATAACATAACTCTATTATAATCACGATACTACCAATCTATGCAAATAATACATATATAGGAGTGGGGACTTTCCCTGCACCGCTTATGCATCCTCAAAATAGTATGCATGCTAATAATAACCATGCACCACTACAAGATAACTAAAAAATCATGAAATATCACTAATAATAGATTATCTAATAATATCAACTGCAAATATAATCCTATTAATAGCTCAAAACTATGCATGTCACTTGATCTTCCACTTGCCAAAATTAGCCTTCCTTTGTCCTCAAGTATTCATATTGATGCATGATTTCCAAGTCTTCATGTTGACGCATGCCTTGCACTCAACATCTATATTTAGCCCCTTCATGTAAAATGAATAAGTCTCAAATTCACACTTTCCCATGCATGCCGTTCTTCTTCTATAATTCCATGTGCACCTTTACACCTTATGCCCACTCACCCAATATTTATGTTCCTTTAGTAATTAGGCTATAATTCATCAGCCCAACAAATATTTCAGAGGATTGATATTGGGTAAAAACCCAAATCAATTTTTTTTGTTCTGTCGTGATCTGATCACTAGAAGCACACTTACTAAAAATAGTAAGCCTTCCTACACAGGAGACTGCTATTTTAGTAATTCCTCATTGGAAGAAGCTATGAAGAATGCGGTGAACATAGGGGAAGTACCGTAGGTGAAAATCATTGAAAGGGACATCTTGGCCCAAAATTGACACTTACTAAAAATGGTAAGTTGTCCTCATATGTGTACACCTGCCATAAATAACAAGTTGGTTCAGAAAGTGGTTTCCATAAGAGGAACACAATGAGAAGGAGTTCAAACTACCATAGTCGGTCGAGGTCCGAAAAATATGATTTTTACACTAATTAAAAATAGTAAGTCACTCTACTCAAGAATAACATGTGTTAATTTGGTCATGAGATTCAAGTTGATAGGTTCTCATAGTACCTCACTCCATAGGTGTAATCAATTGTGGAGTATTGGTTTCATTCCATGGTTTGTAATGGTCATTTACTATTATGAAACAAACACCGTTCACTATTTTTCCATTATGTTCATTGATACGTATCACCTATATGAACAAATGTATCATTCTATAGGACATATGTCAGTGGAATACGATAGTGTTGCAAAGGGTCATCACGGGAGGTAGTTTTCATCCTTGGATCCTTCGAAGTGGATTTTCATGAGCAATGCCCATGGTCACCACTGGGATAGCTCAACAATGTTTCTAAAAACTTAGTAAGTAGTGTTTGTAGGTCATCAAAACTAAGTTTCTCATGAGCAACAACTTGTCTGCAACATGAGTGAATCAATCACAACAAGGAATTCAACGGAGTGGAGATCTTCTCAGTGACACAGAACAAATAAAAATTCTGCATCTAGTGAAAGTCTCCAAGAGATTCTTGGGTTGGAAAGAATTAAGAGGTTTGGAGTTCATCATAATGAGGCATTTCATCTGGTCATTTAGAAGGAGCAATGTATTTCATTGGAGATGGATGTTTTTTCATCATCATCATTCTTCTCCCCCTTCTTTCTCTCTCTCTCTCTCTCCCTCCCTCTCTCTCTCTCTCATTTTCTCCCCAAAATTTCTCACTCTTCAATGTTCTAATTTCTTGTTGGGGTTTCACTTTTTAATATGCCTTTAAGTCAATTAAAAGTGACTTTAGAAAAATAATGTAAAATTAAGTCACCTTATTTTTATAAAAGGGACTTAATATTTTTAGGAATATGAATAGTCTAAAGTTAGAAATAAGGCATATAATGTGTCATCGGGGAAGATGAAGATTCATTATTTCTCAATAAATTGTAATGAGCCCCTCATTTGGGATTCTTCTTAGCTAGTTGTCAATTTGTAATCCCATGAGAGTAATTCTTGTGAAGGAAACCGAGATAGCTGATTATATTCTGTTTCTCTACCTCACATTTCTTAAATTCCTCACTATGTACAATTGTGATTTTGCAAGCTAATAAAGGAAGAATTTTATGTTTTCCAAGGCATACGAATGTGTACATATGGTTTCCTCTTTCCAGTGGCTCTGAAATCATGTTGTTTTTTATTTAAAATGCACTCGTAATATTTATAACTACTGTGTGTATTGCTTTGAACATCTCCTTGCGAAATTAGTTTCTCCCCCTTAACATTCTCACTCCCTTTCCCATCTTTCAGAAAAATTCTACTCTAGCAAACAATTTATAGCTTTTTCGCAGGGTCAATGGAGTGCCCTTGTGGGATCCTCGACTGCAAGACCACATGAAAATCCAGTGTTTCTGTAGACACTAAAATTTGGTCACACTCCCCTTTGGTCCCTCGACAAATAAACACCCTTCATCACATTCACCTAGCCATGGCCCCCTTCACCCCACTAATATTAAATTAATAAATTAAATTAATTCATTATCCTCACCATATTTATTATTTAAATATCTTAATTTAAATAATATCCACACATACACTTCACTTAGACACCTCACCAAGCTAACTCACCCTAAAACCTATTCTTAGTAAGTTGCCATAACTAACTAAGACTTACCTAAACCCTAAAAATCAATACCTACATTCCCTCTAACCACATTCCCACATGCTTACAAGAAGCTCCCAGTCTAATCCATGGGTTAACAATATGAGATCCGAGGAAATCAAGAGGAACTTCCTAGTTTAATAAACCTAGGAAATCCCTCCTTGACCGATGCCGGCTACCCCTAACCATCACCGGTTAATGCAAAACTTCCGTTGGTTACCCTTTTAACCCCAAAACAACCTTATTCTCAAGGTTGGCAGAAGGTTTGAAAATGATTGGAAAAGTTGGCGAACATTAACACATTCCAGAGATATCACATCTTCTGAGAGCCCAATTCTAGTGAGAACATGCATGCAAGGAAGGAGATCAAGCATCTTTTCCTGCACAGCCATCCCAACAATGATCTGATCTAACCAAGCAAAGAGGAATGTACATGCAGCCCATGCAGAAGCTTTCCTTCAGTTGGTGATCACCTGCAGCCTTCAAAACCTCTCATCAGCACCTCCATCCCTCACTCACAGGCATCCAGGACCAGAATCCAAGTAAGTAAACATTATACTTCTCTGGTTTATTCCATTTCATCATTATATTATCATCTTTTGTTTACCTAGCCACCCATTGACCTCCTCCAACACTCACCCCTCCATATACCCATTAAAACCTCACCAAATCCTACCTAAATCACCCAATACCTCATCCTGACCAACCAAAGTCCATTTGTAAATCACAAAGGAGACCTAAATCTCATTCTGTGGCATTTCTAAAACTCCACAGTAACCGGCACTGGTTACACCCAACCGCCACCGGTCACCCTTAACCAACATCAGTTACTATATTTTCCCATAAAACCTAGAACAGTGACCTATCCACCTAATGCCCTTTCACCTCTCATTCACTTGTGATCTACCTGAGACCTCTGTCAGACCTGCAGAGACCCAGAACTAGTTACTTGACCTTCAGATCCTATTCTAACCTAGCTTGTTAGATTAGATCTATTTCTTATTGTGTTTTAAGTGAGATACCTAAATCATTTCAAATTACAATAGGATTTACCTTATTTACTGCATTAAATTGTTTAAAATAGTGGACTGACAGCCATCTAGGAAGTATCACACTTCCCGGATCTAGCATACGCTAGGTAGTTCACTGCATATATTGTTTAACTTTTTCTGGTGGTCTTGCTTTGCATTACAGGTAGTTCCTCCTAGCCAAAAGGAAGCTCTCACAATCAGCTGTGGATTCAGAAGTCATACGCGTGTAACAACCCATCAACCAGCATTTGAACAGGTATTCCTCCTACGCCCGTTACCCTATTTGTTTCATCAATACTTCAAAGAAACGATCTAGAATCAAGTGAAACATTTTGGCACTGCCTGGTGGGACCCATCTGGGGTTCCTTGCATTTCATTCATTCCTAGGAAAATTTGTGTGTTTGTTTCCCTTCTAAAAAGCATACACATTAATTTTCTTCCTTGGTAACCCACCTTTTCTTTCTATTTTGCTCTAAAGGAAACCTTTCTTTTGGTGTAATTAAAAAGAACCATTTCTTCATGTTTTCTGCATTGTAGTGAAAGAGCATCCCTCTTCCTCTTCATTTATTGTGTCATCCAACTTCACACTTTGATTTGGGCTTAAAAATAAGTCCATTGCATTCTGATTTATCGCATTAGCTCACATTAATTGCGGGCAACCTATACGTTGGAGGTCATGACCAGCTAATGGTTGACAAACGAACCGTAGAAAGCACTTTATTTCTCTTTCTCCCTCTTTGAGTCTTACCAAACCTCAAAAAAATTTAAAATACACACATTATTAAACAACATCTTACCTGGAAGAAGCTATAGGTGATCACACGATCACAGCACAGTGGGCACCCAACTCACTACTTTGTCGAATCATACTTCAAAGCGAAGCCCGTCCCCACCATAACATACCTAAAACCTCACCTTTTAGATCTCCTTCTTCGTAGGAAGCCATCCTCACCAAAAAAAATTCTATTTCACAATTCATGTGTCAGTCCTTAAATAGCATAAGCTAAACAAACATAATAGAAAAGGCACTCCTAGGATCACATTTTTCTTAGTGTTTCTGCTTGGCTTGTGTTTTGAGGTGAGAGATCATGTTCTTCATTTTTCTTGTTCATCCTTGCACACTCCTCATCACAGCTGGTGTATTCCAGCTTCACCTGAGTGTTCCTGGGCCATATCATCATCATTCTAGGAATTTTGGGTCTGATTCTACATCAGATTTTAATTCACAACCACTTTTTCTTTCATCACTGTTTCAATTTCACAGTAACCGTGTCGGTTACCCTCTGACCATCGTCGGTTATACCCAACCGACGTCGGTTCCAGGTCCTTTTGTTAACCTACCCAAAAGGACATTTTATTCATTTTCTTCCACTTTTCACAGTCCCTGTCACTACCATCATTCCCATTGACATTGTAAAACACCATCAGATTTGGCATACCTGTCAGATTTGACCTTCTACCTGGTTTTTCACTCACTGACCATTTTCTACAGTGACCGACAGTGGTTACCCCTGACTGGCGTCGGTTTGCCTTAACTGGCATCGGTTAGCCTGTTTCACTTTCCAACCACCATTTGGTACCTAATCCACTTTTTACCATCAGATTCATCTATTCCTACTGTTTTCTGTGTCATTTACAGAGAAGCAACCCTACCTGATCAGTACTGGTTCACATGGTGCTGACCCAAAGACAAGCAAGCACACTCATATTTCACGCTAGTTGTCAACCACTCCCACCTAGTCCTTCACCACCTTCCATTTTATCACCAGCCATGGATCCCATCCAACCTATCACTATCACTACCAGAGATGAGGAGTTCACACGACTCCTTGACCAAAACCCTGCCGCCTTGCAGTTTTACCTTTCCCACTCGTCCACTCGAGATGCCTCGGGTCAGTTGATATATGACATGCCCGTATCTATCCCCCCGACTCTCGCTCCCACTCTTGCATCAGCCCCATCTAGCTCTGTGCTACCTGCATCTACCTTACCCCCAGTCGTTTCACAGCTAGGTCCTATACCTGCTATGACTGCCGCATCTGCCACCTCCCTGCCACATCCACCATACCCTCGATAACTACCCAAAACATAACCTCATCCACCCCTAATGTCTCACACATACTCGTAGCTACACTACCACCTCCCGTGTCAGTGACCCCTACCCCTTTTCAAAACGTGGTCCTTTCCATTCCACAATCATTAGCCCCCATTGCCACTAGGGTTACCATGACCCTTCCACCCCATATACATACTATCAGCAGCCTCCCGTTTCATCCATTATTCACTCAGGGTACATACCCCCTGTTTCACTGCCTTCTTCCCAATCAACCTACATGGCAGCACCATACACTGGAGTGCCACCCTCATTATATGCCCAAAACCAACCCTCTCACGCTACAGGAGGCACCCAATCATCGCAACCTACCAATGACCTAATCAAATTGATGTTGGACAAGATGCATACATTAGAGGCATCAGTTTCGGGTTCTTGCAACACTCTCACCTACAATGAGATTTGCAACGAGCCCATCCACCCATCCATTCCTATCCGCCCATACCCCATGCATTGGGAAATGCCTAAATTCAATCGTTTCAATAGCAAAGAAGACCCGCAACAACATTTGCGGTCATTCAAACACGGGTGTTATCTGATCGCTCATGATGATGCCTTGCTCTTGAGAACCTTTCCCATGTCTTTGATTGGACCTGCATTAGATTGGTATAGTGGGTTACCTAGACACTCCATATTCTCATTCAATCAGGTAGCCCAAGCCTTCTTGGATCATTTCTCTATCAATATCATCAAGAAGGTTACCATGACTGACCTATACTCCACATGCATCAGTATGAGGACGAATCTATCGTAGATTTTGTCACTCACTGGCATAGCTTGATCAACCAACTCACCTTCCAACTACCACAAATAGAACTCATCAAGCTCTTCACATGGGCTTGTGCTAGACATATCTCACCAACCTTGTAGGTCCAAACCTTCCAAACATTCGATGAAGCATTCACTATGGCACGAAAGTTAGAGATTCGGGCCATCGAAGAGAAGAAAATCCAATTACGCAATAAGAATTTAGCATTCAAGTTGAATGATACCTCTTCTTCTTCCAAACCACAAACTAATTATTCAAAAGCTAAGGGCACCGCTAACGCAGTGGTACTCAAGGCTGGCCCAGCTCATCCATCAAATCAAGCTATCCCCTCATCTAATCTCTCACCCGTCCAAACTTTTCAATTTAGATGAGAGCAACGAAAATACACCCCAATTGGGGAACCTTACTCTTCTATCTTAGAAAATCTTATCAAAGTTGGGCCATCACTCTTCCACCCATAAAACCACACACTGGTTTTGACCCTGCTCACCCCATGCCCGCATGGTATAAAGAACATGACTTCTGTAACTATCATCGAGTAAAGGGTCATAGTGATGGAAACTACATCACTTTCAAAAATATTGTCCAAGAAATGCTCGAGAAAGGTGAGTTAACCATGGATAATCCTAATGCACCTGCCAACCAAAACCTACACATCTTCAAGAAACCATTTCCCAACCATGCCCCTTCGTCTGATCAAACCGGTGAGACCTCAACTCATGATACCCATACCCATGAGGTCCACATGCTATCTTTAATGATGTACTTGTTACCTCCCAATTACCTCACATTCCTTCCATAGAGGAAATCCTATCCCGAAATCCTCCTTTCGCATCAGAACCAACCTCCCCTATTCCTTCACCCATAGAGGAACATCTTTCATCTCCTTCATCACCTACGGAGGAGTCTTCCACTAACATCAAGACCATCTCACCCCTGGCTTCTCCACTTAGAGAACCTTTACCCACAGTACCTCCTCCACCCATAGAGGAGCACCCATTACCTCCTCCACCCATAGAGGAGCACCTATAATTCCTCCACCTGTAAAGGAACACCCATCATCTTCTCCTCCTATCATAGACCCAGTTGAGATACCTTTACCTCTTGGTGAGCATTCTCCATCCGCTACCCAAAATCCTGCAGACCTACTTTCGGCTCTCTTACCCACAGAAGCTGAAGCTAGCCAATTTCCCATCTCTAAGACACATTTTATGGGAATTTCCATTAGGTCCTCATCAACTCCACCTACAGATGTGTTGTTCTCATGTTTGGCTGATCACTTAGATTATGTGGATAGAGCCTTACTATGGGGATGCCTTTTGCTTCCTGTCTCAACACAGATGCAGAGGTCACTTGCTGATACCTCCACTATCTACCCAAAAATATTTCGACCAATCAAACCAAACACAACCACCTCTATCACAACTCCTTCCATGACACCTATCATATCTTCACATACATCCTTACCCATAGCCCAATCTATATCTAAACTGAAAACCGCACCTATGACATCATCCTCTACTAAACCTATTACCACTTTAGGGGTCACCCGACTACCAGCCTTACTCATCCACCTATCAAACTGGATTTAGCTACATCCTCCAAAGACAACACCACACCTACTCCAACACCCAAATAGAAGCACCAAACCCATAGAACTCATACCCTGGCTATGCCAATCACACCTGCACCTATCTCGTCCATCTTAGGATCTCAGCTTCCCCACATGGTCAAGAAACCTCCACCCACCAATAAACCAAAAACACAACAACCCATTCCTTCCTCACAAACCTCTAATCTACCCAGATGCCCAACACAACTTACACCCACACCTGCAACATCTTTACCACCCATACCTCCAATACCCTCAATTATTGCTTCACTACCCACTACACTTCAGTCGCTGTCTCTCACACCCCAAGGACGACCCACGTCATCTACCTTCACAGCACCCCTGTTATCCCCATGGGTAACTCACCCTCTTCCCCCATCTACTTTTCCTTCTAGACCTCATACACCCATATCACCTTTACCCAAGAAGGTGCAATCCAAAAAAAAAACTCCACTACCCCACAATAAGGTAGTCAAAACAACCACACACCCTCCTATCCATCCATCTACTATACCCCTACCTAAACCAACACGACCGACACCCAAAACCATGCTAGCACCCAAACCCATAGCTCAACCCACTCCTCCTCTTCCAAAGACCGTTCCTCAACAATCAACCACACCTACACCCAAACCCATGTTCACTTCCCATTGCGATCCACTAGTAGGGTCCTATGCCAAAAATTTTAACCAACCTCTTTGAGATATTTGTCATCACATTACCTCCACTCAGTCCTTACGACCCCCTTAAACCCAAGCCAAAAGGGTTTGATGATACTAAATTTTTTGCTTACCATTGTGTGCTAGGGCATGATGTGGAAAACTGCAAAGCCTTGAAAACTTTCCTTATCTAGTAGTTTCCTCCAGAAGCCAACTTTGACAATGATGACCTTCTCAATGAGGATCCTTCTTCACCAATACCCATTCCCACACTGCCCACTCAACAACCACAAACTTCACCCTCACAGCTCCTAGAGCCACCCCCAAGATTTGAAATTAACATGGTTTGTATCAGAAAACTTGCCATGCCACCACCCAAATTTCATTGCGCCCAACTCACCTCATAGGGTTTTTCTCCTCTGGTAGGTTTTTTCCCGTCATGTCGTTATACCACTCACCCTACACCTTCTCCGTTTTCCAACTCCCCTAAAATCAACATGATACACGTCACTACACATTATTAGATGGATAAGGGAAAAGAAAAGGTAACTAACCCACCAACCAATCCTATACCCAACATACCATCTGCACCCATACCTAAAATTACTATCCACGGCCCCATGTACCCCATCTCTAATGGAATCACACATCACACCATGCTCAGACAATTACACCAGTCTCCCTCAAAATGTCCCTATATGACCTCATCTAAACATGTGAATCCCATCGTCAAGCTCTCATGGAGGTTCTTCAATCTATTGAGGTTTTACCGCAATTACCCTACACCTGTGGCCTCCATTATCAGACCCCATGATGTAGCCTCTCTCACCAAATTACCACCTTCACCTTCACCCCACCCTATTCACCAAGTGGCCTCCCTCAGCTTCTCAGAGGAAGAGATCGCACCATACCAAAAAGATGATCCAGACCTAGCCCTCTTCATCTCCATCCACATCGATGACATATGGGTATGCCATGTGATGATTGATGGGGGTGCTAGCATTAACATCATTTCATGCCATGCATTCACTCAAATGCGCATACCTGAAAATTGCATGCATAAACATCTGGTCATGTTGCATTCATTCAATGATGCTATCACCTCTACACTAGGCACTGTCATCCTTCACGTTTGCATGGGTCCCCGCACTATTCTAGAATTGTTTTATGTTTTAGAAGGGGAATTCCAATATAACCTATTGCTTGGTAGACCCTAGATTCGTGTCATGGGTTTCATTCCTTCCACTTTGCATTGTTGTGTAAAGTTTGAACATGAAGGACACACCTATACCATTCTAGCTGACCCATCATCTTTTAAAACATGAAACATGCTTTACCGACCCAATGATGTGCTCATACTTATTAATTCGACTACCTCCGTAACCATTACTTCTTCACCTACACTTCCACTTACCAGTGCATCCGTTGTTTCTACCACACATACCTCCTCCATTCCTACCGCTACCATAACCCCCATGGCTGACCCATTAGCTTCCCAAATTGTTAACTCCACCTCTGCATCGACCTCCGACACATCATCCATTCCAACTACCTACATACTAACCAATGACCCCTTAGAAGATGTTTTTTAATGCCTCACTCTAGGGGAGTACCGCCTATATAGTGTCAACACATTCCTTACTCCACAAGAGTATGGAAGCCTTCATCAACACCCTCGCTATGATCACCACATTGGAGAATGCCTCCTCTATGGTCATCCTCACCTTCGTACTAGTCTCACCTATGGGGGACTTGATACTACCACTTACACACCTGAACCACTGTCACAAACTCACCCCTTTTCCACTAAATTCCAATCACTTACCAATCACCATTTCACCCACACCTTCCTGCACCGATGTGCGTGGAAGGGTTTTAGTTTTGGCTTTTACAAGCAAGGCCACCATACTATTATTCCATGTACCACCCGTAAACATAATGACTGTAGTGGTATCGGCTTTCCTGAACCACCTACCAAACAGGCCCGTATTGAACTCATTAAGGACACTAACCCTTCTCCACCTTCATCACCACCTTCACTGATGGAGTTGATGGATCCTGAATCTATCGACATCTTTGGTGATTCTCAATTGGTCGTAAACCAAGTCAATGACATGTACCAATGTCGTAACGAGATACTTCAAAAGTATAAACATCATGTAGACATACTTTTGACCACCTTTGACCATTACACCCTTCAAACTATCCCACGTTCAACCAATAAGTTTGTAGATACCATGGCCTGCTTAGCTTCCCAAATACCCGCTTCACCTGTCGATTCTATAATCTTTGTCACCATACAATGACTCCAATCACCTTCTTATTTACCTCACGATGTTTACTCAATCGGAACCACTACCCCTGACCTGAGTGACCTTTGGTATAAACAATACTCTGACTACCTTTCTCTCTCCATCTTACCTCCTGATCTCACTCGTAACGGACAACGCGCCTTCCTTAAAAAGGTCTCTTGTTACATCATTCTAGGGGGCCTCCTCTATAAGCGCAGCTTTGACGGTCTTCTCTTAGGATGCCTCAAAAGTTCTGAAATTCCTTATACCATTAAGTAAGTTCATGATGGCATATGTGGAGGCCACTTTAGTGGCCTTGTTGTTGCTAAGCGTATTCTTCACCTAGGCTATTACTGGCTGACCCTTAACCATGATTGTTGCGACTACGTCAAACATTGTGTAAAATGCTAACAACATTCCAATCTTCATCATACACCCAGTCATGCCTTACAGGTCACTCGAGACCTTTGGCCCTTCTCTCAATGGGGTTTGGATCTTGTCAGAGAAATCAATCCTCATTCTTCCTAGCACCATCAATGGATCATCACTACTACCGAATACTATACAAAATGGGTGGAAGCCATACCACTCATTTCCATGAAAGCTAAGAAAATATGTGAGTTCATTAACCACCACATCATTTGTTGCTTTGGTGTTCCTCATCGCCTCATCACTGACAATGGAAAAAAATTCAAAAACAAAACATTGCAAAAAATTTATGATGCCTTCAACATTCAACTTAGTTTCTCATCACCTTATTACCCACAAACCAATGGCCAAGCTGAATCCACTAACAAAACCCTCAACAAAAATCTTATGATAGTGGTTGACGATACTGGGAAGGATTGGCATACGCACATTCCTTTTGCCTTATGGGCATACCACACTAGTATTTACACTTCCATTGTGGCCACACCATTTTCTCTGGTTTATGGTACAGAGGCAGTCCTACCTCTCGAAGTCTAGATTCCCTCACTTTGCATTTCTCTCCATGACATGCTCAATGATGATGACTTTCTTCAGGACCGTTTAGCACAATTAGAGTTATTAGATGAACATCGTCTTAATGCTCTTGATCACCTTCAAGTTTACCAATAACGTATCAAATGTGTCCATGAACGAACCTTCCAAGTTGATGACCTCATCCTGAAAGAAAATCAACATGTAACCAAAGCAGAAAAAAGTAAACGGGGAAAAATTTCTCCTAATTGGCTTGGACCATACATCGTGACTCATACCTATGGATCAGGTGCTTATTATTTATCTTCACTCGATGTTAAACCCGAACCCGAGCCCCTTAACGCCTTGCCTCTTCGACCATTCTATTGTTGAATTGTAGTCCTACCTCACCTATTTTATCTTTTAATGCTCGTTCCTTGAGAGATATTCACTTCATACACCCGACTAACGATTAAACAAGAATCATGTGAGTACCCGTCACTTGTTACCTTCTCTTTAATATGTGCACCAAGGCACTGCACATAACATGATTCTCATGGATACTTTTCATCTACCTTTAGATGAGATCCCATGGTCATTTCACCTTGCCTTTTGAACAAGAGTCTTATTCTCCACCTTGGTCTTATCCATGACTTCAAAGACCTCACATGGGACCAACCTCCTTGAGTCAAACTTCTAATAAAAGGATGACTCCCTCAAAAGGACATCTTCCTCTCGACAACTACTGCTATAAATAGACTGCTCCCTTGAAGGACAACTATGCAAATCTCTTAAAAAAAGAAAAAAAGAAAAAAAAAGAAAACGAGATCAGCTGAAGCTTCCCGCATTGATCAGCTTCACAAAGACCTCAAGGAGTTCAATTTTTCCCATATAGACTTCCTGCATCGATCAGTCTATCTCAACTATAAGTCAAAACACTCAACCTTTTTGTCATGGACTTGCCCATTGTGAGCTAGGTTCTCTTGCTCGAAATGCATGCTACCTACACCATATAAAAATTACCCACTTTTCACCCTTTAAACCATGCCCACTCTCACTTCCTACTACCTCAAGGGACTTCTGGGAACTTAGACATTTGGTGATCATGTGACTACTTTTCACCGTAAAACAGTCCATCATGCAATGTCTTTAGGGTCTTATGTTCATCACCTCTGGCAAGGTATGATCTACTCAGTATGATCCTACTCAATCAGGTGGCTTTATTTCCCCCTCTTATCTTTTAGCCATCTTTATTTACATTTTGATTACCTTATACAGGACTTGGTCCTCGACGCTTACTTTTGGGGTAATCTTCTTCTTTCACCACAATCACCCTCACCTACATCATTTTACCTATAATCTACCCACACCTAACAAACCTAAACCCATAACATTCCTAAAAACCTACCAACTCATTTTCATACCTCCTCATATTCTTCCCTAGCTTATGGGAGAACTACATCGGCCTGAGGTCCCTTTTCACTGGGACTATGTAGGTAGCACTCCGAGGGCATGGGGCCCTTGGAGGTTAGCTCGGCCATCCTCTACCCTAAAAATTCATCTTCCATGTGCCTCACATTACATCACACCTAATTTCGTTTCCCTTTTATACCCACAATTAGAAATTAAACCACATACATAACAAGTTGTTTTATATTTATACATTTTTACGCCTATTTCTCTATCACTAGGCATACATTATACCACATCTCCATATGACCCATAGTATCATTCATTGCATCAAATAATGACATACTTCATAGATTACTCAACCATGCTTAAACCAACCTGTTATCGATCCATGCCTAACACACCTAACTCAACCATGCCTAACACACCTAACTCCACCATGCCTAACACACCTAACTCCACCATGCCTAACCAACCTGACTCGATCCATGCCTAACTAACCTGACTCGATCCATGCCTATAACCTGACTCGATCCATGCCTATAACCTGACTCGATCCATGCCTCACCAACCTGACTCGATCCATGCCTATAACCTGACTCAATCCATGCCTATAACTTGACTCAATCCATGCCTAAATCGACCTGACTCGATCCATGCCTAAACCTACCTGACTCAATTCATGCCTATACCAATCTAACTCCATCATGCCTAACTCACCTAATTTCCATCCATATCAACACAACAAATTCATAATCTCATAAACACATCAACAAATCAAAATTATCATGTATCTCATCATATAAATAACTCAATGTCTATCTCAACTATACATGGCTATCTCATCATGTCCATCATCTCAAAATCATCAGGCACACAGGCTGATATATAATACAAAATGTCATCGGCACACAGGCCGGTCTCATATATACAATAAAATAATGAATAATACAAAATCTCTTCGGTGCACAGGCCGGTATATGCCCGAAATATACAAAAATCTCTCATACATCCTCACTGTCATCAGCACGCAGGCTAGTGTGTGATCAAAACTATAAATATCTCTTGGCACGCAGGCCGATATATATCACAAAAAACTATCATACATCAAAAATCAGGTGACCGCAAATCAAACATCTCGGTGGATGTCCTCCATCTTCGTATCACCTATACCCTCGACCTCCTAGACCCCTGCTAGCACCTCAACTAGAGCTAGTCTCCTTACATTGGTAGCCTCTACCTGATCGGGCCTCAGAGCTCACTGACCCCCTGTGCTCTCCACATTGTGAGTGCGCGAACTCATCCTCTCACTAGATGCCTGTTGTGCCTTGTACTCGGTATAGGATATAAAGTCTATCCCAACCACCATCAGCTGGTCCTGATAGTATCTAGCCTCACCTAGGGCATCTCGTAGCCTAGATATAGGCATGGTCTATGGTGGTCCCATAGGTCTTGGCCCCTGTACCTATCCTACGGGACCCTACCCCTGCTCCAGCCTATGAACTGGGACCCGATACCGGTGTCTGTGGTTGTGCCCCCTACCCCTGTGCCTGTATATAGGCCTGTAAGACCCCAATCTGCACCTATCCTATGGAAAAATGGCCCTGTAAACCTGCCACCTAAGCCTGTAAGGCTACCACCTGACCATCCCCCTCCTCTCCATCTCCATCTCCTCCACCAGCCATCTGGGCCTACAGACTGGCCACCTGTACACATAGCTCTACTACCTCCACCTCTGAGCCCTCCAGGTATGTCTGCAGTATACCCAACTAGGTAATGAGTGTAGCTACCTACCCCTGTAGGGTGTCTCTCTGCATTATAATGGAAGCTAGATCCAGCTGCCCCAGTCTAGGTGGTATGGCTCGTAACTGAGCCACCCACCACTGCATGTACCTATCTGTGCATCCAGCATCATCTATCCGCTGGTCCAATGGCTGCTCCTCCTACCCTTTGGGCACTGGAGGATGTGGTAGAGGTAAGGGCCTCTCCACATCATCTCTTCGATACTATGGGAAAGGTGGAGGAATGTCCTGTACTAGCCCGAATTGTCGTCAGAATCTGTCTACCAGGATCATCTCATCCTCCCCGGCACAACGACCCTGTATCCATCTCTCTAGCTGGAGCTCAACTAGCTCCTCATGCATATGCCTATATGAGGGGAATCCCACATATGGCCTCCATATAATGTCCACTCTAGACAACCCCTCCAGTAACTGCGAGAAATGGGCCACATCATGTGTTGGCCTATCAGATCTCCACTCTCCTATCACCGGCACCCATCTCCTGTATCCCACTTGCAAAAATCACGCTGGGAATGCATCTGCTCGGGGCATCCCTATAGGACACACACAAACTATGTGCTTGTAGGCCCAATAGTGTAGTAAAAATGTACAGCACAGGTTGAACTTGCGCAACCGCCCATATGCCCACAACTCCCTGTACAGCTGCACCATGTATGCTGGTGCCCAAGAAAAGCGGGTCTCATGCACCATCATGTCGTGGAGTACCCCCATCAATGATCGGGGAAAGTGTCCACCCTCTGAATCTGGTAGTGCATAACAGCACACTGCCTCCATCAACAAAACCACTAGCCTCGTCTCCTCTAGACTGGATAGTTACATCTCTTCATAGCTCAAATTGGCACTATGGAATCTCATATCAGCCATCCTCTCTCGAAAAACAGTCACAATCAGCTCCGTGGAGGCCTTAGAGGAGATAGAATAAACCTGGGCACCCAATATGAGTAACTGAAGAATCCTGAACATGTCCTCTAGGGTGATAGTTATCTCACCCGTCAGCAGGTGGAACATGTTGGTCGTGGAGTGCCATCTATCGATGAGCACGACCATCAAATTGGGCTACCAGACTACATGTCTATAGAAATGAACCCAACTCAAGCCCACTGCCTCCACATGTTGCAGCTCCTCCGGGATCACAGCGTCGCACATTGTCACCAATAGAGCCAGAACCCTGTCCCACATATGTAGTTGTGCTCTCCCCTGTATCTAATACAAGCACAACATTAATTTAACAATCCATATTCAACCATTATCATTTCCCTATACCTTATTTTCACCCTACCCATCTCAACTACCTAGCCCACACCACTTTTGGACCTTTTTGCTCCCTAATCCAACCGGTCGCGGTTCAGCGTAACCGACCCCGATCACTTGTTAACCGGCACCGGTCACCTGTTTGGTGATCGATACTGGTCCAACCTTACTAACCACGGTTACCCCTTAACCGACATTGGTCACCTATTTGGTGACCGATACCGGTTCCACCTAACTGACGCCAGCCAAACTTGACCAATGCCGGTCACTGTCATGGAAAAACCCATGATTTTCCAAAACCCCCCCTTTCTACAAAACCTCCCTCCTACCCCTTTTACCCACCTAAAATGACCTAACCTACCCTTGGACCTCCACCCACCACCCTTATCCCATTTATTACCCTCCCCATCCCTCCTTTTACGCAATATACCCCCCATTCCCAAATTTAATTTGTGCCCACCCACTAAACTGAAAAACACACAAAACCAACACTACAATCATCCTCTAATCTATTATATCAACAACATAGAGTAGGGCGCTTACCCCATCGCGCTACCACTGTCTTGGTGGCATATTTGACTGCTGTACTGGTGGCCTACCTGATCCCTCTTCGGCCTCCGCCATCACTGAATACCTACTCACCACCTCTCACCAATTGGATCCCTCACAATGATCCTGTGGACCTGTTGCTCCCCAATCAATCACCCATCAATCACACTTCCCGCTCACTATTCTATTTCGTCTGGACACTTTTCTCACTTTTTTCTCCTTTTTGTCGTTTTCTCACTTTGAACAATAAAAAATGAATAACAAAAAATGTGGATTTTTTATTTTTATAAAAAACATGACCTAATCGATGTCGATTACCCTTGACCAGCATCAGTCGCCTGCCCTACCTAATCGTCGTCAGTTTCCCTCTACTGACATCGATTATCCATGACCGGCATCAATCACCCTCACCTACACATTGCCCTCAATTTTAACCTTTACCCTACCCCTACCTCCCTTTTTACCCCACCCAACCTTCACCCTAATCATTTACCCCACCCCACCTTTACCCTACCCACTTACCTCACCTTTCCTAACCTCATCATTTACTACCTCCCTTTGTCCTACTTTGGGGACTCATTATTCTACCCCCACCTTGGCCTTACCCATGTCGTGACCTAGATATTTGGGCTTGGACCATCACTAGAGACCTTTGACCTCATGTGTTCGCTATACCTTGCGGCATTGTTACCTGTGTTGTTGACCTAATGACCTTACCTAGCCTATTTCTATGACTGTTTATCCTGACCCTACCTTTGGTGTACCAGAACATACCTAAACATTCCTGTACCTAACCTACATTGTGTTTCCTGACCATATCCTATACCTTGGATATCCAGGAATCACTTCAACCTTATTTGGATAAACCTATCAACCTTAGACGATGTAGAGTTTTCCTGCTCTTCAACCTAGTAGCGTGCTGTAGTTTATACGTGTGCGTGCATTTGACTGTTGCTACCTTTGACCCAGACCCATTACCTAGCTTACCTGAGTAGACCTTGCTTCTTTTCCCCCGTTCCTCACCTTGCCCTTTCTCTCACTCACCTTTTTATCAAAGCACTCACCGATTCTGCCTTCGGCATTGTCAGTTCCTGGTTTGAGGGGGATCACCTTCACCCACACATGGGGCAACCACATCTTATTTTTGTTAGCATCTCTTACCAATACAAGCTACACAACAAAAAGGGGTGAAAATGTAGACACTAAAATTAGGTCACACTCCCCTTTGGTCCCTCGACAAATAAGAACCCTTCATCACATTCACTTAACCATGGCCCCTTTCACCCCAATAATATTAATTTAATTTAATTAATTCATTATCCTCACCATATTTATTATCTAAATATATTAATTTAAATAATATCCACACAGACACTTCACTTAGACACCTCACCAAGCTAACTCACCCTGAAAACCTATTCTTAGTAAGTTGCCATAGCTAACTAAGACTTACATAAAACCCTAAAAATTAATGCCTACATTCCCTCTAACCACATTCCCGCATGCTTACAAGAGGTTCCCAGTCTAATCCACGGGTTAACGGCATGAGATCTGAGGAAATCAAGAGGATCTCCCTAGTTTAGTAAACCTAGGAAATCCCACCTTGACCGACGCCGGTTAATCCAGAACCACCGTCGATTACCCTTTTAACCCCAAAACAACCTTATTCTCAAGGTTGGCAGAAGGTTTGAAAATTATTGGAAAGTGTGGCGAACCTTAGCGAATTCTAGTGAGAACACACATACAAGGAAGGAGATCAAGCATATTTTCTGCACAGCCATCCCAGCAATGATCTGATCTAACCAAGCAAAGAGGAATGTACATGCAGCCCATGTAGAAGCTTTCCTTCAGTTGGTGATCACCTGTAGCCTTTAAAACCTCTCATCATCACCTCCATCCCTCACTCACATGCATCCAGGACTAGAATCCAAGTAAGTAGATGTTATACTTCTCTAGTTTATTCCATTTCATCACTATATTATCATATTTTGTTACCTAGCCACCCATTGACCTCCACCAACACTCACCCCTCCATATACCCATTAAAACCCCACCAAATCCTACCTAAATCACCCAATACATCATCCTAACCAACCAAAGTCCAATGTGTAATCACAAAGGAGACCTAAATCTCGTTCTGTGGCATTCCCAGAACTCCATAGTAACCGGCACTGGTTACACCCAACCGCCGCCGGTCACCCTTAACCGACATTGGTTACTGTATTTTCCCATACAACCTAAAATAATGACCTATCCACCTAATTCCCTTTCACCCTCATTCACTTGTGATCTACCTGAGACCTCTGTCAGACCTGTAGAGACCTATAACTAGTTACTTGACCTTCGGATCCTATTCTAACCTATCTTGTTAGATTAGATCTATTTCTTATTGTGTTTTAAGTGAGATACCTAAATCATTTTGAATTACAATAGGATTTACCTTATTTACTACATTAATTTGTTTAAAACAGTGGATTGACAGCCATCTAGGAAGTATCACACTTCCCAGATCTAGCATACGCTAGGTAGTTCACTGCATATATTGTTTAACTTTTTCTGGTGGTCTTGCTTTGTATTATAGGTAGTTCCTCCTAGCCAAAAGGAAGCTCTCACAATCAGCTGTGGATTCATAAGTCATACGTGCACAAAAACCCATCAACCATCATTTAAACAGGTATTCCTCCTATGCCCGTTACCCTATTTTTTTGTTAATACTTCAAAGAAACGATCTAGAAATAGGTGAAACAGTTTCACGTTCATAAAAACATAGAAGTTGTGCCGTTTAAGTATAGGGAATTTTATTCCTAGAGTGTTGGTAAGAAACCCACAAATTTTTCCAATTGAAATTTTATCTCGCTAACAAAACCCTACTTAAGATTAATGTTCTAACAATTTTTATATATATCCTATAGTAGTTTCCAAAAAAATGGCATTATCTTGGAAGCTCTCAAATAGTCCCCTTATATTTGTGATCGTATTGGGCTCTTTATTTATATTTTGCAATTCCCTGATAAGTTAGGGCTTCGTTAGTTCATCTATGTCCACATCAATGCATGTATCCACCTCTCACTACACATCTCCTCAACCTTTTTTAACTTTGTGGAAAACTCATTTATCATCAAGAATTTTTAATACACTTGTACAACTTCTTGGGACTTTAATTACAAAGAGAATATCCATTGTAACTTATTCTAAGATCTCTTTCCAAACCATCTTTCCCTTAGCAATTGTGTTCTTCTGGAACTCTTCATCACTAATATTCTTTGGGGGGTTCTCTCCTAGAAAATGATCTATAACTATTTATAGCTTTATTATTAGTTATAACTCTTGTACATATTCATCATATCATACTTGGGGTCTTTTTTGTTTAATTTTCCATACCAACCATGCAACCTTCCCCTCTAAATGGTTGATTTCTGACTAGGCTTCACCTTCATTGATTTCATTTATTATATACTCAGCTCAAGCATTTATTTCTTTAGTGTTGACCTTTATACATCTAGAAAAAAGTTTCATTACTCCTTTATGACCATAATTGTCAAATGGCCTTTGGTAATCCCTATAAAATCTTCCAACCATGCTTTTGGATCATTATTTCCAATATTCTTCTCATCTAGCATTGCATTAAATGGGATCTAGTAGGAATTCTAGACCTCAAATCCCTTTTATAATGCTTGATCATATTTCTAAAGTACTCATTTTTCAATTGATAGTGACCTATTCCCATAATTTCCTTTGATTTATCTCTTTCTTAAATTCATATTACCTTTGGTTTCATGTATTTTTAGACCCCAATTTATGGTATCATTCCTCCCCTTCACCCCGCATTCGCTCTCGTTCATCAGGGCCACCCATTCAAATTTCTCTTTCCCCCTCCATTTCAATTACCCCATTAATTCCCATTTCCCCACCTTTAATCATGCATTATTCATTTTATTAATTATCCCCAATCACTTCTAATCCTCATCTCATTATGTTTCATTTCCCTAAATCATTTTAAATATCCCTAATCATCATTAATCTCCACCTAAATCATTTCATATCCCTAAGTCTCTTATTTTCTCATCCCTAAACTTCCTAATTTGTTATCCCTAGGTACTCATTTAATAATTTACCTATCTAAGCCCTTTATTTACTCATTATAACCTCCCACCTACCCTATAATCCTTTCTATGCAACCCTAACCTATCTAAGCATCCTAAAACCTTGATCCTGCTTCATTTGGGCCTCTTTGCTTCGAGTTGTGCATCATCCCACTACCCTATTTGATGATTCCCTGTAATTTGTGGTGACCCATCTAGGTCATTGTCGACCCTATAAATACACCCTTGCACCCTTATTTCTCAAGGATGCAACATTGTGATTTTCAAGCTATCTTACGATCTTGTTTTCATCATTGAGTACTACTGCACCTATCCTACACATCTTGGAGTATTCTTAGAGATTTTGTGCATCTAATTTGGTGATCTAGGGAGATATATCTTAATTTTTCATACCATTTCCTTCCATTATCATATTGTTGCATGTTCTTTCCACTAACATCTTGTGCAAGTTCAGGTATCTTCAGGGACTCTTCCTTACTCTGTTTCTACCTCCATTATTTCCTGTAAGTCTCCATTTTACTCATTCCAATTTCATCCATACCCTAAACCAGTTTTGGTCCATCAATTTAGTTTAAAATTCCATTGACCCAGACCATCATCTAGCTTGTTTTTGTCATCAGGTCTTCAACAGTCTCTTTTTCTAGTTTTAGTCTCTTTTTGTCACTCAGATATTGCCTTTCTTACATTCTATCATTTTAGATGTTTTATTCTAGGCCCTAGTCATCGTTGATTCCCCCTGGTCACCAACGCACCATATTTATTTCCACAACCCTATTCACAACTTTTCCTAGTTTCCTTACATCCTTTCACCCATTTTTAGGTCCATTCTATTCCGCAAGTCTCTGTTCTAGTCAGATATATTTGCAGGTGTCATTTCATCTCAGATCCATCCATACAAGGATCTTGCAAATTCATGTTTTGGTGCAGGTATCCTCCATCCAACCCCTTAGTCATTTGAAAACTAGTCATACTATATCCTTGGGTCACCATCGAACCCCTGTCAGGTTTGCTTTGTTTTTTCATATTTGATTCAGATACGATTTTTTCATATCTTAGATCCACTTCTCATATTTTGTATCAGATATTGCATGCTTTTATCATATCCATTATCAAGTTTCATATTCCATATTGTCTACAAGAGGGTTGACATCCATCCGAGAAATTTCATGCTTCTTGGAACCAACTTAATCAGGTAACCCTCCATATATCTACTAATCCATTTTTCTTCTAGTGTTCTTTGTTTTGTAGATCCTACAACTTGTAAGTAAGGAGGTTTTCATCTTTTGCCTCCACATTCTTCCCATCCTATCTTGAGGTACCATAAACCCTCCATATTTTGAGTTGTTAGTTTCTTTCATTACTAGGTCATTAATTTGAATAGGAACTAAGAAACTTGGTAAAAATTATGGCACACCTAGTGGGACCCACCCTCTTGAGGTGAGTCTTATTGTTTATTTCCATATTCCATTTTATTTCATTTATACTAACCTTATAAGGAAGAAATGTACGTTTCTTACTTGTTTGTGTTGCAGATTTTTTGGATTGGCTTGCAGACTTCATTTGAAGATCAAATAAAAAGGAAAAGCAAACTTCAAGTATTCCCATTTTCGTAGTTGCTCCTTTTTACACTGTACTTTTCCCTTTCTTGTTTTTTTCCATCATCAAACATCACATTTATTCTTGGATCTAAAATTAACCTCTCTCATTCTTTCCTGTAAGTCTAGTGTAATTAGGGGTTTAATTAGTTACATTTCACACTCAATCACACACAACCAAAATAAAAAATCAATTAATATCTCTAGACATTCCCTACTAGATGGAATTTATTGGGATTTCATCACTCAATAGGAAAGCCTTTGTGGTGTTCTGACCATGTTATAATCCTATATAGACTTAGGCCTCACGTACCTTTGGGTATATTGAGGATGCCACATCCAAAACCACCTAAAACCATCCATAAATTTCCATTACCTAGGTACCCTTTTAGCCTTTTTTTCATTTTTTCACATCTTAAGTTAATCAAGATAAGAAAAACTTGTTGTGTGATTTTCTTGTTCTAAGTAGAAAGCAACATAGTTTTAGCTTTATTTTTTTCATGTCAGTTATCACTAGATATCAATCTAAAAAAATGGAACAAAACATGAAAAACAATGTCTCAATCCCCGCTACCATCCAACCAACCTCCACGCTTTCCATTCTCACTTCCAATCCTTTATGCATCTCAACCATAGTTACTCAACCCATCGTCACCCTTTCCCCTCTTTAAGAGGTTCAATTGTTTCAATCCAATCCTCTTGATGAAACCAATCCTTTCCTTCATTATTTCATCCCTTCTAAACATGTCACTCCTCCACCTAATTCTTCTAGGCCTCCCCTCATCCCTCATGGATCTATGGAGTTTTAAGAGTTTCTTGATGCAAATCTAGTTTCTCTTCATGATTACCTTCTTTGAAACACAAGTAGTATTCCCATTGATGGACCTCCCTTACAACAACTTTATGCTTATCAATCTAATTCAGAATCCACTCAAGTGCTCACCTTTCAAATCATGATGTTCTTTCTAAGAGCCATAAGTGATATTTCCAAATCCCAACAATAATTTGACACTAATCAACCATCTTCTTCTAATCCAAACAACCATAAAACTACTCAATTGGTGGTTCCTATTCCACCCAATCTACCTTGTGTTAATACTACCATCCCTTCTTCCATCCCCATCACTTCAATTTCAACCATAATCACTTATCTTCCTATTCAAACATCTCATGAATAATCCATACTCCCTTCCATATCTGAACAACATCACACTACCTTACCTCTCATTTCCACCCCCCGTGTTCATGCCAACATGGTCATCTCATAACCTCTACCATCTGAATCAATGCAGAATCATGGTCCACCTCCTCAAGGATCCCACCATCATATTCCCCCTATTCAATCAACTCAAACTTCCTAACCAACCATTATTTACATTCCAATAGATCCTACAACTAATCAATCACATGCTTCTAACTTACAACAACCCACTCAATCCAACCAATCATATAACATTTCAATGTCCCAACATCAAATTGTGTCTCAACCCATTCAATCACAACATTATAATTATATCCCACCTTATCAACCACCTCCATCAACCCCAACACATCCTCAAAAATTTCAAACATATCAACAACCCCATCCATCCACCTCATACACATATCAAATTCCCATTTCGACATCTCAACCACCTAATAATCCCTTGCAAATTCTATTGAGTCCAATGGATAACCTCGAAGTCATATATTTGAGATCTAAGACCACTTTTTCATATGATCAAATATGCAATGAACCCATCAACCCATCTATTCCAATCAAACCTTATCCTCCTCACTGGGAAATGCCAAAATTTTCTAAATTCAATAGTAAGGAGGATCCCCAACAACACTTACGTGCTTTTAGGCATGTGTGTTATCTTATTGCCCATGATCAATATCTTGTGCTACATATGTTTCCCATGTCTTTGGCCAGACCAACCATTGATTGGTATAACAACATCCCACAACATTAATTATTCACATTCACTCAACTTGTGCAACTATTCCTTGAACTCTTGAATAAACATTGCAAGTAAAATTACCATCTTCGAATTTTATACCATCAAACAATATGACGATGAATATATTTCTGAATTTGTTACATAGTGGTATGAAATCATCAATCAAATATCATTCCCATTTCCATAGAACAAAATTATTGAAATCTTCTCATGGTCTTGTGCAAAGAATATCTCATCCACCCTCCAAATCCAATCATTTCAGACCTTTGAGGAAGCATTCATTATGGCTTGCAAACTTGAAATTCGTGCCCTTGAGAAAGGCCAACTTAAACTTTGATCCAAAAAACCTAATACGAAGTTCATGAAATCATCTACACATAGTGACAAATCCAAAACCTCCACTAACACCATTGTAGTCAAGTCATCATCTACATCTACTTCTCACACAGAGCCTCCACAAAGATATCCTAGACCAACCCCCAATTATACCCCTCTTGGGGAGTCATATAGTTCAATTTTTGAAAAATTAATGGTGGTTAATATTATTCAACTTCCACCCATTAGACCATTCAATGAAACACAACCTAAACTGACTTGGTATCGTGAAGAGCACTATTGCAAGTATCACCAAGTCCATGGCCATGACATTGAAAGGTGTCACACATTCAAATATTTAGTTCAAAAACTCATAGACTCGGGTGACCTCCAAGTGGAAAACCCTAATGCACCACCTAATCAACCCTTGGATGTCTTCAAACAACCCTTTCCAAACCATCCACCTAATAATCAAACTCAACCTCCAACATCACAAACACCTAATGCACACATCATCAACACTATAGAACAAGTTTGAACAACCCCCTCCATGACATCATATACAACGTCTACATCTATTTCAAACCCTTATCCAACCATCATACCTCCATCAACATCAGTTATGACCACAAATTCATTAGAATTTATTATACCCACTTCTACATCTTCACCATCTACAACTTCATCTATTGAACCCATTTCTTCACCTATGAAAATTGAAACCACATCATCATCCTCTACATCTACACCAAATTCTTCCCCAAGCATTACCTTACCCATATCAATATCTGAAACTACACCATTACCTACTCCCATAGTCAATACATGCACAAGTGACACTACAATCATATCAACAACACCTATAACACTTACATTCACTCATCCTAAAACCACCTCATCAAATTCTCCTTTAAAAATTGTTAAACACATCATGTAGAATCCCCTCCCACCATAAATATTACAAGAATTATTACCAAATTCAGTCACCACATAATCTCTAACCAAATATGCCACTATTTCCATTAAGGATAAATATCCATAAAGAAAAAATAAAAACCTTATTGTCCCTATTCAGAAGTCTCTTACACATCCACATAAAAAGTTAGAGATTCCTCCCCTAAGACTAATCATCCTATAACCAAATCATCATCACCATCCTTAGGGATATCCTCCTCCATCTTGGGACCACCCCCTTCATCCAAAACCTCCACCACTAGTAAGACAACACAACCACAACCTTCTCATAAATCTTCTACCACTTTTGCTCCTAAAACCGAATCTAAGTTACCCACATCATCAACCAAATTTAAAAATAAAAAAATCAACCCCATCCTCTTCCAAATCTAAGGCAAAATTAAAATCTCCCATAAAATTGCCTCAAATCAAACCCTCATTACCTTCATAAAAAATCCAATCACCTATAACCACATCATCACCTATTCCCTTGGGGTATTATACAATTTTTTTTTACCAATTACTCATAGCATCAACAATAACTTTACCATCCATAAAATCCTTTGATCCAAATGGACCAAGAACCTCATGGTTTGAATCTAACCTTATTTGTGCATATCATTATGCACCAGGGCATGAAACCAAACATTTTAAAGCCCTTCAAACCATCATAAATAATATATTTGACCAAGATAACCTTCTTGAGGAGGGACCAATTATTTCATCATCAATTTCTTCATCCACACCCTCATCCACCAAAATTTCCAAGTCACCAAGTTCATCAAATACTTATGTTGTCATTCCCCCACCTACTTCAACTCCTCTCGAGGAACGCCCTCCTCTATGTATTAATGTTGTTTGGGTCTCCACTCATTCTTATCATGAAAGTCCTCCACCCACTCAATCAAAGTCTAAGGTGGTTGTCGCAGCTCCTCCTAAAGAGTTTACCCAACCATCTTCATCATCCAAACCCAAATTGTCCACCTTAGCTTCCCCTCAGCCTATCACTCTTTTACAAAGTATCACGAAACAACTCCACCAGGCCCCAGTTAAGATGTCACTCTATGAGCTTATCCAAAGCTCTCTAGATCATAGACAAGCCCTCATGAAAACTCTTAAATACATCCCTACCACTAGTAATGAGGCTCAACATTTCACATCTCTTGTCAGGTCGCTTACTGCTTTGACTTCCACATATTTTGACGATACTGAGATTTTAGATATCACACTAGAAGAGAATGACCTTCCTCTCTCCATCACCGTTTAGATAAATGAAACCTTCATTCACTGATTGATTAAAAAAATGGAACTAAAATATGAAAGTATAGCCACTAGTTAATCTAATTAGGAGGACTAATTTTTTTTATAAATGAACTAAAATGGTATGGAACAATTACAATTAATTATTCTAAGTGAACTAAAACCCTAAGTATGCAAGAGAAGGAAAGGAAATGGCTTAGTTGATTCAAAGAGACTATTTCATGTTGTTGAAGGTTTGAAAATAAAATCGAGAAGTGCAGAAGATCACTCAAAAGTCCTGTAAAGACTAGATCTAGAAGATTTGAACTGATTGGGGCACCCCAGGGTGCCCTAGTCTATAGATTGGGTGCCATGATCTCTGTAAATTCTTAGAACCTGAATTTTACAGGTTCACAAGGTATCTCCAAACACTGTCTATTTGTCGCACTGGATTCGTTGGGCTACACCGAATGTGGTGAATAATCAAATGACAACCTATAAGAGGAAAGGAAGTATCAAAAAATAAGAAAAATAAAGATGTAAAATGAATGGGTTGGAGTGACCTCAGCTGCCAAACTAGTGGTCTTATCACTAAGCATTGCATAAAATTTTAGACCTAGATGTAATTCTAGTGAGTGTGTGCATGTCGTGCCCTAGGTGCTCTTGTGCCAATTGCACTTTGTGAAGTAGCAAGAAATAATAAGTATAGAAAATGTAGTAGTATGTGTGTATGGAATAGAATAGGATCCCTCCCCCTATGTTATGTGTATTGATGTAGATATCTTAGCCTTGATTCATGGCACTATGTGGATGCAATGGATGTGATGCTAGGACCATCATTATGGTATTATAACTTTATATTTATATGGTTATCAAACTTAATTTTATAACTAACCTCGACATGACTGACTGGGAAAAGGATAAGGACTAAAAATGGATAGAAAGGCACCAAAAAGAAGCGAGAAAGAGAAACATAGATCGGGGCACCCAAGGTGGGATCAGGGTGCCCCGAGGCACCCCAATACAGGCCTGGGTGCCCTGATTTTAGGCTAGAATGACGAGGCAGTTGTGAAACAAGTGGATAAATATAGAAAAATATGCGGGAATGATGAAATAAAATAAAAGAAAAATATGGCCAAAAGGTGGGATTAATTAGTACTTTATTCACTTGAGAACCTTCTAAATATTAGTATAAGACCGGGCTGAATAATACCTAAAGTGCCTGATTTTGAATCTACATTTTGCCCCCACTTTACGTTGGTGAGTATTAAGCTCGGTAACATAAATTAGATAGAGATGCATATCTAATATCCATGTAGAGTGTAGAAGAAGACATGTCGATGGACTAGAATCAAGTGTGGAATGAAAAAAAAGAAAAATGTGGAGGAGCGTGTATTCTAAAGATGAACAATGTACATAAAAAAGTGATGAGAGTGACCCTAGAGCGGAACGTGTGTGTAACTGCTACTGTGTGTAGTGTACTTACATGGTTAGTAAAGGCAAGTTCCTGTAGCAATGTGTTGTCATTATCACTATTGTTGTTGTTATTTCCCCCAATTTGACCGCTTGTTTCTCATATAGCCAAACCTGCAAGGAGAAAATGATCAAGTATTAAAATATGTATGTATGTAAAAATGCTGTGTAAAATACACTTGTATATAGAATTGTGTAAAGTATGAAAATGTAAAATATGCTGAAATAAAAGTGTAAATGGAACATGTGCACTTGATCCATGTCGGGAAAAAAGGTGTAGAAGGATATCCTATACTGTCGTAAGTTTTTTGGGCGATCTCACGCCACCTTGGCTGAAGAAGTATAGGAAGGAAATGCTTTGTATGCTCCAAAATTTAACCACTTTTGTTGTAATGTGTGAAGATATATCTGTACCATCCTAGTTTTTTGGGTGATCCAATGCCACTAGATGAATTAGTTTATATAGGCACACCCACTGTAACCCCAAGCATGTAACTGCTTTGCAGAATTGCCAAAGGACACCATGTCCTGTAGAAACCACTGTGTATGGAGTTCATAGACTGGTATGAACTCACTCGCTATGTGTAAACTGTTGTAAATATGCTATGTTAGTAGAAAACCCTCAATGATGCCCCCCCTCTTTGGGGGAGCATGCGACATCACTAAAAGGAGAATTCAGCCCCAAAAGAGGACCAACCACACTCTGACCTTTAGAGCTCTTCCCTATAGGGGGAAAGGAAAACGATTGGTAGATACCAAGGCATGCACAAAAGGAGATGGCTAGCCAAAATAAGTGTTATGCCAAAAAAACATGCATGCAATAAGACAAGTGTAAAGTATGCAGACAATGTAAGAATTGCCAAACAAAGTAGTGTAAACATGCAAGAAAAAAAATAGACCACACAAAGGGGGTTTCAAACATGGGACATCACTCACGATGTTACAAGACATGTAAGGCCATCATAGCCACAAAAAACACACAAGTATGCACACAAGCAAAAGGAAAATCCCGCATACAATGGAAAATAAAGCAGACAAGTAGAAACAAACAAGTAGTCTTGGAAACATGTAATCCTATAAAAAAATGCTGCACATGGAACACTTGTTAACATGTTAGAGCGATAAAAAATATGTAAAATCATGTATAAAAAATTAGTATAAGATGTTAATTATGAAATGAAAAAATAGTACTTGGATGAGATGAATGTGGATTCCCCCAACGACTAGTATAGGAAGGGTAGAAGGTGAGCATCCATGCCACGTGTATAATCCTATATCTGCGATCACAATAAATAAAGGTGTGAATGCACATGTGTGTATGATAATGACATATAAGAAATAAATCTAACATGTGTAGTAAAGTGAGCATGTAAAACACTAGTAAGCAAAAGTAAATCCCCCCAAGACAATGCATTATGATGTGGATGGATAGAATGGAATGCAAGATGAAATGATAGGAGAAACATGCCCCCCAAGTGGATGGAATTGTGTATGTGGTGAGGTTAATTTTGTTTTCCCCCTCAATAGTCAAGAATGAATCATAAGCGAGAGTGCATCATTGGGAAATGGATAAGTAGTGTTGGTTGTGTCAAGCG
This sequence comes from Taxus chinensis, assembly GCA_019776745.2. Lineage (NCBI taxonomy): Eukaryota > Viridiplantae > Streptophyta > Pinopsida > Cupressales > Taxaceae > Taxus > Taxus chinensis. Next base: position 82,152,532 of record CM034154.1, on the reverse strand, counting down.
TGTTGTGATGAGTGTGTATATGTAATGGTGATGAAATGCGACATGTGGAGAGATGTGCATGAACCCTATAGCTGAAGTGTATATCACGACTTTTTGAATGGAGTAGTGATTATTTATCTCTAAGCGTATACCACTATAGAATGAGTGTATGGGGATGAGACAGATGGAAAGATGCACGTGGAACCTATAACCTAAGTGTATACCATGGCTTGTTGAATGTATGAGTGATTCTTTAGCCCTAAGGTTATATCACTATAAGATGAAAGGATGAATATGGGTGACGATTTAGCCGAAAGTGTATGCCACTATAATATGAAAGGAGTTAGTGTTGATGTACCCTAAGGTGTAAACCACTACAAAATGAGAATGGGGGTGGTGATTTAGCATAAAGTGTATACCACTACAAGATGATAAGATAGGTGACAATTTAACCTAAGGTGTATGTCACTAATGCTAGAAATGTTGCACGAGGAAAATGTCACATTGGTGAATGTAAGGTCCATTTGATTGGTAAAGCCTCGATAGTTGAGTATGGACCAAGGAACTAAAGTGTGTCATAGGGTAGTGAGTGCAACGTGTAGAAGAAAACGTGGTGTAAACAACCAAGTGAGGAATAGGATATGCACGATGTGGGTGATGCAATATAGGTGTGTAATGTATGAAATGCACTAAAAGGTGTATAAAGGAATGGAATATGTAAGGATGATAGATGGAACTAGACCCATATATAATGGAAGCTAGTGTAGTATATAGAATGTATATTATGGACATATGCTCTATGTGAATCGTACAATGTAGTAAATGTAGGGTGTGTAGACTATGTAAGGTGTGGTGATAGGTGTAGATGGAATATATAGTGATGACATGGAAATCTAGACCCATATATAATGTAACCCAGTGTAAATGCGGAATGTATGAAAGAGATGAAAAATTAGACACATATCATATGACGACTTAGTGTAGTATGTATAAGATAGATGATGTATAAATGACTACTAGATGAGGGATGCATAAGATAATGTAGGATGTAGGCTATGTATAGAAATGATGATGTAGGATGTGTGATGTTCATGATAGAATGTAAATGTTTAGAACCTATAGTGCAGTGTGTGGGGTTCAGTGTAATGTTAATCGCTCAATATTTAAGTGTGAACCGAAGCACAAGAGTGCGTCATTGAGTAATGAGATTGCTATGATGCGTAATAAGTATGCTTACATGAAAATGCAATAAAGGATAGATGTTAGGTGAGGGGGGAATGTGTGATGGATATGCCCCCCAAGTGGTTATGAAGGAGGAATTAACCAATAAGGTCGAGGTATGAAGGTCCATCGACCGACGCCTTAGATGAGGAAAACAGAGGGCCACAATCTACGAGTGGGAATATAGTAGATAAATTTGGTGCTGATGAATGAAATCAATATGCGCATGAGGGATCAATTAATGTGGAAGATTGAGATATAGGAGGACGTTGTGGTGATAAATCCGGTCAAGGGGGTGGCGAAGGATGTACAAAAGGTTTTTGTTGAGGGCATATGTGGGTAGCACAAGCTTGCTACTTACTAATAGGAGGATGTTGTGTAACAAAGGAAAGGAGGCCTAACTATTGGAGATCACGAATAATATGGCTCAAAGCATGATAATAGTTAGTATGATGCCCTCAAATTATATGGTAGCAGAAAAATGGTTGATCATGATATTTTATTAGTCGAGAAGGAGGATAATGGTGATTGGATAGTAGAACAATGATTCTATGGTGATGAAGCTAGCCAAGAATGTCTTATGGTGTAGTATTAGAAGGAAATCCAAGGGGTGAAGGTAATGGTACAACCAAAGGGTTAGTGAGGTGATTAGTAGGGGACGTAGATGGAACATGAGCTGTAGGAGTAGTATGAGCATGTAAGGTAGCGACATCCTTAAGTTGCTCTATTTCAGCAAGGAGAGATGAAATTGTGGCTTCCATAGACTGACACTAAATTTGTAGTGCTTGTATAAAATCCACTAGGTGTGCGTTAGATTGAGGATTGCAAGGGTGATAATCATCAACTGTGTTGGTGGATATAGAGCATATTAGAGTTGGTGGTGGATCAAAATTAATGTAATAAGGTAGTGGAGGAGCAAGGTTTTCTAAAGGGTCATCAAGATAAGTATCAAAATCATATTGCATAGTGCACGAAACTTGATAAGGGAGGGTATGTGGTTGGTCATCTAAGTAAGCATGAATGTGTAAGATGTACATGACCATGGTGTATTGTTCATCCGTAAAGGGAGGTAATGGGAATCTCTGAGCATAACAAATAGTGAAGTTGGATGAATATAAAACAAAAGAATTGCTACAAATGTATATGTCACCAAATGGCATGGGAAAGGAAATATCAATGTGATCATCATCAAGTGTCCCTCTAATATAATCTAACCAAGATTGGCCCAGAGTGAGTGGAGAAGTGATATGAGAACATGCAATATGAACAACAAGATGGAAAACACATATGCAATAGTGAGGATGAAAGAACCATGATACAAATGTGGATCGCATAAAGGAGAATGAAGGTCATCAAAGTTAAAACAAAGTCAAAGGAGACTGATAAGGCCAAAATATTCCTCATCAATGTGCAATGAATGATCTCATTTTACTCTCCTTTTAATCAAGTTTGACTGCATTTTGTGGCTTTTGTTTGATCTAGTATAAGTTAGGATGTAATTGTCCATCTTTTGTTTGATTTAGTTCTAACATCTAAAAACTCCATAATTCCTAACAAAATGTGTGGAAATTCATTTTTTTGGAATAAAACAAGTCATATTTTGTCAAATAAGCAAAGTGTGAAGCAACCAGTACCTTTTGAGGGAGTTGGCTTCAATGTGGCTTAGCTTCTTCAGCACTTAGCTCCAAACTCTCATCAGCTCTAGAAATCTATCACTTAGCTCTGGAACCTTCAGAACTTAGTTCCATCAACACTTAGTTCCAAAACTCCTGCACTTAGCTCCAGAACTTTCACAGTAAGTTCTAGAAGGTTTCCCTTTGGTTCTGAAACTTCTCCAAAGTTCCAAAATCAATGGGAATATTTTTAATCTATCAAAATATGGTTATAGAGAAATTAATGGGCCCTCCAATAAGGAATAAATCAACAAATTGCCAGTTCTTCACACTCCAGAAATACTTATGTAAGACCAACAACTGTATGTCTAGCTAGGTTTCTAAATTTCATATCTACTTTGAGCACTATTTTGTTTCACTAGAACCTATAGGTGGATAGAAAGCTATTGAACACTCATGATTGTAAATGCATCTTTGGATGATGAAATATATATAAAGACTTGAAGATAGATAAAGGATATATAGATATACAAACATATACACAGTTAAGTTTTGTAAGACATAACAATTCAATAATAAGATAACCATTTCATTTTGAGAGTATCATACTTTGTCAACTCCTGATTCAAGGTGGAGCAAGGGCCCACTCCTCCAAGAAACAAGATCCTTTATTTTATTGGTATTTATATCTTCAAGCAATTTGTGTAAATATGTTAATTAGTAATTCTCTAAGTACTTTTGATTCTTAAATTAAAATGTTATTACATAAGTTATTTATCCCTCAGGTGTTTTAATGTATACGTTTTTATTTCCTCTAAAATCATTTTATTTCTAACAACATCTACTAAGTGTGTTTATTTCCAAGCAAGTTTGTTTAATGCTGCAACATGTGTTTATTTCCAAGCAATGTGTTTAATTCTGCAACGTATATTTATTTCTAGCAGTAGTGTTCAATTTTTGCAAAGATTTATTTATTTCAGGAATGTGTGTTATTTCAGCAAGTTTCTTATAGTTTAGCTTTAATAAGGATTTGGCCAGGAAATCTTAAAGACACTTTAAACCCCCCAGAAAATAAAAATAATAAATATCTACAATCAATTACTAGTTCACTGAAATTTCTCTTGTTGCATATAGCTTCAGACACACCCCTGGTTTGAATATGACATCAACCATGAGTTGATTAAATGAAGGGAATAATGACACCCATCATTTTTGGCACCATTGCCGAGGGGACCACTAGTTAGAATTGTCTAATTAGGTGTCAACAAGGAAAAACAATCATACATCTAGTAATTGAAAAATCTTCCCTACGTTATCATAAAATTTATGAGTAGACCAAGAGACTCAAAGGGTAGATTTCTCCCAAAAATATCTCAACAAGAATTATCAGCATCCTCTAGTTCAAATAAGGAAGTTGAGAAGGAATTAGAAGCACCATTGTCCCCTGTTAGACAAGAAGCAAAACTTCCACCTTTGGAATTTTTGGATCAATCACCAGAAGGAAGTGGAAATTTTAGGAGAAGGATTATATCCCAAGAACCGCTTAGAGAAAGTTTTGATTCTCAATTGAGCAGTCAACCTCCTACTCCCGACTTCTCACCTTCACCAAAGAGGATCACATACCACATTGATTGGGAAAAATATCTAGAAGATACTGTAGATATGGCATGAGAAGATGAAAGAGAACCTGATAGGACCTTTACTTATCCAATTCAGTTGGAGGATGATGATACACCTATGAAGAATATTTCACTTGCACACTTGCCCACATTTAGAGGGATGTCATCTGAGGACCCTGACTAATTTTTGTTTGAATTTAAAGTATTGTGTCAGACCTATGACTACAAAATAGAAAATAAAAAACTCAAGTTGTTCCCATCTACTCTGAAAGATGCAGTAATGAGGTGGTTTATGGGATTAACATCCAATTCTATTACCACTTGGGGGAAAATGGAAACTTCCTTCCTAGACAAATATCAGGACTAATGTAGAGGGAGAAACATGAAGGAAGAATTTTTTAGGATCAAACAGGAAGAGGATGAAAATATGGAAGATTATTTAGATAGATTCCTCTTTGTAAGTAAAAGGTGTGGATTTTTACTTCAAGAAGAGCTAAGAAAAACCATTTTTCTTAAAGGTCGGGATGATGAATCTAGGGAAGCCCTCAATTTAATGGGAGGTGGAAACATAGATCAATTGAGAATGAATGATATTAAAGACCTTTGTAGAATTTATTCAAGAACAAGGGGTGGACCTAGGAAAGGAAAAACTGTGAAAGATGAAAATCCAGACATGAACAAACTTATGGATGAACTAGAAAACTCTAAAAGAAATATATTAGTTAAATTAAATTCCACCATGGATGGATTGCAAGCCAAAGAAAATGCTAATACTGAACCATTAGCTATGTACTGTCCTAGATGCAGAAAGAAGCATGCAATAAGAGATTGTCCTCTGGATAAAATAGAAATATGTCTTATTTGTGAATCTAGGGAACATGAAGTTAATGCTTTTTCTCTTCTTCCATTCATAAAAAATCAGCTTAAACAAACAAGCACTTCATCCACTATAGAAGAAGAGAACTTTTTACAGAGACAACCTAGCCAGGGGAAGTTCATACCAAGATCTGTTCCTAATCCCTGGATGATGCCATGGGTGGCTTACAAAGTACCACAAAATTGGGGATAACCACCTTGGACCCCTCAACCAACATGGAATCCACAGGATTGGGAAAGACAAGCTTAGTATGCTCAAGGACACCAACAACCATGGTCTGGTCAAAGGTAACCCTTATGCTTGGTCACAACCTAGGTGGAACCCTAATAACTACGCTCAAGGGAAAACATATCCCAACCAACATCAACATGCCATAATGGGTTCTCCAGCACAAGGTTCACAAACTAAAAATGTGGTTCAAACACAAATACCAACACAACCAGTGGCTAATCCCAAAAACAAACAAACAACCCCTGTCTATGGAATAGAGAAAGAAAAACTAGTTGATCTTAATGTCATGGACTGTAAGGATATTCAAACTAGATCTGGAAAAATAATTAATAGTCCACCTGTTATAATTACCGAGATGTCAGATGAAACTGAAACCCCTAGTTCAGTTATTCCTAAGGTTGATGAAAAAGGAAAAGAGAAGCAACCAGATAACAATTCTACAAAAACTCCATTTCTAGAAAGATTTAAGGAAGTTATTGAGACCAAGGAATCTGAACTAGTGTAGGAATTAAGGAAACTAAATATTGAAATACCATTGTTGCAAGCAATCAAGGACATTCCTAAATTAAACAAATTAATCAAAATGTTATGTTTGAAAAGACCTGGAAGGAAGAAGCAGTACCCTAGGACTATTAAGGTAGATGGGAAACTTGTTGATTTATTAGCAAGAAAACTCTTACTTCCCAAATATGGGGATCCTGGAAGCCCTGTTATTTCTATCTCTATAGGAAATAAACATATACATAATGTTTTGGTTGATTTGGGAGCAGCTATAAATGTGATGACAATAGACACTTTGAAAACATTACCATTGACAGGTATACAACCTACTAGCACCATATTGCAGATGGTAGATCAGTCGGTAGCAAAACCAGAAGGGATCATTGAAGATGTGGCAGTCATGGTGGAGTCATGGGAGTATCCAGTGGACTTCCTTATATTACGGCCAAAAGGTAAAACACTTGGTTATCCCATTATTTTGGGAAGACCATGGTTAGCTACAGTTGTTACCTTAATTGATTGCAAATCAGGTGATATGACTATCTCCAATGGTAAGAATTCTAAGAAAATTTCCATATATCCTTCTGCATGACCTTTTATTGATAATCAAGAATAATTATGGGTTGATGATCCTGATACTAATAAACAAAATTTCTTCTTTGGCTATGATAACATTGCAGGATCATGTACTAGAGGTAGAGAATATGATTAATCATCCATTGAATGATCACCAATTGTCTTTGGAATAATCGGAACATTTGGACTAGTTCTAGAACCTTCTTTGGACTTAGTTCTAACAACCTTCAGACTTAGTTTTGAAACATTCATACTTATCTCCGGAACCACAACAATTCCATGCAGATGTAAATAATTTCACTCCAGAGGAACGTGATTTCTCTTCGAGAGGGGAAAAAATAGCTATGGAATCAGTAGCTTTAGTCTCAAAGATATCAAGGAACAATAAGGAATGTTTGGAAAACATCAGTGATGAGGAGTTTGACCAACGACAAGATAAGTATCATAACTCTGCCTACTGTCCTTTATCCAATATTCTTTCTCAAGGGAACTTTAGAGACATTACTGCATATCATATGTTGTTACCTCAATCATGTCCACTAAACACCCTAATGGAAACCTTTTCAACAAATCAGTTCATCACACACTGGAACCAAATAAATTGAGATTCAACCAGGTAAAATTTTGAACATTAACAACTGGTTGGAAAATGATCAAGAAGCTAAATTGTTTGATGTCTTGAAAGGTCATACTAGAGATTTTTCTTGGGACTATAAAGACATGAAATGAATCCATCCAAGTATTTGTACCCATCACATTTATACTGAAAATGTTAAACTAGTTAGGCAACCTCAGAGAAGGATCAACCTAGCCTTAAGGGACATAGTCAAGTAGGAAATTGAAAAGCTATTGCAAGTAGGCTTTATCTACCCCATCTCAGATAGTCAGTGGGTGTCTCCTCTTGTGATTGTGCCTAAAAAGAATGGAAAATGGAGAATTTTTGTTGATTATAGGGAATTGAACAAAGCTACACTTAGAGATTATTTTCCCTTACCATTCATAGATCAAGTTTTAGACAACATTTCAGGTAAACAATACTTTTCCTTCCTGGATGGCTTTAGTGGATATAATCAAATCAGGGTGGCTGTTGAGGATCATGAAAAAACTACCTTTACTTGTCCATGGGGTACCTTTACCTACAGGGTATTTCCATTTGGACTATGTAATGCTCCAACAACCTTCCAAAGGGTTGTACTAGCAATTTTTGCAGATCTAACCAATGATTGTGTGGAGGTATACATGGATGATTTTACTGTGCATGGAGAAACATTTGATGATGCCTTGAAAAATTTGGATAGAATATTAACAAGATGTGAGAAACACCATTTGTCTCTTAGTCATGAGAAATGTTTGATGATGGTTGATGAGGGAATTGTACTGGGACACCACATTTCAAAAAGAGGAATTCAAGTTGACCAAGAAAAAATCAAGATTATTTCAGACTTACCTGTTCCTCAAACCCCCACATATATCAAGTCATTCTTAGGACATGCTAGATAATATAGGCATTTTATCAAAGATTTTAGAAAAATTGTTGCCCCCATGTTTGGTTTGCTTACCAAGGATTGTGAATTTCGTTGGGATGAAAAGTGTCAACATGTTTTTGAAGATGATTAAAGAAAAATTAATCACTTCCCAAATATTAAGAGGACCTAATTGGGAGGAACCATTTCACATCCAAACAGATGCCTCTAATAACTCAATTGGTGTAGTTTTGGGATAGAAAGATGAAGAAGGGAAAATGTATGCTATTTACTACCTTAGTAAAAATATTACTCCCACTGAAATAAATTACACCACCACTGAAAAATAATTTCTTGTTGTGATTTATTCAATTAATAAGTTCAGACATTATATTATAGGGTACAAAATATTTGTACATACAGATCACTCAGCAATTAGATACTTAATGAACAAACCAGTGGTTGGAGGTAGGATAATTAGATGGTTATTAATTTTACAAGAATTTGATATTACCATTATGGATAATCCAGGAAAATTTAATGTGGTAGTTGATTTATTGTCAAGATTAACCACTACAGGGGAAAAAAATCCAGTTAAGGACAACTTTCCAGATGAACAATTATTTTCTATTTCAGCCGATACACCATGGTTTGCTGATATGGAAAATTATCTTACAAAAGGGAAGTTTCCTCCTTTTACTAAGAAACAAATGAAAATATTAATCAAAACTAGTGCACAATTTAAATGGTTAAATGGAATGTTATTTAAATGTGGTCCTGATTTGGTTTTACGTAGGTGTGTGAGAGAAGATGAAATATTTGACATACTTAGGGCATGTCATGATGAACCAAGTGGAGGACACTTTTCAGTGAAAAGAACAGCCCACAAAATACTTGGCACTACTATTATTGGTCATCTCTGTATAAATATGTGAAGAAATACATCAAGGAGTGCGATCCCTGTCAAAGGATGGGACAACCAACTTTCATTAGTGAAATGTCTCTGCAACTTCAAGTAGTGATTGAACCATTTAAAAGGCAGGGGTTGTATTTTGTTGGCCCTTTTAGTCCTCCTTCACAAGGAAAAGAGAACATTCTTGTATGTACTGATTATATGAAAAAGTTGGAAGAGGTTCATGCTTTGACAAATGCTAATGAAGATGTAGTTGTTGATTTCATTTGGCACAAAATTATGATGAATTTTGGTGCACCAAGAAGTATAGTTTCATGACCAAGGCCCACATTTCATGTCCAATATGATCCAAGCCTTCATAATGTACTATTAGATCAATCATAAGAAGTCATCTCCCTATCACCCACAATCAAATGGACAAAGTAGAAGTGACTAATAGGTAATTGGAAAACATTATCACCAAAACAGTTGAAGCAAGTAGAAGAGATTGGGTGAAGAGGCTACCTGAGGATGTCTGGGCTTATAACATAACTTGGAAGACTACAACAGGGTTCTCACCATATGAGTTAGTCTATGGTAAAAATTCCTTGTTACCCATTTAATTTGAACTACAAACATTGAGGAAAACAACAAAATTGGGTATTGAATTAGATACAACACAAAAGGAAAGAATTCTACAACTCAATAAGTTGGATGAGCTGATATTGGAAGCACTCAAGAGACGGAGATAATCCAAGACCAAAGGAAGTAGTGGCATGATACACATATCAAGGAAAGGCAATTCAAGATAGGAGATTGGGCATTACTGTTTGATTCCAAGTGCCATTAATTCAAAGGACAAGTTGAGAACCAGGTGGTTAGGACCTTATCAAATTGATCACATATATGACAATGGATTCTATTCATCTACTTCCCATTGATGGTAGTAGAAGGACAATTTTGGTCAATGGAAAAAGGTTAACACTCTATAGGAAGCCTCCTTACAAGGATGAATTCTTGAAGAAAATTGAAGCAAACAAGGAATTTAATAATATGGAAGAAACTAGTTCTTCCAAAATGATCAACTAATCATATGCAAGGATCTAAAATAAAGGGAAGGGAATGAAAACTAATAAATGTCGTTCTCTTCCCCAATATATATATATATATATATATATATATATAAAATATAATATAAAAAAACAGAAAATAAAATATAAATAAAATGGAAGGGAATGAAAACTAGTAAATGGCATTCTCTTTCCCAAAAAAAATCTCTCAAAAGGCCAATTGAAAACTAGAAATTGTGGTTGGCCTCCTCAATAAGTGGCTAATTCAAATAAAAGGAACTTCTTTGGAATTCCAGCTATCTTTTCTAACCATTTTTCTTTTTCACTTTTTTTTAGGAATGATGATTCATCAAGGCAAATGGATTATATTAGCAAGGATGGCATTTATGTCTTGATCTTATTAAAGGTTAAATTAAAATTCTACATGTGTGATTAGACTTGATTGAAGTATATGGTATAATGAATCATTTATTGCACAGTTATGATTAAAAGGAAAGTAATCATGAAGGTGATGCTGACTAAATAAGAAAAAGTGGTGGCGTATTAATAATGAACTATCATTTAGGTGGAATAAATGAAAATTGAGAGTAGTTGTAGAGAAATTCAAGGAAGAAACAATAAAATCATATTTGAAATTCTGCAGCTAAATCCAGTAGTTCTGTTGCCAAATCTAATAGTTCTATAGCTAAATCTAGTAGTTACGCAGCTATCTCCTGATAGAGTAAGGAATTGAAAGAATAAATAATTTGAATCATCCTCTTTCCCATGGGTATAAAAAATAAGTCAAATATAGAAGATGATATGCAACTTCTTGCAGATGGAGAAGTAGGAGCCATTTTTGAACAAGCAGGTTGGCTGGATTTTTTGAAGAAATTATCAAAATACAATGACAAACTGGTAAGCTAATTTGTTAAAAATTTAGAGCACTCCAGAAGTCAGGTTAAAAGCATTAAAATTCCCTTTACTATTAATACAATGAGAAATGTATCTGGGGTACCAATGGTACATGTTCCAAAAAGAACGGGTGGAAACCTTAAGGCGAGAGGGTGAATCTAAACCCAATTACATTTAGAATACTAAGAAGATCATCAAGGGGTTCAGAAGAGCTAGCCTACCCAAACCCTTTGACAGAGTAGCATTTCTGGGTAGTTACGTACCTGACTTGCGATGGCCAATATGGGACTATTGGAAGGGAGGTCCTTAAAATGTTGATATATCTTAGGTATGGGGCAGAAAAATGGGAGTATATAGTAAACCTTCATGGTTTCTTCTTTGACTCCATCTAGAAAATGGCTCAAAGAATTCTTGGGGAGTTGGGAAAATTAGGCACCATGGATTAATCCATCTGGTCTGTCAACACCATTTTCTCTCTAAGAAAAATGGGGAGGAAACATGGGAAAAATTTCTCAATAAGTTCAGACAAATCCCTAACATTATCAGAAGGGGAATACCAACCCCTTTCTCTCCTAAAATAAACTTGGAAATTGATCCCCCTGATGAGAAAAAGAAGGAAATAAGTGGGGTTAAAGTACCAAAGAGGAGGAGATATAAAAGGATGATCAAAGTTGTAAAATCTATTGTTTCTTTAAAAGAAACTCCTTCCTCTGTAACAATACCAGAAGAACTAATACATGTCTCTGATAGTGATAGTTCACCCAAGCTAGACCGTGAAGTAAAAATCAGGAGAAGTTCAAGGAGAAAGTCCACTTCAGAAAATATTGAAGCTCCTAAAAGGAAAATAATTCATAAGAAGTCTAGGGAAACTCCATTGGATATTGAAGTACATGAGGGTTTAGAGAAAGAAGCAGCCAATATTCTGGGTAGCATGACAATGTCTCCTCCTCTACCAAGTCAAACTGAGGAGTTGGAGAAAGAAGATGAAAGATTAGAAGAGTAGGATTTTTAGGAGATGGGTGGCTCAGCAATACTATCACATGAGGAAGAGGAATTGGCATCTTGGAAACAAAAAGGGAAATCCCCTTTGGTGGAAGAGCAATTCTCATTCCCTAAGGAACTTCCAGAGAAAGAAGAAAAACAACAATTTAGGTAGGCTATGTTCTTGTCTAGAGTAGAACTTATCATTAGGGAGAAAGATGAGGAATTAAACTTCCTCAAACACAAATTGGAGCATAGAGAAATGCTCATTGAACAACTGAAAACTCAGCTCACAAATAAAAATGAAGAATTGACATTAGCAAAACAACAAATGGTGGAAAAAGAAAAAAGAATTTTAATTGGCTAGTGAATAGTGTGCTTTGACAAAAATATCTTCCGTGGATCAAATTGTACAAACAAATATAACTTACTGGGAACTCAAGAAATTATGGGAAGATACCTACAGAAAGCTTAATGAGTTCAAAATATCAAATCAGGAACTAAGAAGCAAGATGGAAGAGGAGAAGGAAAGGAAAGAGTGGGAAGAAAAATTCTATAAAATGGAGGAAGAAAAATTTAAATGTCTGGCAAAGATACAGATGGTCTATATAATGAGTGAAAGATTACTCACATGTAGAAGACCTTCTCCTGCATACAATGTCTTTCTAGAAGAGCAATTTATCCATTGGCAACTATCAAGGATTTCATGTGGCCTTCCACATGAAGTTAAGGATGAATCAAAATTCATGATAGCATATTCCTCAGCCAGTGCAGAGTAGAAAAATCTTCTTTGCGAATTTTATCTCTACAACTTTATGTTAGAAAATAATACAGGCTTCATGATTAATCTATATGTGGGGGAAATCCAACTTAATGCATTTTTTTTTGTACTCTAGAATTAGATAGATTGGAAAGAGAGGGATACTAAACACTTATTGAAGGCTAGTTCATTCGACCTCTACATGAGAGCTCATTATGGAAAACCATCTATCATTTGTTATACATTTCAGGTCCCATGCCTTTGAAAGCTGATTTAAGGCACATTATATTTCCAACCTGCAGAAAAGTATTAATGCCTTCACCTCTCATGAAGAGAAAAACTTTGAGGACATTTATGATGGATGCCTGAAGAGATGGGAATTCCTCACTGTAGCATTAAGAAGAAGAGAAGTGATATCTCCCACAAATTTAATATGGAGTCTGGAAAGGGCCAGAACTTTGTGTACACTCATTCCTCAAGTTGGTGAAAAACGCAGGGGCATGTGGATGGGTATGAGAACAAGGCCTCCTCTCCTTCTCACACCCATGTCTCCATGGCAGAATAGAGAACCTCAGGATCCCACTCACTTTGAGGATTGACAGAAAGATAGAGGAAGGATAATAATACAACACTTCTTAACAGAAGCATTGTGACATTCAGTTTCAACCATTTGACCTTAGTAATCAATTGGTAATGCAGAATTCACAATTGTCCAATTTTGAATAATAGAGTTTGTAAGAGGAATCTTACAAAAAAGTAAGTGTGGGGGAGATGATAAGGCCAAAATATGCCTCATCAATGTGCAATGTCATGATCTCATTTTACTCTCCTTTTAATCAAGTTTGATTGCATTTTGTGGATTTTGTTTGAATCTAGTATAAGTTAGGATGTAAATTAATCATCTTTTTAGTTTGATTTAGTTAAAATAACGTCTAAAAACTCTATAATTACTAACAAAATGTTGCTGGAGTATTTAGTTTTTGGAATAAAACAGGTCACGTTTGGTCAGATAAGTAAAGTATGAAGCAACCAACACCTTTTTGAGGAAAATGGATTCAATGTGGCTTAGAACTCCAAGAAATGTTTAGACGTAGCTTCGAGAACTCCTATCACTTAGCTCTAGAACTCTATCACTACAACTCTGGTAACCTTTATCTTCACTTAGTTCCCTTTAAACTCCAAACTTAGTTCTGAAACTCCTGAACTTAGCTCTGGAACTTTCACAGTTAGTTCTAGAGTGTTTCCCTTTGGTTTTGGAACTCCTCCAAAGTTTCAAAATCAATGGGAATATTTTTATTCTATCAAAATCCGGTGATAGAGTAATTAATGGGCCCTCCAATCAGAAACAGGTCAACGAATTGCTGATTCTTCACACTCTAGAAATACTTATGTAAGACTAACAATTGTATGTCTAGTTAGGTTTCTAAATTTCATATATACTTTGAGCACTATTTCGTTTCACTAGAACCTATTGGTGGATGGATAGATATTGAACACTCATGATGTTAAATGCATCTTCAAATGGATAAATATGTAGAAAGACCTAAAGATAGATAAAAGGATATATTATAGATATATAGACATATACACAGTCAAGTTTTGTAAGACAGAACTCCATTCAATAATAAGATAGCCATTTCATTTATGAGAGTATCATACCTTTTTCAAATCCTTCATTCAAGGTGGAGAAAGGGACCACTCCTGACCAAGAAACATGATCACTTTATTTTATTGGTATTTATATCTTCAAATCCAATTTGTGATAAATCTTTTAATTAGTAGTTATGTAAGTACTTTTGACTCTTAAAACTAAAAATGTGTTACATAAGTTATTTATCATTCCTGTAGGTGTTTTAGTGTACGTTTTTATTTCCTCAAAATCATTTTAAACAACATCTCCAAAGTGTTTATTTCCAGTAGTGTGTTTCATTCTACAAAGTGTGTTTATTTCTAGCAGTGTGTTTCATTATGCAAAGTGTGTTTATTCTCAGTTTAATTCTACAAAGTGTTTTTATTTCCAGTAGTACATTCAATTCTAAAAGATTAGTTATTTCAGCAATGTGTGATTATTTCAACAAGTTTCTTATAGTTTAGCTTTAATAAGGATTTGGCAAGGAAATCTTAAAGACACTGTAAAACCCCCCAGAAAATAAAAATAATAAATATATACAATCAATTACTAGTTCACTAAGTTTCTTGTTGTTGTATATAGCTTTAGACACACCCCTAGTTTGAATATGAAATCAATCATGAGTTGATTAAATGAAGGGAATAACGACACCCATCAGAGACCATCATGGGAACACATGGTGGCCATGCATTATGTGTTTAGTGGTATGTGTTCCCAATAAAAATTATTTATGAAGACAATGCAAGGGAATGGTGGGTATACTAAGGAGGAGGAGGATGGCAAAGAGAATGGGATGAGATCCATAGATAGTAAAGGTCCCTTTTATGACACAATAGTGGTAGTAGTTATAGATGGCGGGGAAGAGAATCTGCTAAGTAGGAAAATAATGGCCGCAAATTACATCTAGTAGAGAAAAGGGGGCATGGGAGGAATATGAAAAATAACTGAGTACTATGGAGTAGGCATGGTAGACAGTATCAGAGTGTTGGTAATAACAAGAGTAATTGGAGAAGCAGAAGGGACCATATCAATCATGTAGATGGTAGGAACCAAGTCACATGGAGCCTCACAAGGTTGATAATAAATCATAGGAGGAGAAGTAGTGTAGTGGTAGAATCATATATGCTTAATAGAAGAGAATGAACAGGTCAAGGTAAGTGGTCTCGCGGTTCCCTAATGGTGGTAGGTGGAACTATGGGATCAAGAGGGAAAGATTTGAATTCCGCTATAATTTGTGCTAAAGCAACATGATTAATAGTGCATAGATAGATGAAAACAACATCCTTAATAGTGTGAGGATACATTACAGAAGATGAAAGCTGAATAAATGAAGGGAAAGTTCCATAGCTAGAAGTGTCCGTAGGAGTGTTGATGAAAGCATGGCCACTGATATCAAATTGTAAAGTAGCTGAAGACTTAGAAGAAGAGGATTTTCTACGATGCTTACCCATGATGGATAAATGCAAAAAAAAACTAGAAGGTGTTATGAAGAGACGTGGGGTTCACCAAAATGATTAACAAAAATGGAACTAAAATATGAAAGTATAGCCACTAGTTAATCTAATTAGGAGGACTAAAATGTTGTATACGTGAACTAAAATAGTATGGAACAATTGCAATTAATGATTCTAAGTGAAATAAAACACTAAGTATGCAAGAGAAGGAAAGGAAATGTCTTAGCTGATTCGAAGAGACTGTCATAGGGTCTGGAAATAAAATATGGAAGTACAGATGATCACTCAGAAGTCCTATGAAGACCAGATCTGGAAGATCTAAACTGAATGGAGTGCTTAGGAAGGTACTGGGGCACCCCAGGGTGCCCTTGTTTGCAGATCGGGCACCTTGATCTCTGTAAATGCTCAGAACCTAAATTTTATAGGGTCACAAGGTATCTCTGAACACTTTCTATCTATCACACTGGAATCATTGGGTTGTGTTGAATGTGGTGAATAATCAAATGACAACATGCGAGAGGAAAGGAATTATCGAATCCTGAGAAAAATAAAGATACAAAATGAATGGGTCAGACTTACCTCAACTGTCAAACTAGTGGTCTTCTCACTAAGCGCTGCACTACATTTTAGACCCAAATTTAGTTCTGGTGAGTGTGTGTATGTTGTGCCCTAGGTGCTCTAGTGCCAGTCATACTTTGTGAAATAACGAGTAATAGTAACTATATAAAATGTAGTAGCATGTGTGCATGGAATAGAATAGTATCCCTACTCCTATGTTGTGTGTGTTGATGCAAATATCCTAACATTGATGCATCACACTATATGGATGCAAGTGATGTAATGGATACAACTCTAGATGGACTGATAGTAGTGTGTGACGCTAGGACACTCATTATGGTCTTATAACTTTATATTTATAGGGTTATCAAGATTAATTTTGTAATCAACCCCGACATTGTCGACTGGGAAATGGATAAGAATGAAAAATGGCTAGAAAGGCCCCAAAAAGAAGTGGGAAAGAGAAACATAAATTGGTATGCCCAAGGTGGGACCAAGGTGCCCCAGTATAGGCCAGGGTGCCCTGATTTCGGACTAGAATGACAGGGAAGTTGTAAAAAAACTGGATGAGTATAGAAAATACACAAGAATGCCGAAATAAAATATAAGAAAAAGATGGCCAAACGGTGGGATTAATTAGTACTTTATTCACTTGAGAACCTTCTAAATTGTAGTATAGGACCGGGCTAAATAATGGCTAAATTGCATGATTTTTTTCCTACACCGATCTATGATATATACTAGAGCTAGCATCAACATCATATCATCCCATACCTTCAACCAAATTAATCTCCCTAAATCCATCATCACTCAATAAACTGTAGTCTTGCACGCTTTTAATGATGCTATCGCCCCCACCTTGGGTATGGTTATTCTTCCCATCTGCGTTGGTGAAAAACTTCTCCATGATATCCTCTATATCATAGAAGGGGAGTTTAAATATAATGTCTTGTTAGGACGACCTTGGATTCACGCTATGCATTGCATCCATTCTACCCTCCATTGATGTATCACGTATGAGCATGAGGGGAATATTCCAACTATCCTCGGAGACACCCCACCTTTCAAAGTGTATAACATGAAATATCATCCTAAATATGTGCTCATCACCACACAAGATTCCTCTCAACCATCTACTAGCTCATCCATCTCTAAGTCTAAACTTCCTAGTGACAATTCTATCGATAAGGTAATGGATAATATTTTGCTGGGGGAGTATTGTATTCTTACACTAAATGCTCTTCCCACACCTAATATAATTGGTAGACCTATCACCTATATATCAACCAAATGTCAGGGATATCATTCCTTTCAGTCCACCCCATCTTTGTACCAACCTCATCTATGGTGGCATCAACCACCCTTCATCTCACATCGAAACCCAACCTCATACTAAACTATACACCAATGAATTTAGTTTTCTCTACAAGTAATCATTTGCTCACATCTATATTCATCCTTGTGCCTAGAAAGGATTTGGAATAGGGTGTTATGAGCAAGGCATTCATGAACTTGTCATTGATCAATCTTGTAAACCCCGTGAAAAATTCAGACTAGGTTATAAGGAGTAATATGTTGATCCTCTCACACCATGTATGATGCTCATGGAAAATAATCCCCCATATTCCCCTTCCCATGAAGTTATGGATATGGATGACACCATTTCTATCACCTGTATATTTTTTGTAGTGTCCACCATCACCTTTGGATCAGTCACTTATCAGTGTGAAAATCAGACTAGGTCCCTTCCTGTTTAACATCTGGAGATGATAGACGAAGACTCTTCTACCATCGATGTTATCCATTGCATTGAAAATGAAACCATTATTTATTAAATGGGGGAAGAATATTCTTATCTTCATAAGACCTTTTCATCCAACTCATCCACTCTCCTTAAAAAATCCACTATCGACATCAACATCGGGACTCCTTAGGAGCCCTGCATTCTCAAAGTGGGTCAATCCCTTGATCCTTAGGAGATCGAATCCTTCACCGCATTCCTTTCTCACCATATCCAAACCTTTTCATGGTCATACTCTGACATGTCAGGCCTCAATCCATCCATATTTTTCCACAATATCGTCACCTTTCCTAATGCTCATTTGGTTAAGTAGAAGTTTTGCCGCATGCACCCTCTAGTTTTCATCCTTATCAAAGAGGAGCTGCAACGCCTCCTCTCTGATAACTTAATCATCCCCATTTACTATCCCCAATGGATTTATAAGATTGTAACCATCACTAAATCATCTAGAAAGTTTCATATTTGTACATAATTTTGAGATTTAAACCTTTCTTTCCCCAAAGAGGACTTCCCCCTTCCTAACATCAATCAGCTTGTAGACCTCATTACAGGCCATGAGATGTTCTCTCTAGATGTAATTAGATAGTTATTTCACTAGAGGACCAACATAAGACATCATTTATCACCCCTTGGGGGACCTTTTGTTATCGCATCAAGCCCTTTGGTTTGAAAAATGCTAGAGCCAATTATTAGCAAGTCATGACCTACATCTTCCATGATATCATCCATAAGACTATTGAGGACTATGTTGATGACCTCTTGGGTAAATATAAGCATCAACGTGATCATATAACTATTGTTTATATCCTCTTCAAGTTCCTTATCCACTTCTTTCTTTATCTCAATCCAACCAAGTGCGTATCTAGCGTGTTAATTGGTAATCTCCTTGGTTTCATCATTTATATCCTGGGTATTGAAGTTGACCCCATAAAGATCGAGGCTATCCTCAATATTCCTCCTCCCTCTAACTTGAAGAAGCTTTGCAGTATTCAAGGACGTATTCATTTCATTAATCACTTCATCTCATATCTCTCTGATTGTCGCCAACCTTTTCGACATCTTCTTCAAAAATACATTGATTTAAATTAGGATCATAATTACCAAAAGGCCTTCGATGATAACAAGAAATATCTCTTATCCTCGTTAGTTCTCACGCCTCCACATGAGGGGGAGACCTTCTATATTTATGTCTCTACCTCTAATCATGCTCTATGAGCTATGTTAGCACATCATGATGAGAAAGGTCATGAGAAGGCCATTTACTATATTAGTCACACTCTTCATGATTATGAGACTCATTATACTGAGGCTAAAAATATCTGTTGTGCTCTTTTCTTTGTTACCTCAAAGCTCCATCATTATCTTCTTAACCACAAAAATTATGTTGTCACCAATTTTCACCTTCTTAAAACCATGCAATCTAAGCCGTATCATAATGACTACATCACTTGATGGCTAATTCTCATGAACGAGTTTGAACTAGAGTTCATCTCTCAAAGGTCGATTAAGGGCCAAGTTATCTCCTACCAACTACCTGGTGGCCCTCTTCAATATAATTTTCTTCCTCATGAGAACTTCCCTGATGAGTCTATCTTTAACTTCGAGCACAAATTCCATCCACTTAAGAAGAATCTCTTCTTTGAAGGTTCTAAGTGTTATTAAGGTGGAGGAGGTGACATTATTATCATTCCCCCTTGGGATACTCTTATCCCCATCATAAACAAGCTTAACTTCAAGTGTATAAATAACATGGCCAAGTATGAAGCTTTCATACTAGGTCTCAAAACTACAATCTTGCTCGATTTACATGTCCTTGACATTTATGGGGACACTCAACTCATCATTAAACAAGTCAAAGGTGTCTATCAATGTAAAAATGAGGTCTTGGAAAAGTATAAGGATACTATTGACTTCTTCCTAGGGTAGTTTTACTTCTACAGGATTCAAACCATCCCTTGGTCATCTAATCAATTTGTAGACATTATGGATTCTCTCTCTTCCCTCATTCCTTTGACAACTGAAGAGTCTCAAATTTCTATTTTTGTCTGCCATCAGGATCAAACCACCCACATTCATGATCTTCCTCATGTCAACCATGTTGATACTAATCCTTGTAACCTTTGGTATTTTCAATTCTTTGATTGTCTATCTCAGTCCATCATTCCCTCCCACTTGTCTAAAAATGGGAGGAGGTATTTTCTTCAACACACTAACCACTATGTCATCCTTGAAGGAATCGTCTCTAAAAATGGATTCGATGGCATTTTTCTTCTTTGAATTAAGTCTCACGAATCCACTTGTGCTATCCAAGAGGTCCACAATGGTATATGTGGGGGGGCATTTTAGTGGTTTTGTAGTTGTCAAACATGTCCTTTGCATGGGATATTATTGGCCCTCAATCAATCAAGATTGCTATGAATATGTCAATAAATGTGTCAAATGCCAACAACATTCCAATTTGATATGTATTCCTAGCTAGGCCTAATAACCAGCTCAGTACCTTTATCCCTTTTCACAATGGGGGATTTATGTCATCTGTCTTATCAACCCACATTCTTATCAATTCCATCATTATATCATCACCACTATTAAATATTTCAAAAAGTTGGAGGAAGAAATTCCAGTTACATCGATTAACGCTAATCAAATTATTAACTTCATCTATCAACACATTATTTTTCACTTTAATGTCCCTCATAAAATCATCACAGACAACAAAAAGTACTTCAAAAAAAAATATGTCAAGAAGCTTTGTGACTCCTTCAAAATCAAGTCAAGTTTCTATTGTCCATATTATCCCCAAGATAACGGTCAAGCTGAATCTAATAACAAAACTCTTTGTAAAATTCTCTCCAAGACTATTGATATATCAGGTCGTGATTGGCACCTTCATATTTCATTCACTCTTTTGGATTATAAGAGTAGCATCTAAACTTCCATAGGTGCTACTCCTTTCTCTCTTATGTATGGCTCTAAGGTCGTTCTTCCTCTGGAATTCAAAATTCCTTCTTTGTGATTTTCACTTCGATACTTCATCTCTAATGAAGATTATTGCCAAGAATGTCTAGCACAACTCAAGTTTTTTTATGAATGCCACCTTATCAATATTGAACACCATCATGTTTATCAAGAGAACATCAAAGGAACATACAATAAACATGTTAAAGAATGTGACTTTAACATAGGTGACCTTATCCTTAAATAAAATCAAAACTTCACTACTCTAGAAAGGAGCCAACGTGGAAATTTTTCTCCCAACTGGATTTGAAATTACCTCATTACGTATAAGTATGGGTCTGGGGCCTAACACTTTTCTTCCCTAGATGGTAAACTGGAACCATAACCCCTTAACACATTGGACTTGCAGCCATTCTGTTCTTAGCATATCTACTAATGATAACTTAGTGTATTCCATGATCATCTATCCATCATTAGCCATTTCCATATATCATCGTAATGATCTAGAATTGTGTGGTCTACCGTCACTTTTCTATTCATGACCTTAAATATGGGACCAAGGCACACTGGCACATCACTTAGCCTAGATTTTACCACTAACAACCTAAGGCATGCTAGCACATCACTTAGCCTAAATTGTATCACCAACAACCCAAGGCGTGCTGACACATCACTGAACCTGAATTGATGTAACCTAGATTTTACCACCAACAGCCCAAGGCATGATGGTGCATCACTCAACCTGAAATGAGTGCTCAACCCATTGATGAGAAAATTTGTCAGGAGATAAATTTGTGGGTTTCTTGCCAACTCTCTGGGAATCTAAGTCCCTCTACTTAATCGGTGCAACTACCATATATTCATGCATAAGTAAAAAGGTGGATTTTTCCTGGTGGCATTGTGGTTGGGGATTTGACAGGGACAATCCACTGACCCTGCCACAAAGCTAGAAATTTCTTGCTAGAGAGGACTTTTTCTGGAAGTGGGAAATGGAGTGATAATATGAGGTAAGGGAACTAATGTTGCAAGTAGAAAATCAGATTCCTGCACACACTAGTTAGAAACTTCATCACATGAAATAAATTAAGAGGAAATAACTTTGCAAGAAGAAATAAGACCAAATAGAATTTGATGAGCAAAAATTATCAAGAAATCCCTTAGTCAAAGAAAGAAAGAAAATCCTTCTTGTTGTATTGGTTTCTCAAACCAAAGTTGCACATAGTGGGGAAATGGAGGAAATTTGAGAATGAGGGGAATGGAAGAATTTGGCTATCTCCTTTTTTATCTCAATGCACTCTTGAGTTTACAAAATCAATCACCAACCCTTGGAAATGGGAATGGATTTACAATTCACTCAGCCTAGACTGATTGCTCACCCAAAGCATTCAAAGGTACCAAGCCCCTCTTTAGGGTTGTTGTTGTAGTATGTTAGCATGATGAAGACTTTAATAATTCATATATATCATTAATATATATTTCAAACAGTGCATATTCAGACCTAGATCTAGAACATTACAAACTTAACAGATAACCATAATGGAATAAAACATGTAATACTGAATTATAACCATGAGAACACCTTGTTTTCAGTCCATAATCTCCATTATATTAATTGAAGTAAATACACAGAAGCTTCGTTAAAATAACAGTAGTATACACTCATGCACGTAACAGATCTAACAACACAATCTCACTATACCCTAGTTCTCACACGTATAGCTATGCTCTTTATGCTACACAGTTCAATACATATTTATAAGGGTAGGGACTTTCCCTTCACTACTTATCTAATCCCAAAATAGGTTGCATGCTATTATTAGCCACACACTGTTACAAAAATAGGCTTACATGTAAGAATTACAACAATAGATCTCTCTTTATCAACTATTAGTTAAAAATTCTATCTTTAGCCTACATCCATGCAAATCGCTTTGTAGCTGATCATCCAAAAATAGCCAATGCATGTTGCACAAGTCTTCAATCAGTTTGAGTGCTCCGCACGCTATCTCCAAAAATAGATCATCATCATGAAAATGGCCAAGTCATGAATCTGTCTCTATTTTGTGCACGATCCTCTTAGATGCTTCCGTGCTTTTGAATGCGCTCTGTTCTCCCATGCGAACCTTATGTATTTTCTCCACTAAGTTCCAGAGTCTGACTAATCAACATGACTCATCATCTAACCCCCAATTCCTTTTCATATGTCCTCATACAACTTAAAACTTTTAAACTTCCTAGGAAACTTTTAAGTCTCTTTTTATAGCATAAAGGTGAATTATTACATCAGGAACATTAAGACATATGAAAAAGTGCAAACCCAATGCAATTTTGATAGATTTTTTATTTGGAGTATGTGTGTAAGTTTTTTAGCTCGATCCGACTGTCAGATTGTTGAGGAATTGAACAAACGTGAGCTAGGGCATAGAATGGGGATTTTATTGGAATAAGTGTTTCAAGGCACCATTTGACCTTTTTGTATTACATCTTGATCGTATTGAAAAATTAGGAAGTATGCAAAATACATCACCTCAATCAGACATGTATTTTGCAAGATATGAAGATTTTTCGATTGGATGACTTCGTGGTTATCTGGAGAAAAATCTTCGTTTTTCTTCATTTCTCTATCATTTTTCATGTTTTAAATCCATTTTTTCTCTTATACCTATATATATTCATAACATGGAGTATTTTTGGCCATAGTGGATCTGGTTTGGAGGGAAAATGGTGGACCAGGTGTCTGGACAAGCATAAACAGAGCTATTGCAGGGTGTGAAGGAGAAATGGGGGGAAAAAGGGATAAGTGTTGAGATTTAAGTACATTCAAAAATTGCATTCCAAAGGGAGACTGGGCACATTTTATTGTCCTTGATGTCCCCCATCTCAAAGGGACATGAGGGACATAAAATTTTATGTGGTGCCTCATGATGACATGTGGCACTTGATCCGACGATAGGGGTTGAAGTCTACACTAGCTCCCAGGGCTGAAAAATTGGTCTTGAAGAGGTCACATGGGTGACCAGGAGTGTCCTTGGGGTTTGGTAAAATTTTCTTGACCTTGATGTCCCCCACCTCAAAGGTACATGAGGGACATCAGTTTTCACAGTGTGTCGACATGTGGCAACAATCCAATGATGAAGGCTTTGAGCTCCCGCAAGCACCTGGGGGCTGAACTGGCAATCCTGGAGGTCATATAAGGGTCCAAAGGGATTTTAGGGGCTGGAAATAGTTTCTTTAACCTCATTTCCTTGAGCTTAAGTGACGTAAGGGATACAAAAATGTGTCAGGCTCCTAGTGTTGCCAAGTGTCTACTTCAAAATATGGCTAAGTATGAGGTCTTGAGAGTGAACTTGTGATAGTGATAACTTGAGATCCTGATGGAATGTTTTGGTGAAATTTTATATGAAATTGACTGAAAATGAACTTTTTAATCCAATAATATGTGTATTATATCTTGATTCCTCCATTTAAGTACTGAAAAAATGGGTTTGTGATCTAGTCTGTTACCTGTGCATGAGAAAAATGCCTACAAACATATTGCGCAAAAGTGTTGTGAAAAATATGATTTCACCATATTTTAGGTATTTTAATTATATTTTTGAATATGTTTTTTTATCTCCTAACTCCATCCATAGCTCCTGGAATCACTTCTCGAAGTTTAATTGCTTTTTGGGCCCTGTGCATTACTTGGGCCTGTGAAAATAATTATTATAGAACTATTACACCAAGGTGTTGTGAAAAATATGATTTCAACATATTTTATGTATCTAAATTCCCTTTTTTAAGATGTCTTTTTATCACCTAAATCCTTCCATAGCTCCAGGAATCACTTTCCGAAGCTCAGTAGTTTTTTTGGCTCTGTGCACTACCTAGGCTTGTGAAAAACCTGATTGCAGTTCTATTGCACCAAGGTGTTGTAAAAAAAATATTTCACCATATTATAGGGATTTGAATTACCTTTCCAACATTGTCTCATTTGGTTCCTAAATCCATCCAGAGCTCCCAGAATCACTCTCGAAGCTCGACAATGCTTTTAACCCTATGCGCTAACTAGGCCTGAGAACCCTGTTTTTGATGAAATGGCTCCAACTCCTCCAAACCTTTCCTGATTATTAAAAAATAAATTTCATGATGTTAATATACCTTTAACTCACCTCTATGTTGGATTTTTCTCCTCTATTCTACTCCAGGGGTGTGCATCGGTCTTGTGAAGGCCAGTGGTAGCCCTTCCCAATACTGCACAAAAATAGTAGTTTTCAAGAACACCTAAAATAACCTAGGGGGATTGAATTGAATTTCCTAATTCACCTAGGGGATTATGTTAACATAAACTAGGAGGTCATTGGAACTAACTGGGTAGATATTGGGTGATCGGAATGGTAAAACATGAAAATTTTGGCATAAGGGTATTGTTGTCATACTCGGAAATTGTCAATTTCCATGTTGCATATTTGCATGACAACACACCCAAAGCACGCAAGGGTACTATGTCCCTCTTTATAGAATATTTTTTCAAGATTTTAGCATGATTGAATGTATATTCTACAGTGCACAAACTAGATTTAGATCTTAACCATATGGAAGATTAACTAAACAATTACTATATTCAGATTTACCATACAAGATCCATGCTCAGTTACACCCAACACCAATATCCAACCAAAAAGATCCATTATAATAAATACTGTAAAACACAGAAGCTTCATATATACATAATACAATCTCCATAGTCATGCGCGGTAACAAACTTAGAGCATAACACTAAAATAACATCGAGCTGTCTAAATCATGCAATTCAATACATATTTATAGGGGTGAGGACTTGCCCTTCACTACCCATGCACCTTCAAAAATAGGCTACATGATAATAATATCCATGTGCCCTTACATGAGAATACAAAATCATGCAAGCTCACTAATAATAGATTACCTAATAATTCAACTGTAGCATAATCCTATTATCAACTCAAAAACTTTGCATGGTGCTTGATCTTCTACTAGTCCCAAAATAGCCTTTGTGTATTCTCCAAGTATTTGAAAAAATGTGTTCTTCACTCCACATCAAAAATTAGCCCGGATCTGTAAAATGACTTTTTCCTTATTTAAAAATATTCTAGGCGCACCCTGTTTTGCTATACTTCCGCGTGCTCCTACATGCCTTGTGTCCACGCGCCTAATCCTTCTGTGCTTTCGTACTTAAAGTTTTATTTCATCATCTCAACACTAATCATATGAAACAAGTCACACAACATCCATATCATCATCATTACCATATCAACATAAATAATCATCTACATCTAAATCATTATCATCATCAAAAACCATAAAATCACTAACATAACATGAGTCCAAAACCAAAATCATCATCTATATATACATATCTATCCAAAATATATCTGTAGACCTCTAAGGGTCCTCTTATAACATAGACATATCATCCATATTATTAAAGTGCACATCCTATAATCTCATTCCCTCCCCTCTTAGGGAAGGATCCTCGATCAATCCATGGATGCCGCTCCCTCCCTCATGGCTTGCTCCTCGCACTAGCTGTACTACGCTCATAGTACTCCCCAACGGTGTTGCGCTACCTCCTCCTACTCTTTGTGTTAGCAGGTACTCTATGTATCTCAAAGTCCATGGTAACTTGTTCATCACTATCTTCTCATAGTACCTCATCTCTACAACCAATGCTACATATAAGCTCAATTAGAATGTCCCTGGTGGACCCATCTAACCTCCTATCCCATATGATTTGGCTGACACTATGCTGGATGACTCTAATGCTAATATAGAACCAAGCTCCCCATATCTTGATCTATATGCCTCTCACTTCCACCTATATTTTTCCCTCTATGAAGTGGACTGATCTCTCTCCTATCAAGCGATGTCTCTCTCAAGTCGGGATAGATCATGCTCCACCCCCAGTTGTGCCATCTCATTTTCCTCCCCCATTTCACCTCGAAGAGCTACATCCTCCTCCATCACCATATCTTCCTCCTCCTCATCTCCATCATCTTCTCCCTCAAGTGTCATATGTGTTTTCCATGTACCAGTCATCCATTCAGTGAAGCCCTCGTCAACTCCCACGTCATCATCCTCATCTCGTTTCTCTCCTGCATCCCCCAATGGATCGGCCATCTGTGGACTCGAAAAATCCATCTCAGAGTCATCTCGCCTGTATACTATGGGATCTCTTATGAGTTTATGGATCACTCCAAATTACCTCTAAAATCTATCAAATTGGATGGTCTTAATCACATCTAGCCTCTGCCCCTGTACCCATCGAGTCCTCCTCATGCCTTCTAGCTCTACATCTACCCCGGGCCATATAGGGAAATCATGGTATGGCCTCCATATAATTTGTTCTGCCTCGAGCTACAATAGTCTCTCCCTATACCATGTAACATTCCTATCCCTCCTATCCCCATTAGCCCAGTTAGTTCACCATCGTAGAAATCCCGTTGTCATCTCTATATGGTCACTTGGAATCTATGACAGCCCTAGTGGTCTAATCACCACTATGTGCTCATAGGCCCAATAGTGTAGGAGGAATCTAACATCTAACCATGTAATCCTTCCCACCACATATTTGGATAGCTCATGATAAACTTGCAGCAATAAAGAAGTCCCGAAAGAGTAGATTATCATGTGCTCTACAATATCGGCCATGACCCCTACCAGTGTCCATGAAAATATTACACCCCCTAAATAAGGAAGTGCATAACATGATATGGCCATCATCAATAAATAAATCAACCAGATTTTTGTATCCCCGTGGTCATATCTCATCTCGTAAGAGAATGCCCCTGAAGTAAATGTAATCTACTGGGCATCAGCTCCAGACAGTTGTGTCAATGTTGTCAACCTAGTATCCTTTGTAATGGGGAATAGCTGGTCTCCCTGAATAATAAATATAAGGATACGCTGTACATACTCCAGAGTCACTGTCATCTCCCTTGTCTAGAACCAAAATGTGCATGTGCGCATATCCCATCTCTCCACCAGTGCTATGATCAATCCCACATCTTGTGGAATTCTTTAGTAGTGTCAGAATCCACCTAATCCAATTATCGCTAGATGATATCACCTGACATTATCTATATCCCCACATATCTGATCATACAAAACATGGACTCTATCTCTGAGGTAAAGTGTCTCTCGTGCTTGCAAAATCAATAAAACACATAATCGTTAGACATTTGATCATCCATCTTAGCCAAAAATTAAAAAAATTCTCCTTCCTACCCCCATTTGACGCCGACCCAAGCTAGGTGAATGTGCCTAAATCCCAATCATCACCTTTTTAGGTATAATTGACAGAAACTGTGCCCAATCATCGTCGACCACCCTAAGCATCAAGCTATTTTTTTTTTAAATGCAAAAAATAAAGAAAAACAAAAAAAGTATAAAATATGCTAGGGTTTTGGTATTCACCATCCTTCATGTCCTCTGGAAATTCCTTCCCACTCCTCTGGCCTCCATTTCTCTCAATCTCTTAATCTCTCTTATATCCACAGAGCTCTCAGTCATCACTTGGTCATGTGCAAATAAGCTCTTTGGGCTGACTTTCAGGCTTATATAGCCCACTGACCATAGTCACCATCGAATCTACTTGGGTCACCGTTGTTTGGCATTGGTCTTCATTGACCCTCTTCGGTCGACACTTACCCGACCTTGAAATTTTTTCATAACCTCCTTTTCACTACTCTTAATCATCCTTCCTTTCAAAATTATCTTTTCTTCCACCTTTATCTTTTCTTTTATGCCCTCTTGGGGCATCATCACTTTTGTGACCTATTTCTATCTTATCCCCCGAGCTTAATTCTCTTGACTTCCCTTTTGGGACGTCTTTGATTGCGTAAGCTTTCATCCCTCCCTAGACACATTATTATTGATCCCACCCCTCATTCTCTTTGTCGTGACTTTTTTCCTGACCATTTTTGCATTTGTTTGCATATGCATGATCCTTTCCTTTTACTTATTAGTCCTACGACACAATTGATCTATTTTAGTGGATTCCCCTTGGTTTGCCTCTATTTTGTAGTGATTTTTCCCACTCATAAGTTCATAGGAATTTTTTTCCATCTCCGTTGAGCTCTTCCTTTGTTACTTGCCAAAGTGATGTTGGAATCACCGCCATATTTTACTTTTTTTTCCATCCCCATCTAGGATATCTTATCCCTTATTTCTGCTTTCCTCATCTTTTCTATCATTTATCTCTTTTAAACTTATAATTGAATTCCTTTGTGTCGTCAATCCCAAGTTTTAGGGGGAGCACCTAATCAATCATCCTTTCATCTTTATATTTTTTTCCTCGTGGCTTGCCCAATGCAAACCCCTCATCAAAAAGGGGAAAATGTATATAACAAATTTTGTTATTATTCCTCCCCTTCACCCCACGTTCACTCTCATTCCTATTCAAATTTCTATTTCCCTCTCCATTTCAATTACCCCATTAATTCCCATTTTCCCACCTTTAATCATGTATTATTCATTTTATTAATTATCCCTAATTACTTCTAATCCTCATCTCATTATGTTTAGTTTCCCGAAATCATTTTAATTATCCCTAATCATCATTAATCTCCACCTAAATTGTTTAATTTCCCTAAGTCTCTTATTTTTCATCCATGAAATTCCCTAAATTTCTATACCTAGGTCCTATTTTAATAATTTACCTATCTAAGCCCTTTATTTACTCATTCTAATCTCCCACCTACCCTCTTATACTTTTTATGCAACCATAACCCATCTAAGAATCCTAAAACCCAAATCCCACTTCATTTGGGCCTTTTTGCCTCATATTTGGCATCATCTCACCGCCCTAATGGATGGATCCCTACAATTGGCTATGACCCATCCAGGTCATCGTCGACCCTATAAATATGCCCTTTCCCCTCTTTCTCAAGGATGCAACATTGTGATTTTCAGGCTATCTTGTAATCTTATTTCCGTCATTGAGTACTATTGTAGCTATCCCACACATCTTGGAGTCTTCTTGGAGATTTTGTGCATCTAATTTGGTGATATAGGGAGATTTCTCTTACTTTGTCATATCATTTGCTTATATTATCATATTATTGTATTTTTTTTCCACTAAAATCTTCTGTAGGTTCAAGTATCTTCAGGGACTCTTCCTTACCCTATTTTAACATTCAATCTTGCCTGCAGGTCTCCATTTCAGCCATTCCACTTTTTACCATACCCCTAACTAGTTTCAATCACCATCAATTTAGTCTAAAAGATAATGACCCAACCCATCATCTAGCTTGTTTCTATCACCAGGTCTTCAATAGTCTATGTTTCTGGTTTTAGTCTATTTCTGTCACTTAGATCTTACCTTTCTTACATTCTGTCATTTTAGATTTTTTCTTCTAGACCCTAGTCATCATCGATTCCCCCTGGTCACTGATGAACCATGTCTATTTACACATCCCTAGTCATCACTTTTCCTGATTTCCATACATCCTTTCACCCATTTTCTGGTCCATTCTTTTCCGCAGGTCTCTGTGTCCAGTACATATTTGTTTGCAGGTGCAGTTCATCTCATATCCATCTATACAAGAGCTTATAGATCTATATTTGGTACAAATATTCCTTATCCAATCCCAACTACTGTCAAATGGCATATTATAGCCTTGGGTTGCCTTCAACTCCTGTCAGGTTTGCTTTGTTTTTTCATATTTGATTCAGATCTTTTTTTTTATATTAGATCTACTTCTTAGATTCTAAATTAGATAGTACATGCTTTTATTAGATCTATTATCAGGTTTCATATTCCATATTATCTACAAGATGGTTGACATCCATCTAAGAAATTTCACGCTTCTTGGAACCGACTTAGTCGGGTAACCCTGTATATATCTACTAATCCATTTTTCTTCCAGTGCTCTTTGTTGTCCAGATCATCCAACTTACAACTAGGTGGTTATCATCTTCTACTCCCACATTCTCCCATCCTATCTTGAGGTACCATAAACCCTCCATATTCTGATTTTCTAGTTTCTTTCATTACTAGGTAATTAATTTGAATAGGAACTAAGAAACTTGGAAAAAAACAATTATTCAAAATTCTATATGATTTTCTTCTTTTTCTTTCACAACACCTTTATGGACCCTACATCATCCCTAATAGGTTCTTCATTTCCTATGGAGTCCTCCATTTTTTCCTTTTTGTGGCCCTCCTCATGCATCTTTCTTTGAACCTCCACATCCTTTTGTGAGATTTATACTCCTATATTTTTGGAAAATATATCTCATTATGTGCCATTGTCTCTCTCTCTATGGCTACCGTATGCTCCTAAAAACCATTCTTTCCTTGTTCCCCTAGAGATTCAACCACCTCAAAAATTGATCACATGTATTTAGTTGGTTTGTTTTTTTCTATATTTCTTTGGTCATAAAGGTTGATCTCTTTGGATTTCCATGGCCATATGATACCTCAACTCTACTTGTGGTATTTATTATTCATTCCCTTGCATCCCAACTTGTTCATTTATTCCTCTCACAACAACCCTTAATGGTATGCACACATGCACTGTCGATGGATCTCTACTTTGAGTATGTTCCCTTTTATATACTTTGAATAGAGCTCTATAATACCATGGATCAATCCTAACATGATGCATGGGAACCTTCTTCTCCAATGTATTATCCACCATTTTATCCATCCTTTTACCTTCCACATGTAGTAAAGTTATCATTATGTGGAGTTCCTCATCTAGAATCCTCCTTTCCCTTTTCTCATTAATATGGAACCCTCTAATAAATGGCATTGCATTCATCATTTCTTTTCCTCGAACCTTCCCTCGGGTATTCCCATGCCTTCATTTCTTGGAATTGAACACTAATTCATCTTTCCCATCCACCACAATATCTATTGGTGGCTCTATCTCATGCTTTTCACTATGTAAACTTATTTCATGTTGTGTGAATTCATAAGATACTAAATAATACCCTTATTCCTAAATTCACCTCTTAATATTCTATTTTTAACACCCCCTCCCAATAAAATTTTTCAATTATAAAATACCATTTATTTTAACATCTATAAAAAACTACTGAAATTATTATAATCCTTATTTCTTCCTCTTTATTGTTGGGTTCAATATTTTACATTTTAAAAAAATAATTTTATTTCCTCTTAAAACCTTGATGAAATTCATATTGGACTTGAAAATTATAAATCCTTTGTATGTATAAATTTATGTCTCTCTTCCTTTATTTTATATATACATTTGTCACACTAATCAAACTTTCTACTGTAATATGAAGGGTCATATGTGGTTGCATTCTTGTCACTTCTATTTATTAACCTCCATGACATCTATTATTCCAAAAAATGAATTAAAATATATGTCGATAATGATACCATGAAGGATGTACCAACTATTGAGAGTCATGTAGTGTTGTTACTTTGAAAAAACATGAAACTGATCCACAAACATGCCATTATAATAATAAACAAAATGAAAATGATGTAAATTTAGGGTTTCTTCATCCACTCCATGCCTACTAATGTCTCCTCCCTATTTCTCCAAATACCCTACCATTAATACATTTTTAAAAATATTTATACTTTTCCCCTGTATATACCTTAATACGAGACAATATATTAGGTTTATTTTGAATAATATTTAAAACCCCAATATAAAATCACGTGTTATGGATTGCTTTGATTTATGAATCCCAAATTCCTCCACATACAATTCTAACTTCAATAACATTGGGGCATCAAATTCCATGTCGTTTAAACAATCCAATGATTTTTCTAAATAACCAACAATGTTGCACTTCCACCAACATACCTAGTTAGGGTGTAGTTCACCATCATCTCAAATACCACATAGTATTTATAAATCACAAGTTCATGTGGAAACATCCTATAATCATCCTCAATTGTCATTGAAACTCACTTGTACCACCTTTGCATCATCGATTATTATATACTTCTTGATCCTTCTTATATCAATTACACTTCATATGCTCAACGGTGAAAATACGTTTTATTTTAAAAACTCCCAATTCTACTAATCAGATCATGATTAAGTATGCACCAAATTCTAAATTGCCTTCATTATGTGACCCCTCTACTATTTGTTTCAACTCATGTGTGACATAAAATTCTAGAATATAGTTTACCTGTGATGCACCAATTGCTTAAGTAGGGGCTAAAGTTTGGAAATCAATAAGATTATAACTCCTCCATGTTGTGATTTTTTTTGTTAACAAACTTAAAAATACTCTAACTTCCTATCTTGAATAATCTTGGGTATAACCATGTGTTCCATCCTTTCTTGTTTCATTTTACATGTTGCATTTTCATGTTCCTCTTGATT
This sequence comes from Taxus chinensis, assembly GCA_019776745.2. Taxonomy (NCBI): domain Eukaryota; kingdom Viridiplantae; phylum Streptophyta; class Pinopsida; order Cupressales; family Taxaceae; genus Taxus; species Taxus chinensis. The sequence continues at coordinate 82,119,116 of CM034154.1, read as the reverse complement.
CGTGAATGCATTGACCGAATCTTCCCACTCATATGGAAATCATAGTCTTTTGCTTTGAGTGAGGGAGTTAGTATTACTACCCTTGTGCTGATATAAAACCTTCCTTTATATACTCCTAATAATATTTATTTTAGCAACTTCTCAACATTAAATTATGAAAGTTAAAAATTCTAAATAAAGTTAGTCTTATCTAGTCGTTCCCTCAATGTTCCTTAATTTTCTTCATGAACTTGATCTCTTCTAAAAATTTGCTCTTGTGTTTCCCTTATTTGTGGTTCAATTAAAAAATTATTTATAATTCAACCAATATATTTAAAGCTTCTCATGATGTCACTCCTTCAGTATAAGGAATCACCACTATATAAAATCTCATCTCAATCTCTTGTGCCATTTTTTTCCATATCGTAAAGTTCCTTCTTTCTCTTCTCCTCTTCGTAAGCCTTCTTCTTGGCTTGGTTCTTATCCCTCTAGATTTTAAGATGAGCCTCTGTAATTAACCTTAACTATGTTCGTATGGGATCATTTGAAAGGTAAAAAATGTCTACTTCCTCTATCTTCTCAACTTTGACCTTCTTCCCTACCTCTGTGTTTGTCCATTAAGTAGCTTATTTTTTGAATTACAATCCCTTCTCATTATTATCATTTTTTGCATTCACCCTCATCTCTCTTCCTTAATCTAATGGATTCTCCTCAATCTGATTTTATAACCAACAAAAACATTTCCACTCATATTTTCGTTGTGCCCTAACTCATTAAAATTCCTCATTCAATGCTTGTTGACTTAAGCCTCTTCACTGCTTAAATCAAAGCTAAAATTTTATAAATGTCTATTTCAAATTCCTTTCTTTTTTTATTATACTTTATAATAAATTTACTTTGATATACCCTTATCCATTTGTAACTTAATTTTTATGCTCCTCAAATGGTCATGTGACGTCATGTCCTTGTCTATGCAACTATTCCCTTTCCTTTTTTAATTAATTTTTGTAACAATTTTTCCCCATGCACCACATGAATTAGTTTTCTCTCCTTCCAAACACCAATATATACTAAATCCTTGTGCACAACTAACCCTTCTATCTTGTATTTTTTTGGACTTGTTGAAGATAATTTATGAACCAATTTTTATTTTCTTCTATTGTGTTACCAAATATTTTCATCTTTATGCACATGATTTACTTCTCGGTTGTTTGACCCAAATATTTTTCCAAGTGAGATTATCCTAGATACTAAGTTTCCTAAGAACATATATGCCTAGTGTGAATTACTATAAAGGAATCAATTAACTACCCTAACTAGATTTACAATTCTACCCTAATCAAGAAATTGAACTCTCTAGAAAATAGATTGGGGAGAGCCAAAGACAGGCATGAGCATAACATGGCTATCTTCAAATCCATTAGTGGCTTCTTAGAGTAACATGTTCGAAGCATTACCATGCTTAGCGGGATCCCTAACACTATTTGGGGGACTAAAAAATAGAGAAGCCAAATCATATCGAAGCTGAACGCAACTAACCCCACACACATCACCACTTTGGCATTGTTCACTTCACTACAAACAATCCAATCCAGGATTGACAGAGCTTCCAAGAAGTAATCTCCCTCGGGCTGGAGGGCATCGTTCTAGTCGCTGCTTTATTTAGGTCTTTTTGTTGCTTCTATGCTACTTTTTTGCTGTATTGTTGCAGTTTCTGTTCTATTTTTCTTTTTACTTGTAACTATCTTTTGGTTACTGTTGTACATAGTGTTTTATCTAGATTTTTATACTCTTTTGTTGTCCCTATATAGCTCTATTTGGCTGTTGAGCCCTTTTTGTAACAAGGTATAGTCCCTTCAAAACTATTTCCCAATAATAAAAAACAATTCTACCCTAAATACTCATGCATACCTTATGTGTGAATCATATTTTCTTTATACATTTTTTAGCTTTACTCTAGGTTAAATTATCATGTTCTTTTTATACATATTTTAAAAATAGAGCAACAGTTCATTTATTTTTCATAAAGACAAGTTTTGAAATAAAAGTACTCTAGAAAGAAAGGAAATATTTTTAGGCAGAACTTTTTGGTTGCCTACCTTACTGTAGATCACCTTAGTTAAAGATTAAAACCTTGATAATTTTCACTACAATCAACCATTATTTTACACCATATGTGTGAATTTTTCTCAATTTTAATGTTTTCTATACTTTTATTCTCCTTTGTGAAATCCATGGCTTGAAGGCCACTTTGATCAATCTCATTTTTTACACATTCATGTCCATCACCTCTTTGAATTTTAAGATTTTTTTTTCCATGGGGTTAGGTGTGGATGTTGACATTTCTATATTGGAATTCCAACACTCTTGACTTTTTTCACTCCCTATTTCATTCTTACCAAAACACATCACTCAAATGACTCTACTGGTAATCTATAAATTTTTAACTATCGGAACCCACAACCATGTCTTCACCTACATAATAACACATTTCACATTCCCCTTCTTACCAAATGTACTTCCACTCTACACTTTTATGCATTTTATCCCATTTATATCATAATATTTTAAAATCAATTTTGTGCATGCCAAATTATAGGCTTTCACTTCTTACTTCATCCAATAAATATATGTTTCTTCTTCCACGAGTCCTTCCAACTCCTCCTTTTACTAGACAATTTGTAAAAATTAGAATTATACTCCCTCAAATCTTCCACACATACAAATATGAACTTATCATCTAATGGAATCACCACCCTTTTTTCATAATTTTCAAATTTCATAAATATATAATTGAATAACACGTCACCCTATTTGTATAACACAAAGGAAAACTTAATAGTGCTAGAAAACTATCTCCTTCAACCATCTTAATGACCTCAAAGTCACTTGTATAGATAATACTAAAACATTTATATGTGAATTATTTAATGTGCATTTGGGATTATATTTGGTATTGCTTTCCATAGATAACACATTCTTAGAATATAATAGTATGAACCTTCCCATTTGAACCCACACATTTTTTTCAAAATGATAACCTATGAGATCATATAAATGAAGATATTTTCCATTTCATAATCATTTATTTTACCAATGATTAACAACTTTAGATCATATGTAGGTCTATGTACCACACAAATCATTTTCACCTTCAATGATTAATTTTTTGTTGTCCTAGGTTTCCCCATAACATTATGAAGCCAAGTATTTAGTATAGGTATTGCACCTTTTTTATTAAACAAAGAAACAACTTTGATAAATTCTCCCAAATCACTTGTATTTTCTCCCCACATTGTTATATCTTAAATTGAAACTCCCTTGAGCTCTCACATCTCTTAATTCTCCTTGGAGATTATAAATCACCTCCCTTTCCTTAACTATGTGTTATTTTTTAAAATTTATATTCACTATTGTATCATTTTAAGATGCACTTGTAATATTATTTATGTTTTAATATGGTGAAAATTCACCCATTGGTTTTGGGGAAGTTTTCCCTAGCTTGTGCATTCATTTTTAGTAGGTATTTCCAAAGGAGAAAGAGAACCATTTAGACACCATGAAGCTTGCTCCATATTCAGATTCAAAATATTCAACAATTTTTCTAATCGTTCCCATGGCTAGCTTGTGAATGCTATGTTATTTTTAGTAATCATGCCCATGATTGAGATACAGCTACGAGAACTTCAAATCAACCAAAAAAAATCAACAATTGTCCACAAGTAAACCCTGCACCATAGATTGGTTCCCTTAGGCCCTCGAGTAGAAATATCATTTCATTTCAAAGTTTCATTTTTCATTTCATGTCTTACATGTTCTTATTTCAACCTTGAAAATGATAGAAATGTAACTAAGGAATGTCTTCTAGCCATAAAAAATAACTAACATTTTTCTAAGTGTCTTTTATTGGCATATTTAGATTCAGAATTGGAGATTTCAAACCACTTTATTAAATGAAATAACTTATGATTTTACCTCACATATTCAATGGAGGAAGTGTAAGACATTTTTATTTATAAACATTGATTTGAGATTTTATAATATGTCACTTAATCCATATTACAAGGTGATCCAAATATGGAAATATAAGTATAAAATTTGTAACATTTTGAAGTGGAATATTGGGTACCCACATATGTATAGGTAAAATAGGTGTATTATTAGTAGATGTATACATGGTTAAATATGTAGGGTGAAGAACTCAAACAATAGAATCCTCATTATATTTTTTATTATAGGAAACCTTAGAAGAAATAAGTGTCTTGATGATTTGATTGAGATCATGAGGATGACTAGAATTTTTTAGTGAAAGTGAGATAAAAGCTTAACTTGATCATGATCAAAATAATTAAGTTCATCAATAGGAATATTTATGTTAAGATCATCTTGCATGCCAATAATATACAAAGACATATTATCATCATCATTTTTAGAAATAGAAAGGAAAGCTTGCATATGGTATTACAATTAAGAGTAACAAGATAAAGATGGTTAAATGGGTGAATGAAACATCCAAATATTAATCGAAAAGGGAATAAATAAAGCATGAAAAAGGATAACATGAAACCCTAAGGGTATGAAATAGGAATCCTAATATATAATAATGAAAATTATGTCCAAAAGGTGATGGTTTTAAGAATGGAGAGGGTTTACCAAATGATTCAAGGATAAATATTATATATAATGTGTTTGAAATGTATAAAGTGGGATCCTAACTTATTTACTTTCAGATTTATGGTTAGTAATAGGTATTATACTCATATTAATTAAGGAACATTAATGCCCAAATTAGAATATAACGTCAACAACAATTTATATGATAAAATATGAAAATAATTGTTGAAACACAATGAAGTGGACGGACTTAGATAATTGCAAACTTAGGAATATGATCTAGTAGTGTGTGTTATATGATTTTGTAGGATGTAAATGATTGTAAAGTTCTTCATCTTTGAAACTCAATGTGTAAACTAAGTAGGTAAGAAACCATATAGAATCTATATGGAACCACTAGATGGTTTAATAATTAACAAATACATCCATATGGTGATGTGTTAGTGCTCTAAAAATTTCTATGCCTTGGTGAAAGTTTTTAGCATGCTCCACTCTGAAACCCTAGGTGTCACAAATATATGAAACTCTCTATATGATGTTAAATATCTTCAAGATTAAATATAACCATGGGTATAATACCCTAAAAAAGGTTAATGGTTAGGTTAAATTAAAATCCATACATTTCCTACATTATAAATACTCTGAAGAGGCCTAAAATAACACATAATTCTCCACCTAACACGTGATATCTATATGTATGCAGTTCTAGGATTAACAATTTGACCACTTGATAATAAACTTGTGTGGTCTCTAGCTAAGGAAGCGTGACTCTGTAGTCTATTTGAGTGTGATTTAGACTTGTGTAGGGGTTTTTACTATGATGTTCCACTACTTTAAATTGATCAAGGATAACTTAGAGTAAACCTGGACTAATATTTGCAAGTATTCTCTTAAACATTATAGGTGAGGTAAATGGATGAATTATACTTTCGTATATAGGCATTTATGGGGAAGTTTTAAATTAAGGTTGAACTAAAGGATTTGAATTGTCCCATTAAATCTATAATTATGAAAAAGTGACTATTGAGTGGCTGGGATTAAAACCATCCACTTCGAACCAAACTATTGGATAGTCCAATCCTAGTTGAACAATCACATACAAGTAGGTGCTGGTGTTCTACAAAGTTCTAGGAATGATTCTTGGGAGGATTATACTAGTTTAGAATAATGACAATAATTATGTGTATAAGTGTGAATAAGGAATAAATTATTGTAATAGAGTTAATGATATGTCACCTAGTATTGGAATGTGCATTCAAGTCATGTTATAGGAATAAATCCAAAGTTGTTAGTTCAAAATTTAGGTGTCCATGAAAATTTATTCTCTTGGTTCATGTGACATGATTTTAGGATGTCCTTGTCTTCGCCAATTTAAGGATTTATATGATAGATCAATTTGTTAAGTATATCTATGAAAATGACGTTGTTACAGTTAATAGTATTCCTTATGAAAATAATTTTATTTATCTATTTTCTAAAAAGGAAATAGCTTATGCATCCATTCCTAGTGCATCTATTCATGTTACACCTATAGGATCTATCCCTCACAAGGATTCTCTTAGGACTCTTATTGTAAGTAACATAAGTACTAAGCATCTTTTATAGCTCTAGTTTGACATGACACATCTTACTCCTATTGTGCACAATGCACATGTGAGGATCACACCTCACATACCTACATGTTTATATCCCCCTAATAATATCATAGGGTAACACTTAAATTTCACACGTACAAATATTATTGAAATAAAAATAATCAAAAAGTCTAATAAGTACAAAACATTTAGATTTAATCAAAATACAAAATAAGGACTTGAATATATCTTTATTTTATAGTTCTTTACTTTACACATGTTTTTCATATGGTTTTATAGATAATATATTCTATATACTCTTTACACACATGAATTCATGATGTATCTGATCATGAGCCATATATAAGACTCTATAATAATTAGATGTTAGATCTCTCCTCCTACCCAATAATAAGTCAACATATGTGGGCATCTCTTACAATATCAGGTTACTATTGTTTTGTTACATAATGTTATATTACAGTATCATTATGATCATTTTCTATATTGTGTTATATTCAAGTTATTTATACTAATGCAACTAACACATGTTCCTCATGTAAAACTAGAAGTTATTTATTTATGTGCCTTTGGGATATTATCTAATAATGTAGTAGTTTTCTTGTATGATTATTTTCATGTATGTGGCATATGGAATTTGATATGTATGTGCATGTGACACTTAAGTGTCTCATGTTTGTAGTCTTAGTTTCCTTTATTTATATGGATATATGGCCCTTGTGTCTCTTATATGCGGATATTGACAGTATCTATGTCCCTTATATGATGTGACATTTCTAGTCTATACTTCTATGACTTTAAATTTTACATTGATAGATGTATGTATACGCTTATGTGCTTCTATATTTGTATACTTTTATGTTAGTTTTGTATGATATCTCTTTGTGCCATGGTTTCTATCATGTACTCTCTTGTAGGGTTAGGTTTTATATGTTGACAACCTATAGTTATGTTCTATGTGATCCAATGATAACTATATGTTAAATCTAACATATACACCCTTCAATTATTTTGAGTAGAATGATCAACTAAATATTTGTTTCCTTAAAAGAGGGGAATTATGTGGGGTAATCACATGAATATCATTGTATTCATGCAAAAAAATAGATAACATAATACAATGAAATATGTTACAAGGACACAGGAACATAGAGCATAAAAAGATAGATTATTAGGATAGACATTTATGTCTGGTACAAACCCATTGAATCCAATGGAGGATGAAACCAGTAGAAACGTTCCTATCCTAAGATGGGCGGTAATTCATATTGGGCATATTTTCTCAGTGAAAAAATTCATAATTTTACGATTCATACATTATTTAGAAGTTTCTAATACATATTCAGGAGCATATTGGAAGTATTCTATTCAAAGTAATTATTACGTTTCAATTATAAAGGTAACTTAGTGGAGGAAACGTCAATTTTTTAAAGTATTCAATGATATTTATGAACTTATCCAAATGGTTAAATACACCTATGCAGAGACTCAATAGAGGAAGCACCATTTTTTTGTGTATTAAATAATATATATGAACTATGATTACTTTTTGAAGTAGTCTATAGTGAGAAAGTGAATAATCCAATGAGGAAATCTTATCAAATGCAAACACTACGTGGAATAAAGGAGATGCGGAACTTTCTTGGAATAAAAATTTGTTCTCCTCTCCAAGTGGTTTCTGTGCCAATGGTGAAAATTAAATGTGTTCATTAGCATATATATATATATCATATGTAGTAACTAGAAATATATATCACAATCTACATTTTCAAAGGTTCCTGGGATGGTTAGAAATATTTTAACACCCTTCCATGTCTGCTAGATATGTACAATTGGGGTGACAAAATATTACATGCTGACACATTGGATATTAATGGAAAGATAGATGTCAATGTTCACATATGTATATGATATGTATTTATATGTATCTTAATACACACATAGGTGCATTTAGTCACCAAATCATCTATTTTCATGAAATATGCAATATATTGTTACACTCCTTGACCTTAAAACTTACATGAGATGTTTCCATTATTCCCATAGGTTTGATAACCAATTGAGTAAAACATTTACTTTATTGCATGTTTGAATTTGGTCCATTACATGATCTAGTTATTTTCACCATTTTCATATTTTATAGAATCCAATGTATCTTGTTAATGGACATTGCAATCTACACTTCATATTAACTTCAATGATTTGGATTGTATCATCATCAATGATCCCATAGTGACTCTTGAAATATGTCATAAACTTCTTTCAACTGAAATTACCATCAAATCAAGGGATTTTGATCTTGGTTATGAGTTATATTTTCATTTTAGGTGTTTGAGCTACTGGTGTTATAATTCGATTTTGTAACATCATGGTCTTATGGCAAAAAAAATTTTAATACTAATCCTACTTGGTAAGAATATTATCTGAAGATCAGTTGACATGAGTAGAAAGGATTTTCTTGAGGATATTGGTATCCTCATTCTTGTGACCACTCAATTAACTTGGATGATTTCTTGCATTAGTCCAGAACAATGCTATGACCTCCAGAGTGATCAATTCATGATTCTAGTTATCTAATTCAAGATGCAACAATATGAAATATATGACTTGAACATGTGCTTTTGGTTTAAGATGATTTTTGTACAACCTTTGGGGTATTGACCCAAATTAAGTGGTGGCCAAAATGTTTTGAGAATGTTTTGTTTAGAATAAGAGAGTGTATAAGGAATTTGCAAAAATAGAATTAATAATGAAGAAAGTCATGATACTTCTAACCCCCATTGAAAAATGAGTCAACTAGCACTTATATGAAGCATCTAAACCCTACAAGGAACCTTGGAGATTAGGAAATATATCATACCAAGGGTCAAGCTTTCATATCTTTTCAAGGTTGAAGAATTAAACCTTATGATGTAAGAGAATCTAGGGGCTTGTGTAATCCTACACCAATAAAAAATAGTATTTTTTATTGTAATTTTTTCTAGGTGTTAAATCTCCCACCTCTAAGTTAAGTGACTAATGAACTTCACATCAAGTCATTAGACTACATGATTAGAAGTGATTTTTTTGTGAATACTAGTTTTATCTATTTATGGGATATATATTTATATATATATATATATATATATATATATATTTATATATATGGTTTAACTTGTCATTGACTAGTATGATCACTTACCACTGTAGGCAGTGCACATATTGAACTTGAACCCAGTCACTAAAATTTTAATGAGGTTTATTTCCCTTAAATAAGGAGTTCACAGACTCATTTTGAGTCATAAATTTTTTTTCACACATGTATGAAACCTAGAGTTTAAGATAAAATCATATTTCAAATATTTTCATAGGCATAGAAAGCTACATAATTCCAATAAATATGTACCGAACTTCCACACAAATTTGTGTGTATTTGATAGGGTTATCATATTTGCTATAAGCCTACACTAGATAGAGAGAAAGTGATGAGAGATGGATACAATTGTTAGAGTCAGTCTAATATTCAACCTATTTGTTCACAACTAGATTACCTGTCTATGAGTACAGATATAATAGCTAAGTACAACTCCCCTGTTAAGTCGTTGTCTGATTTAGAGAGGATTCTATTGTGATATGCTACAACCCTTATATATTGCTCTAAACTAGGTATAACTTTGGGTATTTTAACTATTTAATGTTTTAATTGGCTAATAAAAATGTATCATCCTATTTTGTGTTCCTACATCCACTATGTTTATTCTCACTACAACACTCTAAGAATTCATACATTATGAGAATTTTAGTTTACCTACATTGAAGTGGTATCAGATCATATAATTCTTCCTTGTTGGAGAAGTGTGAAGATAGAGAAAATTGTGTCTCAATATGATGTGATCCAAAACATAAGTTATGTAAGTGTTGAGAGACTCTCGTCTGAGATATTAAGTGATCATGGAATTTAGATGGGGCATTGTTAGAAGGGGTACCTAAGAGAATGACTACTTACCCATAGACGTTGGATAAAAACTTGACACAAATGATGAGAGGGGTCCAAGAAATATACTGGTTGTAATCGATTGCCATCCCATAGAACTGATTAGTGTAGTGACATTGATACAACACTAGTTTTGACTTATTGCTATTTTCATAGACTAGATTATATTGATTTGTTTGAGTGCACATTGATACAATATGTTGTTATTTTTACTGATACTAGTGATGATTTTGTATGTTAGATTTTATTTTATGATACACGATGGATGTATGAGGAACATGGTAAATCTACTATTGTTATTTTTTATTACTAGTTTATGTAATGATGCTATGGATGTTATCATGATGTGATTTAGATGGATTCTATTTTGATTTACTATTGATGTATGGCATTCTGTCTATTTATCTCATTATGGATATTAGCTGATTACCTAATTTGGATTGTTTATCCCATAATTTATTTAATTATAGGAAGTGTGTGGTATCGTTTCACTTGGTTTATTATATTGAGTAGGTATGATGACGTGTGAATTGAGTGTGTAGGTTATAGGTTCATCACAGGAGAACGTGGGACTCAGGGATTGCACCTTTAAGATTCCACAATTGGTCATCTGGGTCGAATCCTCACCCATTTTGTTAGATAGATTTTGTCTTTCTTGTCCTTGGTTTTGGATAGAAATGAGAAAACCCATCTTCCTTTGTCATCATTTCTTCATTTCACAAGGGAACATTCTAGTTTATTGTCTCCTTGGATTTATTTTAGTGTTAATTATTTTAATCTCTTGTTTAAGTCCATTTTAAAGGTTAATGATTCCTACTTTTATTAGTGATGATTTTATTAATTAATGATGTTTAAGGAGGTATGGGACCACCTAAACATGGGATAGGTGGGCCCCACCACCTCTTAAAGTGTGTCACTTTTCCCAAACCCGAATTTGGGCTAAAAGTGGAATTTGTAAGTGGCTGTTTTACTTGTTGGGGGTCTCATTTACACTAAAATGGACCCCTTGGACCCTACCTATGGGCATGGGGACCTTTTTCAAGGTTCAAAAAGGCATTTCCCTCCTATTTGAGCCTCTCTTATCAACGTCTGAATTAATGAACTTGTTTTAAGAGCCACTTTCAAATTTTGAGGAGATTTTATTTAGTTTTATTTTTAATTTTGTGAGATATTCCTCCATTAAGTGTTTTGTTTTATGTATGATGGGGACTTGGGGTTTCTTGTTTTGAGAAGGATATGGGTGACACATGTCACCCTCTCATTGACGTGTGAATATTTTAGATAATCTCATTACTTATACCTCCATTTTGGAGGGGGTGAGGTACTTCTCCTCATTTTTTATACTTCGAGTTTTGGAGAGCTTGGATGGAGTTAGGATCTTGGAGAGATTGAATTGAACTTGGAGTTAGATTTGCTATAGCTTGTGAGGTAGGCCTCAAACCTCTTGGCTTTTTCTTTATGTTGTTTTATAAGAATTATGGTATTGTATGTGATTTGTTTTGGTCTTAGGATTACTTTTCTTGTTGTGTTGGGTGATGGATGTTTGATCTTTTATCCCCTTTTTAATCCATTCATCTCACTGGAGATGGATTTTTGGAGTGTTGGGGAAGAGGGAGGAAACCCCCTCTTGCACCCATATGGATTGATGGTAAAACCATGATGGGATTTATATTTCCTCCCCTGAGTTTGGTTGATGAGATGAGATGACTTTTCATATGGTTTGAAACTCATCTCCCTTCCTTTCCAAGGAAATCATTCCAAGGTTTGAAAAACCTTGGCAAGGAGGGTGCTTGGAGTGTTGGATTGGTGGAGATATAAAGAGATATAGTTTATGGTGATTTTCATTGATAAGTGTGATTTCTTTTGGAGTTTCAAAATAAATTGTATTGGGAATTGTTTCCCCTCTTCCCCCTGATTGAATACGCTTGAATTCTCTTCCTTGTGCTTTGGTATTTTATTGCTTGTTGGAATATGGAGTTGTGTGTGTGTGTGTGTGTGTGTGTGTCTATAAATAACCTCTTCCTTCCCTTTATTATGCATCTTGGAGGACATGCAACCTCTCTTTCCCATGGGATTGGAGGGAGGATAACATGTCCTCCACTTGTGGATATGGTGTGTAATGATTCCAATTGGTTGGGTGGACAAGTAAACCACAACTCTCGCATTGGAGAAATATCATTCAAAGGAGGAACATGATCTTAAATGATTGGATGAAGCATTCATTTTTATGGAGAAAAGGATGTAATTTCTTGTAAATTTTGACATGTTGTTCCCCTTTTTGGGAAGGATTTTTCACTTTATATTTAGTTCTGTGAATATTTCTTTGTAAGTTTATAAAGGAGGGAGAAGTGTGAAGTATATTGTACTAGTTTTGAGACTCCATTGTCTCTCTTATTTGAACTAGTATTTTTTAAAAAAATAAGAAGAGATACATGTATAAGGAGAAGTTTATATTGATGCATGATTATAAGTCTTGTTTTGGGAACATAAGAATAAAATGGCCTTGGAACTTGCATTAATTTGTATACTTGCTTTTCCATGTTAAGGAAAGAGTTCATTAGATCATTCAATATCATATGTTAACCTTGTATAAAAATGAAATAAGAAAGAGTTTCACTTCATTGTACTTGTGAAATAAATAATGTTCTTTGATATAAGGGAAAGACAACGTGTTTGAATTTCATTCTAGTTCATTTATATATTTTTTAACACGTGTATTGTGGATTTAAAGGTGTTATGGAAGAGTAGGTTATCTCCCTCCAATTTATTTATTTTATAACCTATGTTTCTTGTTTTTTGGTTATAAGTATAAGGAAGAATAGAGTTTTATGTGTCACAATGTAATAGTTTTAAAAAGGAAAGGAGATCTTGTTTCTTTTAGCTTATCAATCTCTTAAGTTTATTTCATTACCTTATATCCTTCGAATTGGAATGGTCATTAAATTTTTTGATTGGTTGGATTTCCTATCCCATTTGTCAATTGTTTTTCTAGAAAATAGAACTTATTATATCAATATGAGACTTGAGTAATTCCTAACTTCACTTGTTGGTATGTATGTATATGTATCTACACTCATATATATGTATATATATGCACACACACACACACACACATACATACATACATACATACATACATACATATATATATAGACACACACACAGACATATATGTTGAATTTTACTTGTACACTTGATTATATAAATACTTGTACACTTGAATTTTACGCTTGTAAAAAAATAAAAAAATGAAATTGATTATATAAATAGTTATAGTCATGAATTATATATATATATATATATATATAAATAATGTTTTAATTTGGAAGTAAAGAGAAATCAAATCTCATTTATATAGAAAGTTGAGAGATTTTTAAATATAGATATATATATTTGTTAATTTGTTTAAAAAACATAAATGAAAGATTTGGGGCCACGTCCTATACAAGCCATGACCCTTGTACACGGGGGAAAATGCCTTGGGAGGATGGTGGTTGGACCACCCAACCATCTCCCCTCTCACATTTAAAAAAATTCCAATCTGGGCATAGCCTCATTCACAAGCCGTAGAGCCTAATCCGACCACCCCTACACTTTGTTTTTAGGTGTGAGGATCTAATGGAGGGTGTCCATAGCCATGTATCAAAAAAATTCTTATATACATACACACACACATGTAAATTTAGTCTCTAAATCCTAACAGAGATAGGTAATGTAAATAGGTGAGATAAATCACCATAACAATTTTGTCTCCATTTAACCTTCTGATAAACCTAAGATACATGCAAATACAAGGAAGAAGAAAATGAGTGTGAAATGAACAAATGGAAAATTTAATGGTATCTCATTAAAAACATTAGGGTTTAATATTTTCCTGAAACACTTAGGATTAATTGAGGAAAGCCATTTGATCTTAGGGTCCTTAGATAACCCTAAATATGCCACTTGTACAAGTGGTCTCTATTTTGACCTTTATATAACACAAGAAGGATTTATTCATCGCCTCTCTATTTGGAATATGGAAGAAACTTATTTAAATAAATGGAATTATAATAATATTTGGGAATTATATTTAATCTAGTAAATGATCTAGTAAATTTCCCTAGTCACATGTTGAATAATTTTTTGTCTCGATGGTTAAATGAACTTAATTAATAAATTAAGCTATTTTTTGTGGTTTTCATATCAAATAAGCCCTTAGTGGAATAAGTTAATTTCTTACCCCTTCTTTGGCTAAACTGACCCTTGGTAAGGAAAACACTATTGACCTAATTAACCGTAACTATTTTACATAAGGTTGTGATTACATGTTCATGACTTGATTAAATATATCATCCCAAGATAATAACGAGATAAAATTTAGCAATGATGGGTAACCTTGCAAAATTTAGTGTGGGTTGATTTTATGGTTATCCTTTATAGCCCAAAAACATCATTAAAACTTACCTAACAACATCAATTTCATCACAAGTATCATTTGTACTATGGGGTTATTGATATGGGCAAGTATTCCTTCAAAAGGGTCAAATGATGGAGTATCTTTTTTTGATGAAAAAGGATTTTTTTTAATGCAATAAGATACACGATAGCTTTCAAAAAAAAAGTGGGGGGTATGAGAGCATGTCCCAAAAACATGAACAAGCTATGTTGAGCCTAGAAAAATAAAATACAAACTAGGCTGAGCCTAGGAGAGTACAAAAAATAAAAGGCATTTCCCAAAAACACAAAAAAGGCACCATCCGGTAGCAGCAAAAAACATGCACGAGGCAGGAGGATCCTAATCATCTAGCGACCTCGAACCAAGAAGGTATTTTCCAGTGTCTAGAATCTCCCAACCAACAACAAGTTCTTCCTTTGGGTCCACTTCTTCCATGCATAGGAATGGCGAGGTTGAGGCAAGGGAATTTATCGGAAGATGATGGGCGTGGGGGTGGGTGCCAACCAACCTGGTGTGAAGCAGCGGAAGAAGGAGAGCCCCAACCATGTTGTTGAGTTGACAAATGTGGCGGAGATCCCCACCCATGCTACCGAGGTGGAAATCTCCAACCCTGCTAGCGAGTCGACAAACACAGTAGGGAACATTGGCTGTAGTGGCAAATAGGAAAATGAGTATGCCGATGTAAGGAGAGTGGTGGGTGCAACTTAAAGCACAATGCTGAGATCGGCTGCGCCATCCACCAAGGGCTGAAGGGAAGGAACACTTGGTGGGAGACAGAGGCACTTGGGAAACGTTGCACGGGGCTTCCCTCCACTGGCATAACAGGGTATGGAGGTGGTCCACCTCCAGTACCACCTTGTTTTCTTGAACTTGAATCTACAGAAGTACATTAGAGATCACCGTAGATTTATTATAAATCGAGAAATATCGATCAACTACATAATTAGCAAATAAAAAAGAATTTATTTATTTCCATATCCAAAATAAAATCTCCCCTCTGAAAACATGCCAAATTTGGGTGAACATAGGTAAAATCTTAGGATTATCTCCCAAGAGGATATGTTGCCAAGTGAAATAGTGGGACCATGAAGGAAAAAAAGAATGGATCCAGTTCCTAGATATTTGAGCTTTGGGACAGAACTGGAAGACATGCAAAAGCATTCCCAAATGCCCACAAAAGGGGAAGTTGGGAGCCAGAATCCCAATTTGAATAAGACGAGCCCTGATAGGAAGGCCTTGGTGTAGAATACACCAAAGAAAATGAGTAATTTTGGGATCCACACATATAGTCCAAATGGTCTCAAATCATCTACCACAAGTAGAAAAAGTGGCATGAATTCCCCAATGAGTATTAAGTTTGTCCACCATTGGAAAATGGGGTGAGAGCCATCGATAGCCTTTGTTGGATTTGTAGTTACAGAAAGAAGTATCAGCATACCACTTCCATTCTATCCACCATGGGTAAGAGGAATGCACAAAAGTCTTATGCAGCATGTGATCAGGTACAAAATAGATCACAACATTGAAGGTATCTTGATCTTGGTTGGAAATCCGAAACAGAGCTTTAAAATCCGGTAAAGATAACCAGGATTGAGTGTTCTTACAAAATAATTCCTCGATGGTGCAAATTCCACTCTTGAAGAATTTGAGCACGAAGATTCCCGCAAAGTCTCCTAAGCATTAATCTTGGGATTGAAAAATTGGTGACCATCAGAGAGATTATTGGTTGAGATAAATATCATTATGAAATTTGTTGATCAGATAAACACTTAGCATAACTCACACACATATTCCACGTGGAAAAATAGGACGGGATCAAAGGCACAAAGGAATAGGAAGGCGGCGCAGAGGTGTAGAGTCAAAATTTCAGGACTTAGCTGATTTTGTAGATAAAGTCTATTTTCAGAGGCTGGCGTGCGGGACACACAAAGCGATGCTGAGACTTGTGTGCCATGATTTTTCTATATTTCAAGGATCATATCAAAGCACTCTTGCATGGAAGTAATCCAAGAATATATTCATCACTCTAGTTAATTGTAAGTGATCTATAGATAGCATACTTGCATGTATGGCTATAATTGTAAACGACGTGTGGCTATTATTAGAGTGTGACCTATTTTTGGTATAGTTGGCAGTGAAAGGAAAGCTCCCCACCCTATATATATTAGATGAATCACCTAGTTGATAGACCATGTTGAAGGGTTAGAGATTCGTGAGTGCTTGAGACTGGATAATTGTAACATATCTATGCGTGCATGACTATTATTGTATCAAGCCTCTATATTGTTGTCATGTTTAATATATGAAGAATGTTGGCTAAACCAAAGTGTCTTATATGTCTTATCATTGTATGCTATTGATTTCTTGATGATTTATACTTAAATGCATGCCTTTCTAGATCTGGTTTGGTATAACTGTGTAATGATGGATTAGTTCCTAACTATATGTCCTCATCATTTCACCATGCTATTGTCTTGCTACAACAACCCTAAAGAGGGACCTGACACCTTAGCATGCTTCGGGTGAGTTCTTAGCCTATGCTGAGTGATGTGCCAGCGTGATTAGGTGTTATCTGAGAATTCTAGGCTGCATCATTGGTTCCATTGCTGGAACCACTTTTTCTGTTGTTTTTCAGGATGGTTCACGATGAAGACATACCAGCTAAATTTGGTGAGCGTTGAAGAATGGATTCACAATCTAGAGGAAGAATACGCACGAAGGTTTAACACTGGATCCTGATTTAATGCACACACTTGGGTAGAGTAGAATTTGTATAACAGTTTGTATGAAAGCTTCTTTATTATCTTTCCCATAGAATTATACAAGTGGTTGACTGCATATGCGTCTAAATGGAATTGGAGGTATCGCACACTTGTTTGGACACAGTAGGAGTTTCAAACACTATATGATGCTGACTTGATCTAGACTCACGTGGTAGATACCTGGTTTCATGGTGTTCTAAATAGCTATATTCTAGAGTATTCAATTTTGACTTTTTCGTGCCTGGAGGTAGTTGAGTTCAAGTTCCTATGGTATCCTAGAGGGACATATTTGCAAGGTATTCTACTAGCAATAAATATACTGATGGTAACGTTGAACTTGGAAGATAAGCCCATGGCAAGCTAAAAATCTCCATGCGCTAGGGCAGGAATAGGATTGGTGAAAGATGGCAGACAAAGCAGAAGTGCGGTAGAGGGAAGAGAGGTGGCTAAAGTATGATGAGGTGCATGAGAGGGAATTATGCAAGAAGCAAGAAGTTACAGAATGGATGACGTTGTGGAGAGAGATGGCTCGTGAAGGATTTGAGGCTCATGAGGATGAAGAAGAGCTAGAGCATCAGGAACTCCCCCATCTAGGAAATCATGACAGAGAACCCTCTTCAGCCTCACATGGAAGTGCACCAATAGATATGACCTGGGCCACAGGCGCGCATCTAAGCCAACCTGTTGACCTAGCCCTTGCATTTGGTTTTCTAGTATCTAGTACAATAGGTAAACAAAGTTTTCATTTAGGAAGTGAAAGAGCAGAAACAAGTCAGACATCAAGTACATCAATGGCAGCACAAACAGCTTCATTATTCTTTGGGGTTATGTTTTTAGGCTCATCATCTACACATACTATGAGCGCGCTGAGTGTGGGATTCACATCTGGAACTGGGACTACTTCACAGACTGTAGGGGTCCAGTATAGTACCACTGTTGGGACACAGGGAAGTGCATCTATAGGCCCTATTCCAACTTCAGGAGGAGGATCGGGAGGTATGGGAAGTTCTAGTTCCAGTGGTTTGGGTGGTTTTGGAGGTAGAGGAAATGAAGGAGGTTCTGGGTCAGGTGGTCAAGGCTCGTAACAACCCCATAACATTTATATGGAGATGTCTCTTCATCTCCCAGAGTACAGAGGTATTGAGGATGCTGCTGAACATATTCATATGTGTGAAATATTGTGGTGTGTTAAAGGTATCATAGCTTCTGAGTGCAAGGCAAGTCAATTTACTACTACATTACAAGCGCGCGCACATAGCTAGTATAGGAAGTTTGATCCCAATCAAACTTGTATTGAGTATGCAGCATCGAAAGAGGCTTTCTTAAAAGAGTTTCATATCCTAGAGTATAAGCAAACTTAATGATATAAATCAAGGTACTACTGAAAGTGTACGTGAGTATGATGCCCATTTTAAAACACTTATATCCAAACTCTCCTATGGCATACATGCAAGTCAACATGCACAATGGTTTGTCAAGGGATTTTTTACTCCATTTCGAAGAGGATTGTCACATAAGACTTATACCAACCCACATGAAGCATTAGAAGAAGCTCTACATGCTGAGGTAGTTGAGAGTATTGACACTAGAGTTAGTCCATTCTTGGAGGCTCAAATAGTAGCTATGGCGAAATAGTTAGAGAAATTTTTATCAAACTCAGCTCATGAGACGCGCTTAGGAATCTAGTGTACAGATTGTGAAAGTGGAAGGCCACACCAAGGATAGTTTCCCTCGCAGATCTGTATGTTCACTACTGTTGGACTTTGAGATTTTCCATTTGAATCATGATGCTAGTCACTACCCCCTACTACAATACATAATTAGGAATAATGTATCCTCTTTTTGTAAACTTTTTAGGTCCACGACCCATGATACTGAAGATTGTAGGTTGATTGGCCAGATCCATGATGCCATTGATATTAGGGTATGACATGCGAGTGTGGCTGATAGTTCTAAAGAAAAGAATGAGCATTGGGATATGGATTATAATCAAGCACGCTATGACAAGAATGAAGGAAGATTTGAAGGAGGTCATGGAAGAGGATGGGGATATCGAGGTGGATATGGAGGATGAGGCCGAGGTGGTGAAAGAGGTGAATTTCCTTAAGGAACTTGCTATACATGTGGCTCACATGACCATTATAGGCATGAATGCCCACATAATATTTCCTATTCATTTTGTGGAAAGGGGCATAGTTATGAAGAGTGTCCAAACTTGTATGAGCATCTCAGTAAGCAGCACAAGCAAGAAAACAAAGGCACAGGGATGGTTAGAATCCAGTGCATAGTAGAGAATTAGTGGATGCCCAAGTTAACACCATAACACAAGGTGATAACAGTCAAGATAACCACACATGCAAAAGAGGTATTGCAACAGAAGCTGACAATCACTAGGGAGGAGGTTTTCCATGCTAGGTATATAGATCCAACTCATCAGAAAGAAGTCTATCAGGAAACTATAGAGGTCCTTAGAAGCCTTCAAGGTGAAATACAGTGTTTGAAAGAGCAGTATCAGAAGTTGGAGCATAAGGATATAGAAAAGGCCCCATCTGATATTGATGACATTAGAGAGGTATGTAGAATGTTGCACTAGGAGAATATTATTCCTTTATTGGGAAATTAGTTGAAGGGGAATACTCTGTGCATAAGAACTGAGACTGGAAGACAAATACTCCATGCAAATCTCCCCCTGATAGCATTGATTACGACAAGGAGATCATTTTTAATGCTGTTGTGGATGGTTGGTTGTTGAGAAATATTTTGATTGACATAGGTGTGGAAGTGAATGCACTTACATTAGATGCATGGGTACAAATGGGGAGACCTCCATTACAGCCATCATCTAATTTATTGTTCATGGCAAACAGAACAAAATCTACTCCCATAGGAGTTTTGAAGGATGCATCTATCACTATACAAAGGGCCAGGTTCACAGGAGACTTCGAAGTGTTAGCACTTGTGGAAGCAGATAGCTTCCCAGCTTTGCTTGGGCGTCCTTGGTATTATGTAAACAATGCTGATTTGAGGTTTTAAAAGGGGTATATCAGCTTTGAGAACAAGGAGGAAAGGGTCATAATACCGTTTATAGATGGGAAATCCATACCATATGTGGAACCTTTGAGTGAAGAGGACTTGAACAAAATTTATATATGCACTATACGGGACCTAGAGGTCAATGAGCCATCTAAGGAACAAATCCTTCATTGGGAAGATTCTCAATAAATCAGTGATACTACCAGTATTGCTTGTGATAATTGGGCTCATGGTATTTATGAATTGGTGAGGTGTGAAGTTAAGCATGTGGTTGCTTGCAAAAAGGGTTTTCACTCTGTCTGATGTATAGGTCACTCAGTACCCCCAATATACTAGATCTGAAGATTTGGCTGGATTCTTGTAGGCCATAGAGGTAATCTAAACTGACTAGATTAAAAGATGAGATATGATGTCATATACTTTACATGGGACAACAAGGCGTTGGTGGGTGGTTCACAGGGATAATCTCTTGGAATGGGGAGAGATTTGGTCCACCATATCAACCAGGTTTTCAAGAAGTAATGCACCTACAAAGATTTTCCCTTATCATGGTGATCAACTTGTTCAGCATCATATCCAGCAGTGTGAGAGACTCTGGATAGTAGGACAGGAAGAATTACCACCCTCACTTTGGGTGGATCGGTTTTATTCTACTCTACAAGTTTGCGCACGTGCTTGGTATGTATATGCTAAATTACATCGCGACACTGGAAATTGGTAGAATTTGACTGTAGGGATGATCCAAACTTTCAAATTCTTCTCATCTACACCACCAGTGAACAAGGATTTAAGCTTTATCAAGCACTTAACCATGGGAGATATTGGGAATGCGGAAGAACTTATTCAAGAATTATTTGGTGAGATAGAGATAGGGGCACGTTTTGAGGAAGAAGTAGATGATACCATACTACTTAAGCACACTTCTCTAGAAAAAGACAAGGGGAAGTTGGTTTACATAATTGATGATGAGGAAGTTGAACACTTGGAAGTTGATCATTCACATGAAGCATGTGAAGTGTTAGACAATGTGGATGTAGATATGCATGCATATCATGAACCTATGAAGACAACAAAGGTAAATATTGGCACAAAAGCTGAACCTAAGGAAGTCATAATTGGGGATTACTGGTCAGAGTCAGAAGTGGCAAAGATTATAGGGTTACTTTGAGACTATGAGGACTTATTCGCAAGAGGATACCATGAACTTAAAGGCATGCATAAATCACTTGGAGAAATGAAGATAAAGCTTAAGGAAAGTGCGCACCCTATTAGGAAGATACCTTATCGAATGAATCCCAATTTGCATGAGAAATTAAAGGAGGAAGTTGACAAGATGTTGAAATCTGGGATCATTTGACCATTAGATGAGTCAGAATGGATTAGTCCTATGGTAATAAGTATCAAAAAGGATAGTAGGATTTGAATTTGTGTTGATTATAGAGAGTTGAATGCAGCATGTGTTACATATCCTTTCCCTATGCCATTCACAGAGGAAATATTAGGAGTGGCTGGGCACGAGATATATTCATTTACAAATGGGTTCTCAAGGTATCATTAGGTTAGGATTGCCCCGGAAGATCAAAAAAAGACCACCTTCACTACTGAATGGGGAAGCTTTGCCTATACTGTGATGCCCTTTGGATTGAAGAATGTACCTGTTGTATTCTCAAGGATAGTGGTGAAAGCATTCAAGGATTTTATTCACAACTTCTTGTAGGTCTATCTTGATGATTAGACCATTAATGGGATAATTAAAGATCATTGTGAAAATCTGTGCTTAATGTTTGAAATATGTAGACAGTTGAGTATCTCGTTGAATATCAAGAAGTGAATCTTTGGTACTCCATTTGGCATACTTTTAGGACACATAATCTGCAAGGAAGGGTTGTTGGTCGATCCAGCTAAAGTTGCGGTCATTTTAGGCTTGAAAGTGCCCGCCAGTTAGAGTGAGGTGTGCAGATTTTTGGGTCATACAGGGTATTACAGGAAGTTTATAAAAGGGTATGCCAAATTTTTTGTACCCTTGGAAGAATTACTCAAGGGGAAATGTACATTCTATTGGGGGGAGTCGCAGCAACATGCGTTTGAGATACTGAAGAAGAAACTTACTACCGTGCCTATCTTGCGCTTTCCTTCATGGGATAAACGTTTTCATGTTCACGTGGATGCCTCTAGCATGGCCATTGGTGCTGTATTAGCTCAACCTAGAGAAGGTATAGTTGATCATCCCATTTGTTTTACTAGTAGGAAGTTGACCCCTGCATAACAGAATTATACCACTACAGACTGCGAGGCTTTGTCCATGATATATGCCTTGCACACATTTTGACATTATCTATTGGCCACACCTTTTTTTTTATACAGATCATATGGAATTGAAGTATTTGGTGAACAATCCCATCTTACAAGGGTGCATATGTAGATGGATGCTCTTATTTCAAGAGTTTGACTTTACAGTTGTGGTAAAACCAGGGAAAAGTAATTCTAGACCTGATCACTTGTCTAGAGTCCAATCAGGGGAAGAAGCACAAACAATAGAAGAGACCATGCTTGACGCATAGTTGTATAGGTTACAACACGTGCCAATGGAAATAAAGGACATTGTTTTCTTCCTAAGGATGGGGATGGCACCAGAAGGCATGAGGTCCTTGGAGAAAAATCAACTTGTTATACGTGCGACACCATTCATGTTAATCAATGGTGACTTATACAAGTTAGTCAGAGATGAGGTATTACACCGTTGTGTATTAGAACATGAATGAAAGGATATAATGGAGGAAGCCCATTGTGGTATTGCAGGTGGCCACTATGTAGGTGATGCTACAATGCGAAAGATCCTACTTGTTGGTTTGTGGTGGGAAACGTTGTATAAGGATTGTAAGGAGTATTGTAAGGCATGTGACCATTGTCAGCATCTAGGTTGACTAGAATAGAGGGATGAGATGCCTTTATGACCACTTACAAGTACAGAACCCTTTGAGAAATGGGTGATATATTTCGTAGGGCCTATATCACTAGCTACACGTAGGACTGGATCGCGCTATATCATTACTTGTACAAATTATCTTACGATATGGGTAGAAGCAGCACCTACGAAGGACTGCATAACAGCTACAGCCGTAAGGTTTTTATGGAAAAATGTTCTTACCAGGTATGGTTGTCCTTTAAGTTCAACCAGTGATAGGGGCACCCATTATGGTTGCCCACCACAAGACTACACCTTATCACCCTCAGGTAAACGGAATTACTGAGGCTTTTAACAAGATTTTGAGCCACACATTGACTAATATTTTTGATGTGAGATGAAAATATTGGGATGAAAAAGTATCTTCTGTTCTTTGGGCGTACCGAACAACATATAAGAGATTGAACAAATCCACACCTTTTCAGTTGGTGTTTGGCACAGAAGATATTCTTCCTATAGAATTTATGTTACCTTCTTTGTGCATTGTGTGCATTGGAGGTCTAGCTAATGAGCAAGCTTTGGAAGAATGGATTGAGAACATGGTTTAACTGGATGAGCACCAGGCCATAGCACGATGGAGTCAAAAACATGAGAAAGCACGCCAGAAAGCATGGCATGATAGGCATATCAGTGATAAGAAACTTGCAGTCTGACAAATGGTACTTCTGTATGACTCTAAGATTTTGTGCCATCCAGGGAAGCTCAAGGTGCATTAGTTGGGGCCATATGTTATAACTCACATACTTGAGTCAGGTGCTTTCCAGTTAGAAGCAATTGACGGAACACAGATACCCGATTACTTTAACGGGAGTAGATTGAAGCCCTATTATAGATAAGTCTTATTGGTGTTTGTAATAAGGAACTATTACCAGATAGATTAGGTTTCCCTTTCTGCATTTCCTTAATGTGTTTATTTCATCGTCGCTATGCTTTATCAATTTAGTTCTTGTTTTTGTGTAATAAGTGCGCTTGCACGCATGAAGCCTGTTGATGCGTAGAGGACTGCACATACTTTTAGTATGGAGTGGATTGTTGGTGACTCCCAAGTATAATGCTGTGAAGATTGGAAGGTATAATGCTGCGGATGTTGAGGAAGTAAGCTGCTAAAGGTGATTTACAAAGGATTGCTTCTCAAAAGTAACCAAGGATGGATATGAATGAAGGAAAAGTATAACACGAGGTAAGCGGCAGCCATGATAACTACTAGGAGAAGGTGCAGTGACGAGGTACTCGGGTGCTAGAGTGTGCGCTGAAGAGAATTCTATGACCAGAAGGTAGGAAGGCGCGCTAGAAGGTTATAGTTATGGCACGAAGATGTACCATGCAGAAATGAAAAAATTGAGCAATAAATGAGAAATATTTGGTAGGTGGAGGAGCAATTAATGCATCAAAAATTGAAAATCTATATAAGTACGCTATGTGAATTCATTTATACCCTTGCAACTATGAGAATTCGATGAAGAGCTAAGTGTGAAGAGTTGAGCAAGTGATTCAAGGTGCGAAGAGGGTGAAACCAGGTGTGAAAGGAAGATCGTTATATTGGAGAAGCTTTTATCCCCATTGGAGAAGGGTTTGAACGAAGTAGATTGACAGAGTAGAGCTAGGGCATGTAATTTCATGATTACAACTTAGGGTATGATTGAATTGGGTTAGGGTTTAAAGTAAACCATTAAATCCTTATACAAGAAGGTGTAGAAACAAAACACAAAGGGAAGAATGGCTCCAAAGAAGGTAGTAGTGGAACAGGAGGAAGAGATGACTGCTGAGAGAAATTTTTTAGAGATGTAGTGCCCTGAAGAAGTAATTATGGGCCAGGAATGGGATTCCCACATACGAAAGAGAAAAATAAGAGAGTACAACCACTGAACCAAGGATAATCAAAAGAAGTTGAATGATTTACTTAAATCCTGAACAGATAGGCAAACTGGTGATGGGATGCTGATATATGATGATGTAGGGTAGAAGATACTGAAAAGGATTGGTGTTTACCAATTATATGAGCTCCCATACTTTGGGAAATATGAGCCATTATATAGGTGGCTAATGAGTCAAGTCCATGAGGACTTATTCTATTTTACAGGGTGAAGGGTAAGACTAACACCCATTTTAATTGCCATGGTAACACGTTTAAATGCGACGGGTGAGGACATCAAAAATGACCTAACTGACAAGGTTGCCATATTGGAAACACATAAATCATTGGGATACCAGAAAGGACCACGCGGAATGGACATAGACAAATTACACGATTGTCCAGTAGTAAAAGCAGCAGCGCATGTGGTTACAAAATTGAATGACCAAGATCGTTGGTCACAAGTAAACTCAATGTGGCTGCATGTGGCAAAGCACATGTCAGAAGGGGTTATTTACAACATTGCTGAATTTATTGCAAAACAAATAGTAGAGGAAGCACACATAAGAAGTAAGATAAGTTTTGGTTTTGTATTACTTTCTTTAGTATTCATGGAGATTGGAGTATCGAATGGCCCGAAAGAAAATATATGGGAATACCCCATGAATAACAAGTCTCCAGCTGAAATATTCAGCAAGTATCTATGCAAGGGGTCTATGATAGACGAGGTAAAGGAGAGAGCAGAGATGTGGTATGACAGGCTCCGTGTGGATTTTGAAGAGGAGTGGTGCATACCAAAGGAGTTGCCCTCGATATTGGGGAAGCAGGCTCAGTTTGTTGTTTACCAGCACTTTTGTAATGCGTGCTTTTCGATGGTGGATGGATTGTGGAGCCCCTAGTGCAAACTACCGTACATGTTCATAGTGTGGTATTTTTTAGCTTTTTTTCATCAGTTCACTGATACAAGGAGGTTAGTATTTAATGCAGACAAGGTGGATTGCGAATACCACACCTTGTGAAAGAAGTATGGATATCTAGGGAAGAATTCTTACAACGAGAGTATTATCTCAAAGATTTTGATTATCAAACCAGAAAAACTTGCTATTGGGGATATCATGGATGCACTCATATATCTCCAACTTAAACTAAAATGGAAAATAATAAGTATGTAGAGAACAAGTTCACACTCCTAGGACCACCAAAGGGGAAGCATACTATGGAAAAAATTCCAGCACCAAGGCCTTCTAAACCCATGCAGGATGATGAGGAAGAGGATGAAGAGCATGAGGATAGTGGTGGTTTGGTGCACAGGAGGAAGCAACCATCTGGCGAATAGGAGGAGGAGCACGTGATGGCTTCACAAGGAGAAGAAAATACTGAGGTAGCGCAGGGTGACCAAAGGTTTAGAAAGGTGTTCAAGTGCACAAGGTCGCAAGGAGAAGCCCAACATATAACAAGGAAGTCACTGTGACTCTCACTAGTAAGGGAACCTGAGGAGAAGAAGAGAAGAAGAAATATCAAGCTAGATGAAGAAGCAAAAGAGTATGAGCAGAAATCGCTTCCATATTCAATCCATCATAGGGTAGAAGAGGAGCCTCAGAATGAGGAGGGGGAAAAATTGAATAGAGAGGAAGAAAGGAAGCAATCAGAAGCTACACAAGGCAAGGATGAGGATGCAGCCAATATTCCTAACCTTGATGCTACCATTCCAAATGGGCCAAGGTCCCATCAGACAAGTGAGGACATAAGAGTACAAACAATGGGGTATGCAGAAGACCAGGAGAAGATTGTTCGTGCTCGATTCTAGAGCACCGTCGCATAAAAAGATTTATTTGGATGGGCACTTATGGATGAGAATAAGGTGACATTATGAACACGAAAGCAACTTTAATGGTTGATGCATACGCATATGGATGAACTAGATTTTGATGTCTGTGAAGAATCATGTGCATCTAGATGGTTGAAGAAGGCACCAGAAGCCCGACACATGACAATTAAACCAACTGTTATGACAGATGAGTAGGTAAGCAATTCCTTGGTGAAATTATCTGCTAATGTAGCTAGAAGAAACATTGACAAATATACTACAATTAAAGTGCTAACATAGGAGCTAAAAGTAAAGAATGTGGCAATAGCACGTTTAGTACAAGAGAGGGATCTGAGCAAAAGGAAATATGAGACTTTGGTTAGTATTATGGAGGAAATTGGAGATGATGTACTAAAGGTACGCCTGTATTTGGAATCGTAGGTACCAAAATAATTTCCTTCTGTGATGCACTATGTAAAGACAATGATAAAATTAGTATTGGAGGATGAAAAGGTGCGTATACCAAAGTAGCCCAAGGACCCAAAAGAAGAGGCAGAAAAAGCACAGGCTACAGTAGCAAGGAAGATTGCTACATATGAGGGTCTACTACAAGCACTCCGAGAGGAGCTGAAGAAAGCCGATCGTGCCTTAATGATATACACAGCTCCATATGCGCTAATAAGGGTAAAAACACTGGTAAAAGATGATGAGGTGCAAAAGTCCATGAAGGATGACAAACTAGGCCGTGCTAAATGACTAACTATGGTAAAGCAGAAGCACGAGGCATTGGCCGCAGCATAAGCACTGCATAAAGAGAGGGTGGATGAGCTTGGAAAATTCATTACTTAGAAGATGGGTGTGCTAGAAGGAATTCATACATCTATGTCAAGCATAATGCTTGTAATCTAGAATGAGCAAGGAAAACTAACTTAGGATGAGCTGGAATCTATCATTGTGGAAAAGCAGAAAAGGCATTAATGGAGTGGGAGAACTTAGAAGTAGACATAAAGGAGGAGTATCCAGAGTTGATACTTCAGAAAGAAATAGAGGAGCTTGAAGCCAGAATAATTCTTTGATTCTTTAATTCTTTTCTATTATTTGTGTAAGATTCATTCAGTATCCTGTATTTCAACTATTATTTACTCAGTTGTGGACATCACCATTGTTGGGGTGAGAATGAGATTAGTGTGGGGTAATGTTGATTAGATAAAACACTTAGCATAACTCACACACAGAGTCTATGTGGAAAAATAGGATGGAATCGAAGGCGTGAAGGAATAATAAGGCATCGTGCGTGGAGGTGCAGAGTCAAAACTTCGAGACTTAGCCAATTTTGTAGATCAAGTCTATTTTTAGAGGATAGTGTACGGGACACACAAAGTGATGCTGAGACTTGCGCACCATGCTTTATCTAAATTTCGAGGATCATATCGAAGCACTCTTGCATGGAAGTAATCTGAGAATAGATTCATCACTCTAGTTAATTATAAGTGATCTATAGATAGCATACTTGCATGTATGGCTATAATTGTAAATGACACGTG
Source organism: Taxus chinensis (assembly GCA_019776745.2). Taxonomy (NCBI): domain Eukaryota; kingdom Viridiplantae; phylum Streptophyta; class Pinopsida; order Cupressales; family Taxaceae; genus Taxus; species Taxus chinensis. The sequence continues at coordinate 82,090,554 of CM034154.1, read as the reverse complement.
GCTATTATTAGCGTACGACCTATTTTTGGCATAGTTAGTGGTGAAGGGAAAATTCCCCACCCTATATATATTAGATGAATCACCTAGTTGATAGACCGTGTTGAAGGGTTAGATATTCATGAGTGCATGAGACTAGATAATTGTAACAAATCCATGCACGCATGACTATTATTGTATCAAGCCTTTGTATTTTTGTCATGTTTAATATATGGAGAATGTTGGCTGAACCAAAGTGTCTTATATGTGTTGTGATTGTATGCTATTGATTTCTTGATGATTTATACTTAAATTCATGCCTTTATAGATCTGGTTTAGTATAACTGTGTAATGATGGATTAGTTCCTAACTATATGTCCTCATTGTTTCACCATGCTACCGTCCTGCGATAACAACCCTAAAGAGGGATCTGGCACCTTGGTGCACTTCAAGTGAGTGCTCAGCCTATGTTGAGTGATGTGCCAGTGCGACTAGGTGTTATCTGAAAATTCTAGGCTGCATCAAAAGCCATCCCATTTCCATAAAATCTAGGGTTTGACACATTCCCATGCTTTACAGATACTTTTAAGCCCAAAAGTGCCAACAATTTTTATAGGCACAGGAGTGATGATCAAATTGACAAACCTTAAGCCTTTCCACGCATGGTAGCCATAAGGAGGGCCTTCCACAATGCCATGTTGTATGAGAATTTTCCAAGCTTCTTGGCCAGTAATGATTCTAATAATCCACTTAGCACAAAGAGCTTGCTCTTGGTAATGAATGTGAAGAAGCCCGAGGCCTCCAGAATTGTAAGGCAGACAAAATATTTCCCAGGCTACCCAATGAAAACCTTTTCCAGTAGAAGCATTACTCATAGGAAGGCTTTGAGTAGTTTTTCAAGCTTTTGAATGGACTCTTTGGAAGGAACCCAATAAGACGAGTAGTAAACATGAGTTGTAGTAAGAACTTTAGAGCAGATTTGGAATTTTCTTGCCAGAGATAAAGGCCTAGTAATCCAATATTCCAATTTTTTTGCCACCTGTTGAATGACATAATGCTATAGTTCAGTCGAGGAGGCTTGAAAAACAAAAGGAATACCTAAAAATTTGAAAATCTCACTGGAGTATCATTTTTTATTAAATATAGTTTTACGGTAACAATTATATTCTTATGATGGCATAAATTGTTATATCTTAGCTAAACATATTATTTTGAATAAGTAAAAAGGGGAGAAATTATGTCTTTAACCAATTTAATGCACTCGTAGGAAGATATAGTACAATTAATGAATTCTTAATTAACATTTAAAGGGAAATTTTACCTCAAATTTTACGTGATAATGGGTTTTTTTGTTGGGTTAAATAGATGGATAACTTTTGGTCAAAAATCATGGGCATTATATCTAGTATTAGAGCTCATGTTCAACAATAGGAATTATGGGGAATTTTTCAAAACTAAAATTTTAAACTGGATTAACTAAACAACCACTAAAACCTTTTTTTTTTAAACCTGATATGTCAATTTTTATACATGTAGGATGTCAAGACGTGCAACTAAACAACGAGCGATTAGAACCTAAGGTCATGGCTCACCTACTTTAGGGCCACAGGTAGTGGATCTAGAACCACATATATTGGATGCATTGTAGTAAGTGATGGGAGTATTACATGATCATATTCTGAGGCAGTGAGAACCAGATGCAGAGAATTCATAACCCAATGAGGAGGCCATTGTAAATGAGGGTTCCTATTATGCAACACATTAGCATGATCCACAACAAAATGAGAGACCTCATAGCTCATTTGTAAAAATGTAGAGGGTCATTTCATAGTTCCTTAATCATTCACAAAACATTGTCATGTTGTCACTTCCAGAGAGGATGTAATCATATCATGGAGAGAGAGTTTTAGAGCCTTTTTTATAGGGCCAAGGGACAAAAAATTTCATCGAAGACCTACTTCAACTTCATCCACCTACTTATATAAGGACGTTAGATGGATATGGAGCTTATTCATGGCTCCTTAGTCAAAATACATGCTTTGGGCTATAACCACACGAGAGTAACATCAATGCATGATTGGCCATTCACCTTCTTTGTGATGCAACAAGTGTCTAGTGGAGGAGTGAGGAGAGGAAGATCCATTTGACATGGGATATAATTACATTGGATTTGTTTGAGGAGAGTTTACAAACTTGCTACATGTCAGAGTAATTTATTTAGCAATGGATATATGAGTTTCGTGATCTCCAACAAGGCTCAATCTTGTTGACACAATATGAGAGCCATTTTATGGATTTATTACAATATGTTGACTGTTTATAGGATGAAAAATTACAATTCAACAAGTTTATTAGGGGTTTGAATGCAGATTCGGATAGAGGAGTTAGAATTTTATCTCCTCCAACATTGGAGAAAGTTTTGGAGAAAGCCTATTTAGCCGAGGAGAGCAAGGGAAAGGCAAATGAGTTTCATGATAGGAATATTAATAAGTTACATGAACGTATTCACTTAGTACATGATATGAGATCACGTGGCACTGCACCACCCTCAAGAGGAGGTTCTAGGCTCGTACAGATAGCCCAAAGGCCACCATTTCATCCATAATAACACACACAACATCAGAGTAAGTGCACAGAGTTGGGGGACAAAATGTGGCAAAAAATGTGATTTTAAGAAAAAAATGTACGCGGTTTGTAAAAGTGTGTTTGCACTTTAAAATTCTAGGTTCAGAAATTTATGAACAAAAAAACACATATACACTATAACACACACAATCCTTATTATATGGTGTAATATATGTGTTTGTCTGAGATTTATACTTTATAATTTATATGTTGTAATATAAAGTAGAATGTTTTCGTTTATTATTCTTTATACTTTATTATTTATTATTATTTAAATTTATTTTAGAAAATATAAGAAATTAGGGTCACTCTGCACCTTATGGAACTAGTCTCACAGCTCCATGAGTCAGGGTTTAGATATTTCAGCATTCAGCCTAAAGTTTTTAAGGTTTAAGTACTAAAATTGTTGTCTATTTTGGGAAAGAATATAGTCATTGTTTAGGTTTTGGGATATTTTGGATAGTTTACTAGGAGTGTTAGATGTGTCAACATTAGAATTTAAAAACCTCGCACCTCCCAAAGCTAACAATAATTGATCGAATATATGGACTCATTAATTTTCCCATGAGTGTCAAGTTGAATCCCTAATTTTATCTTAGAATCATGGTAAAATCATATTATGGATGAGTCCCTACTTTGCAAGCTTAAAGCATGCATCTTTAAGAGGACCACTCGAGTAATCCTCACAATCAACAATGCAAGGGAGTGACCTTGGTTCCCATGTTAGCACATATATAATCTTTTGAGCCTTATAATATAGATTAGCAATAGTAAGGTTTGGGAAAAAATATGATCTATATAAGGACCCCATAATATCTTCATTTTTTAACTCGAAGAAATGAAGATAAATTGAAGATTTGGAATAAAAAAGAGTGCATCACATCAAAATATTTATAACACTAAAAGAAATTAGGGTAGAAGTAGGTAAAATGTGCAAAATATTCCACACATTCATTTACTTTCCATGGATAAAGAAACTGAGGAATTTCTTCAAGATTTATGCTAAGAAAATTAGTTGCATTCTCACCTTAGTGGAGGAGTAAGAAGGTTGATTCAAGTGCCTCATCCTTAATAAATAATAAAATTGTTATGTTGTGGAGCTTGTTTTCATGTGTGGAAGTGTTGAATATTGTACACTAAAATTATTATACACTATCCACATTTTTCTTACTGGGGTTTGGGGCCAAGATGGGCCCTAAGTAGGGGTGCGAGAGCAGAAGCCCACGAGAATTTTATTGGCCTCAAAAAATGTGCCTGATATCTCAAGAAATGTGATCTTCTCATATCAGTAGGATTTTTGACTTGTAGGTTTATGGGGCAGTTTTGGCCCATGGTTTTAGTACCCACAATATTGTAAAACTGCTTATACAGTTGCCTATTGGTGTGATTTTGGTGTATATGGTAAGGTATTGTATATTGTGGATGTGTGTGAGTTCAAGTGTGAGTTCAGGAGAGTTTTTTGAGTATAGCTCCAAACAGATTGAGATATTGTATTGAGAGAAAGAGGTGGCTTGTAATAAAAATATGAGCAAGTGATTCTTGGTGGATGTAGCCCAAATTGGGTGAGCCATGTTAAATATTGTCTCTGTGTTTTGTTCTTTTATTATCTGCACTTTTATTTCAGATCTGTAATATATTTCTACATATTAGTTTCTACTATTGCAATTTTGTGTGGGATTATTCCACATATTTTATCCCTTATTTCCTAACACAAATCTACATCAACATTAAGAGAAATGATTTTTAGATATCCTTTTGTATTGTTTCCAAGACACTATTAATATAAATGTTATCCATTTTTTACACCCCTGCAAAATGGATAGCTTAACAGGTTTGGATGTTGGTGGTTAATAGGTGTAAAACTTTGAAATTTAGTAGGGCAGCGAAGGTCTGGGGCCTCTTGTTGTCACGCGTCAACTACCTCTTGCTATCATGTGTCAACCACCTCTTATTGTCACACATCAACCACCTCTTATTGTCACATATTGACCATCATATTCTTCTCGCGCATCAACCAAACTTTGTTGATACACATCACTTTCCCTCCCTTTATCATGTGACATCATCCCTTACTGTCATGTGACAATCCTTCCCCTTTATTACACATCGTCCCTCCTTCCTCATCATGTCCCCTTCGTTATTGCATGACAGAACTCCCTCTTGTCATGCGTCAACCTTCCCTTGATGTAGTATGACAATTTTTCTTCTTGTCGTGCAACAACTCATTCTATTTTTGGCAGTGACTCCTTCCATTATTGTTGAATGTTAGTTGGTGGTTCCTGTCGGGTGTTAGCAAGGAATTTCAGCTATGGACCGAGCATTAATAGCATCATACAAGGTAGCTCAACAACTATTTTAATGAGGTATGACACCCATGTTTGCTGTGTAAGAAAAGTACTATTGGAAAGAGGACCGGTATGGTTGCCCATACCTCCTTACAGGAAATTAATGAAGGTTGTTAGTTGGTAGCTTCCCCTTCTCTATGTGTGTGTGTGTGTGTGTGTGTGTGTGTGTGTGTGTGTGTGTGTATTCCCCTCATTTATAGGGGAGAGATTTTGGAATGTAAATGAACTCTGTCAAAACTATTCCAACACTCTTGTGAGTAGTATGCCTTAAATTTATGCATTTTGTAAAGATTTTTTCCTTCTACCTATATTGTAATGGATTGTGCATCATTTTAAGTAATAAAATTGGTGTTTTATGGATTTTCTTTCCCTAACTCGAGTTGTGTTTCCTCCTTTCATTGCATTTTTAAGTATATTGTGCACGTTGTATTATTTTGCAGGATTTAAATTCATTGTGCTCCACGACATTGGAGGTTTGAATGTGTTTGTTGAACTATGACACTTTTGTCTGCCCTCTTCCACCTCATTTTCCTCCATTTTCACTCACTAAGGATATATCAAACCCCCTTTTCTTGGTGATATCACCTCCCTTAGTTTAGGACTCTCATCTTATGCATCTCTCTATTCCCTGGTCTCTTGGAAATCTAGGTTAGTGTTAGAATAGTTACATTTCCCTTCCTAGGAGTAGTTTTAACATTAAAATAGGTAGAGGAACCAAAATTCTCTAGAGGTTTGTCTCATTTGCAAGGGTCCCATAGCTTGAGACAATCCCATATTACCTAGTTACACTGATTTCTCATTCAAAAGTTCATGACAAATTAGAGGGTACTGTAATTTGGTGATAACAGTTCTGGCATGCTCGGTGGGACCAAAAGTCAATAATTCCATGTTTATCAAGATTGGGTGTGTGTCTTGGTGAATTTATAGCCTTTTGAGGCTTTATACCAACACATCTGGTGACTCTAGTTAGAAAATCAATTGGTTTTAGCAATGCTGGTGGTCTAGGTTCATGAGTAGGATTCAAACAAGGTCTAGGACAAGAGAAGAAGGAATATTTGAATACTTCCAGCTATCTCTAGGTAGAGGAAGGATAGGAAGACAAGTTCAGAGATCACCATCTCCACCTAGTAGAACTTTATCTACACCTCCACTTGGTATACATTTCCTTTAGTCTACTATGGTTCTTAGGTCAATCAGGATGGTACATCAACAACCACCGAATCCCTTCGTTAAATTCACGGGAAATAATCTACTTAATCTCAATGCACAAAATCTAATTCCAGTGGCAGCATTGAAAAACATCCCATATTTCACTAGAGAGAATCACATAACTCTAATTGATCACATCCAAGACATTGTAAATGTCTGTTTCATTCATGATATTGTTGATATGGATGTGGTAATCAAACTTCTTGCCTTTTATCTCAAAGGAAAAGATTTACAATGGTTCAAAAGCTTAGAAATTGGATCAATCCAAAACTAGAATGAACTATGCTAAGAACTTTATGACCAGCTTGGGGAAAGGGTAGACAAATTGTCTCTATTGGAGCAGGTGACTACAATCAAGAGAGCACCAAACTAGTAGATGGTTGAATTCAACTTCAGATTCCAAAGGACATGGGATAGGATCCCAATTGCTATGAGCCCAAATTTTGAAGGTGCATTTCTCTATTTCCTTAAAGATTTAAATTATGATATATCTATAATGATTCAATCTATGGGAGGAATAACCTTACCGGGAGATTATTTCACATATCAATTATGAGTTGAGAATTTTTTGATCCAAGCTGGTAAACTTGCAGCTTAGGACACCTGATGCCTGATTTATCCAGAAATGGGGAATCCTAGTCCCTAAGTCAAGCATCTTGCATTATCCCCTATTCCTACCCCTAGAATTCATATTTCTAATGAAGCCTCTACTTCTTATTCTAGCACCTCAACATGAACTCCAAGAGGTCATGAATCAATTCTAGAACCTAAGGAATGAATTAACGACCCTCAAGAGGCATCAAACCCAAAATTTTATACCTTGTCATCCTCAGGCACAACCAAATAGGCCTCCACATCAGACCTAATATATCTCTTAGCCCAAGCTATGAATCAAAACAAGAATCAATGGCATATCCCCTAGTTACTGAGGTCATTCCATCGATACAATCCTAATCTACTGCCTTCAACATCACTAGGCTTTGGTTCCAGTTTAGAATAACATTGCGCAAGAATATGAATGGTGCTTTCCTTTGTGGTCAACCCCATAATTAGGCAACAGTGTTTCAATGGTATGCTTTTAAACTAGGACTTGATGGTGACAAACTGGTTGGTGTGCCTTAAGAGACAAGCCAAGAAGAAAGATCAGTAGTAACATGGAGCTACTCAAGGAGGCACCTTTAATTGAAACCACACCTGGTGAACTGGTAAGTCAGAGGATTTTTTGTGTGTATAAATCAATCTCCTTCTGAGGAGTGTAGCAGCCAACACAAGGTGTAAGAAGAGGAATTTAGAGGAAGGAAAACCATCAAATCTAGGTGCTTCTTAGCCTTTGGTCACCCTATAAGGAGCTCAAAAATCCAAATACAGATCCCAAGTGTGTAAAACCATCTCGAACCACCTTCTAGACTATCTCATGTGCTTGTTGTAGAATCCCATGTGTAAGAGAAGGTAGTGTTAAGACAAAGGTCAAGTAGAAGGAAAAATCTTATCCATTAAAAATTATTGATCAAATGAAGAATACTAACATGTAAGTATCTCTACATGGGAATCTTTGAAAATCCTCAGGTCAAAGGGATCTATTGCAAGAAGCCATGGAAAAAATTGGTGCATATCAAATGATCCACTCCAAAGGTCAAGAGAAGGTTCTCAACTAATGCAACTCAAAAAGAGGGAGTTCAAGGATGTCAACAAAATAAAAATATGAAGCCTCCTCCCATATCTATATATCTCTGATCATTGGAAACAATCTTGTACATAATTGCATGATTGATTTTGGGAGGAAAGAAGCTCAATGATGCTAAAGCAAATTAGCTAGATCAGCTGGGTCTTAAGTATGAAGTAGATCTCTAAGGGTGTAGTGGTATAATTGGAATAGAACATCAATGAGAATTATTTGGAATCATCATATCAAGAATTTGAATCTAACACTGCATGCATGCCCAAATGTCACAATGTTTTGCAAGACATATCAGTCATTGATTTGCCACCACTCTTTGCCATTGTGTTTTCTCGAGACTTCACATGACTAAAATTGGTGGTACCTATCAGCTGATTGGTCACACATGATGCTTTTAGAAAAAGGTATGGAGCTAAGGCTACAATCAGATCTGAGCTGATTTCACAAATTATCATATTGAACCATATGTACCAAGCACCAATCAATGCAAATTGCTCAGCTTTCGATCAAGAATATTTCCTTAGCACTTTAGAGATGAATACCAAGGTTGGAGGCATTCCAGACTTGACATCTTGATGAATTGGAAAATAAGAGGCATAACTGTGATCTATACAAAGAGATGGAGGAAATTAAACTAGGAATTTATTGTTTACACAAAGAGAACCACTCCTCCCTAACATCACCAAATCATATGAATATGATGATAATGAAGTACGACAGCTATTCTTCGATGGCTCAGGAATAGTCAAGGCACTAGAGGAGGAGAAATTATTGTGTCACCGCAAGGTAAAAAATACTCATCTTTCTGTTTTCAGTTTGCTTGTTCAAATAACACATCTGAATATGAAGCTCTGATCCATGGATTACATTGGGAAAGAAATAAAGGTATTAAGAACTTTCAAGTTTTTAGGGATAGTGAGCTGATAGTAAACTCAAGTCAAAGGGTCAGAATGCTGCTCAAGAATGATCTATCCTAAAGAGCTACAAACATATTCGGTATGGGATCTCATCGAAAACTTTGAAGCATTCAACATTGAGGCCATACTGAAGGAAGAAGAATGAGGATGCGGATAGACTTGCATCAATAGGGCCAAATTTGATGTTGTTGAACGTATCAAGAGAGATCAATCTATCCTCATATCAAAGTGATTGTAAGGACCAACTGTTCTAGATAACAATACAATCTAGAAAGTATTTGAAATTGATCATTTGATCATAAATTTTCTTCAAGAAGAAGTTGAGTTCTCCTCAAGAAATCAGGACATATTGGAGCAGTAATATGGTGATCAAGTGGTCCATTAAGAATGAACAAGCTCCCAAAGGGATTGGTAACTTGGATTCAATATTCAATCCTAATGATCAATTCAGAAGGAGAAGAAAAAATATTCAAGGTCAAAGGGGAAGATTCAGAGCCTATTTCAGGTTGGAGAAGGATAAGGTACTCCAAATTGGAAAAGTAAGTACTGATACAAAAAATATGATTTCATACATCTTTGCCAAGAATTCCAAGATGTATTTTCTTGGAGCTATCGAGGACTTAAGCGGATTTAATCCTAAATTGGCACAAACACACTATTGAATTGGATCCATAGAAGATAAGCCTATCAGATAGAATCAAATACCATTTAACCCTCATTTCGAGCCTCTCATGAAGAAGGAGCTGAAATAAGATCATTGATGCAAGCATTATTTTTTCAATCAAGCACTCAAGTTGGGTCACAAATCTAGTGTCAGTCAGGAAAAGGAATGGAGAAATCAGGTTGTGTGTGGACTTCCAAGACTTGAACAAGGCCTCCCTCAAGGACCACTATCCACTTCCTTCTATGGAACAAATCTTGCAGGTGGTAGCTAGTTCAGAAAGGTCTCTCTCCTAGATGGCTACTCAGGCTACAATCAAATTATGGTGAAAGAGGAGAACCAATTCAAAACATCCTTCACCAAAAAATAGGACACTTACGTCTATAGGAAAATTCCATTTGGATTGTCAAACTCCAGAGCTACTTTCCAAAGAGAAATGATCATGGAATTTAAGGGGCTAATAAACAAGATAGTTCTTGTGTACTTAGATGACATTACTATATTATTTAAGAACACAACAACCTCTTTCACCTCAGACAAGTGTTTCAAAGATGCAGGAGATTCAAAGTGTCTTTGAATCCCAAAAAGTGCATTTTCCTAGTGTATGAAGGCAAGCTCTTAGGCCACATTGTGTCTAAAGAAGGGTTGACAATTGATCCAAAATGAGTTGAGGCTATCTGTGCTCTACCGTTGCCAAGTCACAAGAAGGCTCTCCAAATTTTTTTGGGGAAAATTAATTTTGTCTAGGAGGTTTGTTCCTAACTTTTTCCACCCTTTTCAAGCCACTAACCATTGATGTTGAGGAAGATTATGGAATTTCAAGTAGAATGTCAGAGGGCAATGGATCTTTTTTAAGCTATCAAGCATGTCATCATCTCAAGCTCTAACTCTCATTAATCTGAACTTCCCTAAGAGACTTCACCCTGTATGTTTTTGGAGTGGCACAAATGCAATATCTACAAAATTAGTACAACCAAATCAAGAAGGATTGTAGCATCCTATTTATTTCTACAGCCATGTCCTTGAAGATTATGATGTGAGGTACTCTTTCATTGAGAAGAGCATCCTTGTTGTTATCATACGTTTAAAGAAATTTAGACATCTACTATCAAATAACAAAATTCATTTGCTATTTACACATACCGGTGTAAAAGAATTTATTTTAAATAAAATACTTAATGAAAAAAGAGCTGGATGGATAACCAAAATCATAGAATATGACACTAACATTAAGGTAACTAATTTTGTCATGGGTAAGGGTGTTTTTGAGTATTTGTCTTCAAATTAGCATGAAGAGTTGATAATTGAAGGAGTTGTACTGGTGTTACAAGATGATCAAGATCAAGCCGCAGATGGTGTGTCCACTCATTTCTAGACACATGATATAATACACTTCCTCCAAATAGGTCAAATCCCTCAAGGTTTAAGTAAGGCCAATATAAGGTATTTCAGATTGCAAACTATACCATATGTGTTTATATATAATGTCTTGTTCAAGAGAGATGTGAATGGTGTATTCCTAAGGTGCATTAAAATAGATCAGATGGAGAAGTTATTGCATGAGTTTCATGATAGAGAAACAGGTGGCCACTTTTCCCCAAGGATGACAGATCTTAGAATTACTAAGACAAGGTATTATTGGCTTAACCTCTTTAAGGACTGCTATGCATGGAACAAGAAATGTAAGAAGTGTGCCTTCTTTATAGGTAAAGAAAAGCTAGCAGCCCTTCCACTCCACCCTATCTCATTTGAACAACCCTTCAAGGAGTGGGTGTTGGACGTTATTGGAGTCATCAACCCAAATTCAAGCCAAGGCCACAAGTGGATTCTAACAGCTACAAATTACTTCACTAAGTGGACAGAGGCAGTTACACATAAGTAAGTAAATGAGGCCAACATTTTGGATTTTTATGAGGGTATTGTGGCAAGGTTTGGTGTTCCTTCAACAATTATATCAGATAATACCTTATCTTTTCTCCGGAAAAAGATATCATCATGGGCAGTAAAAATGGCATCTATTTGAGCACTTCCTTAAATTATTACCCTCAGGGTAATGGGCAGGCTGATTCTACGAACAAAACTCTTTTAAAAATCATAAGGACTCTAGACGACAACCAGAGAACATGACACACCAAGTTGAAATCAGCCTTGTGGGCTGATAGAATCACCCCAAAAATGTCAACATGTAACTCTCCCTACAGGTTGGTTTATGGGAGAGAAGCAAGGTTTTCAGTGTACTTAGAGTCACCAGCCTTGGAACTTATCAAGTAGTTGGAATTGTCTAATTTTGAGGCCATGGAAGTGAGGTATGCAGATCTTATGGAGCTTGAGGAACTCAAATATCAAGTTATGCAAACCATGGAAAAATTTCAAGTTATACCAGTTTAATTAGGTATGGCACCCATGTTCGACATGCAAACAAAGTACTATTAGAAAGTGGACCGGTGTGGTTTCCTATACCTCCTTACAGGAAATTAATGAAGGATGTTGATTGGTATCTTCCCCTTCTCTATATATATGTATTTTCCCCTCATTTGTAGGGGATAGATTTTGGAATGTAAAGGAACTATGTTAAAATTGGTCCAACACTTTTGTGAGCAACATGCCTCAAATTTATGCATTTTTAAAAGTATTTTTACCTTGTGCCTATATTGTAATGGATTGTGCATCATTTTAAGTAATAAAATTGGTGTTTTGTGAATTTTCTTTCCCTAGATTGAGTTTTATTGCCTCATTTTCCTTTCATTGCATTTGCAGGTATATTGTGCATGTTGTACTCTTTTGCAAGATTTAAATTTGTTGTGATCCATGAAATTAGAGGTTTTAATGTGTTCGTTGAACTATGGCACTTTTGTCTGCCCTCTTCTACCTCATTTTCCTCCATTTTCACTCACTAAGGATATATCCAACCCCATTTTCTTGGTGATATCACCTCCCTTAGTTTAGGACTCCCATCTTATGCATCTATCTCTTCCCTAGTCTCTTGGAAATCTAGGTTAGTGTTAGAATAGTTGCATTTCCCTTCCTAGGAGTAATTTTAGCATTAAAATAGGTAAATGAACCAGCTTTGTCTAGAGGTTTGTCTCATTTGTAAAGGTCCCACACCCTTAGAAAATCCCATGATACCCAATTAGACTGATTTCTCTTCACATGTTCATGACAAATCAGAGGGTGTTGTAATTTGGTGATAACAATAAATTCATATATGGCCAAGACACCATTGAAATAATTTCGTGCATTACAAAAAAGAAATTTGGTGAAAGTGGTAAGAGGTATATATTAAAGTGTACTGTAAAATTATCATCATCAATTTCAAGAAGAGTAAAATCCAAGCCTTGTGGGAACTTTCCCTTTAGAAGAAAATAAGAAAGATTCAGTTATGAATAGGAAAATAGGATATTGGGCCTATGATCATGAATATTGCTAGGCTAATAGTGATTTCAATCAATCTAGTGATTGTACACTAATCTAATGATAATTTATTATGGTCTACTAGAATACTCCCACTAATAGTGATTTCAATCAATTCAACCTGAATAGAGTCTTTCACAGGATGTCAGAGATATCCTATAAGGAGACTTCTAGACACATATAAAAACTTTAGTTTCTTTTTCTCTCTACCAAAGTTTTAAAAACTGTTCTTTTCATAAAAACCTATTTGTACATGGGAACACCGACACTTCTCAAAATACATTTATAGGACTAACCTTATGGTAGAACATATATTCATAACAAGTTTTTATCAAAAAAAAAAATTCTTAGAGTATTATAAATTAATGTATACATGCTTCAAACCTTCCTAAACATCATCTACACATCTACATACCCATAACAAGAGTAAGGATGTTAATTTTATTATGGTTACTATATTCAGGATTTGACTATTCTCATGAAATGAATACAAATTTAGGTAAATAATTAGGTTGATATGATTGTTTCTAAACCTTAGAACTATGCAGAAACTTCATTCCATTGTTAAGATAGGATTAGTGAATCATGAACACCACAACTATATGAACTTATTTGGTATATTATCACTACCTTGCATATAAAAATTGAAAATATATTTTTTCATTTCCCACTCCATTACAGACTCTTTTTCTTCAAATGAAAATCCCCCATCCTCTCTCCCTTATCGTTTAAATTCAGTTAGAGAAAAACAAACACATTTTTGGTTTCTCAACCTAAGGTGGTTACCAGGTTGAGTTGTGAAAGCATTTACAAGTTGAATAAGTTTATCTTCCATCCAAAATGTGCCTCTAAGTTTCCATTATATTTCCTTGAAGGATAAAGATCAAGCAAGGAGGGAAGACTAAAGGGAAACACCTATTAAACAAACTAGGAATTTGAATTCTTAAAATATTAGGTTTTTGTGAGAAAAAAAGTTTGAAAATCTACGAAACAAGGAGATAACGAGAAATAACAAGAAGAAAAGACTTTATTCACCCAAAATGAGGTCTAAGACATCAACACACCAAAAATTCTCTATATACCTTTTGATTTCCCTTGCATCATTTGAGCCATACAAAATTAAAATTTATGACTATATAATATGTTTGTGGCCCTAATTGCATTAAACATTGAAAATTTGGTTAATTGACTCAAGGAGAGAGGTATTTTACCCTATTTGAGTCATATGCACTTAGTTATGATTATGTGATGAGATTTAGGAATTATTTCGCCTCAATAACATCATACATAGTAAATCAAATGTGACTTTATGACGTGTTTTTGGGTTTTATGGACCCTAATTACATATTTATTTAAAATAATTAGTTATATGGGTGAATCGAGAAGACACCCAGAGGTACATGGTTGTGTGTAAGAATTTTGCAATGAGGAAGGAGGTTTACATGAAGGAGGATATGGTCACTATAGACCATCGATGCAAATTAGATTACACGAAGCCATATAATGAGGTGGTAAAGAAAAGAAAAGATAAGGGAGAAAAGATTACGTAGTTGAAGAATGAAAAGGTGTGCAGAAAAAATCCCACCAAAAGGACTAGAGTGAACAGAATATTACCATGGTGCACAACTAAGTGCACAAAAGAGGAGACCCTAGTGGAAATGTGAGAGAGTGTAAAGGAGTGTGCAAGTAGAGAAGAATCCAATATAAGGAGTTAAGGAGTGCGAAGATAAAGGAGTGCACAACAATGTGAGAGAGTAGAAGCCAACTGAGAGAGGCTATGTCAATCTAGACCATTAGATCCAATTAGAGATAATAACCACTCTAGAATAGCTAACTAGGAAGAAAAACAAGAGCGTAAAATCTCTATAAGATAGTTTCGAGATTTATGGATAAAAATTACATGTAAATAGGTCATAAAGGCCATTTAGTGAACAAGAAGAAACCATTGAGTTTCATTCTACTATGTTAACTCTACAAACTTTATCAAGTAGTCATCACATTTCTTGTCGTTATTAGTCTATTTGTTCATTTTAGGAGATAATTTAGGAAAAATTGATACCCTAATCATAGTTGTTATAATGTGATGTGAATTTTGACTCAAAATTTCCCCCTAATTATATCACGTGTTACATAGTTAGTTGATTAGTTCAATAAGAGAAGAAATATTGATTAAATCGATCCATGTGAAACTTATTTGAACTATATGATTTGATTTTTAACTTCATCTATGGATAATTAAAAATTCTAGGCATGAATCAATCAGTCAACTCGATTGAAATTAAAGATGCAGGAGTATCATGTGTGAGTTAAATTTATTACATAAGTTTTACAATATTAGTTAAGTATGGGCACACAAAAGGATGGTAAGAAGGATAATGGAGAAAGAAAACTGCAACACAAAATATGGGTGATGGTGATAATTACGCAATGATTTCACAAATGCTTTGTGCAATAATTGAATTGTATAATGTGCATTAATTACAAAATTGAAAGAGCACAATGTGTGCACAAAGTGAGTAAATTGTACCATTTGAGTGGATAAAGTGACAAAGAGTAGAGAGCCGAGATGAGTCACACAGAACAACTGAAACTTTTCAAGGGTCATCAAGAAACATCATTTTAATATCTTTAGGATTGTTGTTGATTTTTGTAACAGTCCCAATAGTGGGAGTAGTATTTGTAGATGTCATCAAGGATTTTTAAATTAATAAAAAAATGTACATGTTTTTTATTTTTCATGTATTATAAGGCATTTCATGAGTCCATATATTTGAGAAACTATTTTAAACTTGTTTAATATTAGGTTCCCCTCTCCACTTAAAATGGAAGTTGTAATTAATTGATTAAATTAAAGTTATATGTGAAAAGGTGCACTTGGTTATAACTGAGTTTCACTCACCCTATAAAAAGGGGAGGTAGAAATCTTACAATATTTTGCATTGCAAAATTATTTAATTTTTCTACAGTGTAATACTTGAGTGATTTTTTGGGACCTTAGGAGGAAGTGGAAGTGTTGGGTTAAAAAGTGTAAATTATTAATAAAGGAAAATTTTATTTTGTGGGGGTTTTTACCACAAGGTTTTTCCCACATAAATCTAGTGTTTTGCATTTACTTTTACTCATTTATTTTATGAATTTATTTCATTTATTTACTTGTACACTTAAGACTATGATTCTTGGATAATTTATTTAGTGGATAATTAACTGATTTATTAAAATATTATTTATCCCATTTTTTCCTAAAATAAATGATGTTTTTTCATTTTATAAATCTACGATTTGCATCATGTAGTGGTGCGGGGACATGGTTTCTGCAATGGGATGGACACTTAGACTTTCTTCTAACATGTGTGAAAAATCTTGCACAATGGTAGCCTCTTCTATAGTGGCCCTTTAGAATTTTTGTGCGCAATAATATTTGTGTAATTCCTCATTTGTGTATTCAAACATGTAAATTCATTTCCTTTGTGTATCCCCATAAGTTATCCTTGATACAAAAATAGAAAGTAAACTAGTTAGTGTTGTGATTAATAAATTAGACAAAGGGAGGGATAATTATAAGGTATGTGCAAATAAATTTTCATCAAATTCATTGCAATAAATCCATTCATAATCATTTACATAGTATTTGGCATGTGTAAATACTTAGAACTTTACCCAACATTCCTCCTAACATAGATTCACATGCACTACATTGAGTGACCATATTGGTTCTAAGGGTTAAGTATCCAATGTGATACATATTTAAATGATTGTACAATGGAGGAACTTGGTTACATAAGGGTTAATAATTTACAAAATTCATAAATAGATATGTATGTGTGTTGTCGTGTAAATTTTTTAGCTGAAAAATAAAAAAATTTGTCATGACAACATAAACCTCATTTGATCTCTCTCTCCCGGTCAATGAAAACATGTCCTCTGGCCAATAGTTATTGTATTACTCTCATAATGGATATCAGGAATGCACTAATGTTATTTTCAAGTGTGTTTCATGTGCAAGGGATCTTATTCAATCTTATTCATGAAGATATCTGAACCCAAGAGGAGATAAGTGCTTCTAAAGGTTTCAAAAGGGCTATTTTTTGCCTTTTTGCACCTGGTGATCACCCTCTAGGAATTGATAGGAAACATTTAAAACATCAAAGAAGTCTATGGAAAATATATGTAATCATCTGAGGTAATTTAGGAAATTTCTGCAAGAAAAATTAGGTTTAGGAATAATTTATGTAATATTGTGTTATTTGTAGCATGATATAAGGAAATGAAAGCAGTGAAAAATTTAGATGGCTTGATCCAGACTTATCAGGAGCCTCAAAATGAATTGGAAAGAAATCATGTACTCATTAGAAATATAAGGATGTATACTTCATTGTTAAAAATGTTTCAAGGGATTATGAGGAGCATATCTGTAGATATTTTTCCAGTACCAAAGATAAATACCTTCGATCGTGGTGAAGATTCAAATGAATATTCTAGGATTTGCAATGTGATTTATAAGATGATTTAAAGGATAAAGTGGATAAAATGGGACCTTTTACATTTTCCATAACTTTAATTGGACAAAAATGTAAATTTTTATCGGTAGAATTTTAACCTTCTCGGAACTGCCCGTGACTAGAATTGAAAAGGAGCATAAATTTCATAGAGGAAGAAGAAACGGTCTGAAAATTGTGGAATTGGATTTGATGCAGGAGAATCTCTCTCAAGAAGGATTTTGCATTTTCAATAAAACTTTTGTTTGGAAGGTGTCTTTAGTTGGTCTTAGGGTCCTAAAAGAGTCCTTATGACTCATTTTTGGGTGTTGAGTTGGGTCTAGCAATTCAAAATTTTGAAATTAGCTTATCCCTCTATTTTTGAAATTTGAATTGTAAAGCCATTTTTGGCTTGGTTAGCATGATGAATGAGGTCTAGGAAGTTATTAAGGGCATGTTAGAGGTTTGTGAACCATTGTGGTGCTTTAGGTGGTTTTCATGTTATATAGTGGTCTTATAGTCCCTCAAAGCTTGTTTTAACTCATTTGTATTTAAAGATAACCTCCATATAACCTTAAATCATGATCATGGTTGATGGTTACTGAGGTAGTTTGAGCTAAGGAGGCTCAAAAACTCAAATTGTAACTGAATTATACAATGATCATTAGAGGAGGAAGAGATATTGGATCTCCAAGGATAATTAAGTAGATTTTATTTGTAAATAGTGACTGGAAATCTTTAAATATAGGTGTGTTTTGTAATCTTGAGGGTCTATTGATTGTAAAAATTAGAGAAATCCTAAAGCTAACTATGTATTGGATTAATTAAACAAGTTGATAACAGTCTCCTTATGTTTATGTATGAGTATTGAGGACATTTAATTCAAGGAATTGAAATTGAGTAAGAGGTTCTTCATGCTTGGGTAAGGTTTTTTAATCTTTGTGGTTATTGGTCTTAAAGATTCTATAGTGTTTAGAGTGAGTTATTTCTTGGACATGTCTGTTCAAACCTATGATAGAGTATTACTTGATACATTTTACCATTCAAGTGAGTTAGAAAAAAGGTAAGGAGGTAGAAATCAAAATTCAAGTTATTAGAAAGGTTTAACAGTCTCATTCGGTCATCAGATATTCACAGTGTAAGGAGAGTCAGTATTTTGGTTGAAACCTCCATGCGAGGCATTAAAAACCCTGATGTAAGAGGTAGAGCACGAGAATTTGGAGATAAAATAGTAATATTGAAATTGATTGAATTTAATGCCAAGATTAAAAAAATCAAGCACATCAACACAGTTCTTAGGGAGTGAATCTAAGGTTTGAATGAATGTAGAAATAATTTGGTGAAAAAAATCAATCTTCTCGAGACCTTAACATACCCTCACTAGGGTATGATGAAAAAAAAAATGTTTCTTGGTTACTGCAGAGAGTTAAGACCCCAAATTTGAAAGTTAGTATCGTGAGAATAATTTTAAGGATTTTTCCATAATATTGACCACTGACAAGTCTCCATTAGCAATAATTTCATGACAGTTCACCTACAAGTATACAAAGGAATGTAAAGGAAAAAGGTTTTAAAGAAAATCATTTTTTAAAGACCTTCATGAATGACTTTAGGTACAAAATTTTTAATCTCCACACAATCCCATAATTGTTCTTGAAACTTGAAGAACACAATTAGACACCAAAATTTAGTTTACTAAGACTGTGTTCATCAGTAGACTGTAATGTATAGTATTGATAAGGAGGTAGGAGAAGGACTTATAATTTGAATGAGTTTGATAGAGAGGTGGACACTGAAATTTTAATCACAACATCTAGGTGGAGAGGGGAAGAAAATTTAACAATTTTGAAGAGTTGCAAGTTCATCATTTTCTCAGAACCTATGACATTCTATTCTTAGAACGTGTATAGTTGAAGAGGCCTAATTAGAGGAAGAAATAAAGTTTTTGATCGAATTGATTTAAGGAAAGGTACCCTAAAAATTATTATGATGGAAAAATCCCCAAATGAGTATTGAGAAAAGTCCATAATTTTTTTATTGAATCCCTAGAACAAAATTTATGCTTACAATTCTCTTGAGAAATGTTTAGAAGGCAAGGCTAAGCCTAGAAAGAGGATTGAGAAGGGAACGATACTTGCCTAGAGAAATGAGTCACAAAATTCAACACACACCATAAAAAGGAAAAAGGGTACCCAAATGTGGTTTTATAAATTATTTTGAGGGTTGGTAGGTTGCTTTATACAATAAATCGTCAGAAACAATGCTCTTGAGAAGAAAAATATGCAATTTTAGTAAAGGAATGTCAAATAAAATATTTCTTGAGATTGTAACCAGTTTGATGATGGTGTTGGCATGATTTGAGGTAAGAAAATAGGTGACAAGATTTACATATTTCACTTTGAGCATTTTGGGAAAAAATAGCATGTTTGGAGACTTTCTAATTTTTTGAAAAGTGTGCATTTGTTAGCCTTATGAATTGAATTGAATTGGTCATACTAACTTGTTTGAGAAAGTGATTATGTCATAATATCTGCATGAGGATTCCTTGGATGTTTTACACTCAAAAATATA
Organism: Taxus chinensis; assembly: GCA_019776745.2. NCBI lineage: Eukaryota > Viridiplantae > Streptophyta > Pinopsida > Cupressales > Taxaceae > Taxus > Taxus chinensis. The sequence continues at coordinate 82,070,686 of CM034154.1, read as the reverse complement.
TAAGGTTGGCCTAGGAAACACCAAGGGAATCTCTCAAGGAAAGAAGGCACTCTAACATGCTATTTTTAGCAATGCAGTGGTGACACCCAACTTCCAAAAGTGGAAAATGTGTAGTTGGAGACCCATGATGTCCCTTTGATATTTTGACCAAAGTTAAAGGGGACATGGGGGACACTATAATGTGCCACCACATGAATATTTCAAGTTGTGTCACTTAAGTGACATCTTTGGATGTTAGGACATGTTTTTAACTCACCTCTCAAACATGGCCCCTTCCTCATGACAACATGACCCTATGCGCACTTGCGAGGACCTGATCTCCCTTTGTCCCTTTTCAAAAGGGACATGGGGGAAACTATAATTCATCACCACATGAGGATTTCAGGTTTCGTCACTTGAGACTCATCACCTGCGCACTAGGTACATATTTTCAACTTCACAACTTACATCCACATGCCCTCCTTTCATGATGACCAGAACCTTAGTGCATTTTTACACCCATGATATCCATTTTTCCTTTACTAAATGTGTTATGGGACATGAGAGGGTCTGAGACCCATTTGGAAAGTTTTAACCCCACTCTCTCATTTCATTTAATCTGGGTTAAGCAGGGTGGGTCAAAGGTGAGTTCAAGTGCGAGTTAACTAAGTTAGTGAGTATAAAGAAAATAATTAGTATTTTTTTCATGTTTTCCCTCCCTCCATTATTGTTGGTATGTTATTATGATTCCAAAATTTCTAGAACCCCCCATTGTTGAAAACCACATTTTTACTGATATGTCTCAAATCTTAGCTTCGTTTACCTTGAAAATTTTCCCATATCTTGCATTCCATAATGCCTTGGAGATGAGATAAACCTAATTTATGTTGATGCCCTAAATTTTTATAGAATCCACTTAAATTTTTTAGAGAAATATTTTTCCTTTTCAGATCCCTAGAGTTCCTGTGATGAAAAACACTCAAAAGTTGGAGCATGAAATCACATTGAAAAACCTAATCTAGCAAAACAATTTTTCAGCCCAATCCAACATTCATAAGACATATTTATACTTTTAGTAAGTTGGAACCAAATCCATTCTAAAATTAGTAAGTGTTGAAAACCAAAAATAATAATTTTGAAACCTCTATGAAATTCTCTAATTTCAGAACTCAGTAGATTGAAAATAGGGAAATTGGGAAAATTGTCTAAAAATCGTATCTGAGGGTGGGGTATGACTTACTAAAAATAGTAAGTATCCATATGAAGTTCAAATTTCACACACACCTCCATTACCCCATTCCCCCACCATCTTTAGACATCAAGAAGATCAAGTACACTAGATTCAAGCCAATTTTCACTTTGGTCACCGAGTATCTAAATGTGGGATATAATGATGTTCCACATCTGGACGTGGAGGATTTGAAGACAATGATGATGGAAAAACCATGAATGCAATTCAGATAACCAAGAAATGACACAAAAGTAATAAGGTTTTAAGAATTGAAGGGGGTGAAACACTTGCATTTCCTAGGAAAACTTCTCTCACTTCATCTCATAAGGTCTCTGATGAGAATGTAGGTTTATCTTAAGAGAAAGAGGGTATAATTTGATGATTCTGAAGTATCTCCTTCTCTGGAGGTTTATATGAGGTCCAAGGTCATATAACACCCAACGGAACAACTTGAACCATGTGAGATTAATCCTTCTCAATCTCCTAATAATCCACTAGATCTAGGTGTTCATGTTGGAGCACTTAAATAATCTCATCTCAATTGTGCTTTGGTCCCTTACCAAGCACTTGAGATTCCTAGTTTCATTTCCACACCCACCAAGCCTTTTTCATGGGTAAATTACTTACTTGGAGATTCAAGAAAAGTGCAACAAGAAGTGACACCTAACCTCGAGTCCATATTTAAATACATAAGGACCAAGAAGGGTAAGAAAACACATGCAACTTCCCCTTTCTACACTGAGGCTTCTAGAGCTCAATATGTGGAGGTGACACATCTAAAGGTAAATAATCCTATGAAATAAATGACACGTAATGATTGCATAATGATGAAATTCTCTTTAGGGCAAGCTATCCACAAGGGCGATGCTCACTTTTTCAAGGAGACTTCAACTTAGATTCTTGCATGGAATGAGGAATACAAGAAAACCATTAAATAATTGGAGGAACATGTTATGAATTTGTCTTCATATGTAAAATCATTTCTTGAACCGTGTTCATCATCCTTTCCTCTGATTGAAGCAATATCTCCAATTTGTAGCTTTGATTCTGAGACAATTAAGAGAGCTCATGCGTTCACCATGTAGAGAAGAGCCAATGATAAATGAGTGGACATGATTATTCAAAAGGGGAAGACTTTACTTCATGGGGTTCTTTCACTATTTCAATATATCTCGGCTAATGTGTCGGAAATAAAAGATACTAGGAAAGATCTTAAGAAGGTGTTGGTGCTTAATCCAATTCCTTGGATTGAGCTGATCTTTTTCATAGACTCCTCATAAATGTAATTGATTAGTGTGCTTAATATTTTTCCCCATGATTTGAAGATCAATATGAGTAAGGGAAAAATTTCAATTTGTAATGATTATGTGCCTTGTCAAAGTAAAATGAAGGGATTCAACAAAGAATTTTGGGGACTGGTTCAGTTTACTATAGAGTGCATAAACTTAGTGTTCTGTGGGTTCTCCTAACCTGCTAAACAAAGGAGCATTGGTCAGGGACTTAGGTGGTTTTTATTAAACCCATGGGAAGCAAGTTAAGGCCACATAGAAAATGTAAATTTGGAGGCCACACTACACTTGGTGAACCCGCCAAACATCCAAAGACCTCACCAATTTTCAAATCACTACGGAATGTATAAAATCTGCCAAACATTTAAGGTCTATGGAATGAGCTAAATTTAACAAACATTTCGGGTCCAAGATTGGGTCAGCAGAGGCCAAAAAAAACATGGTGGGTGAAGGCAACAACAAATGGAGAAAGATCAATGACTAAAGGTGGACACTTGTCACCATTCATAAAATTTTTAAATCAGATGCATTACACGGATCTCAAGTTCACAGAATAAATCAATTTCAGTAAGGCTTCGGGTCCGGAAAGTCAAGGGCAGTGAATGTGGACACATGGAAGCATTCTATAGAGCCAACAATTTTAATTTTGTGACAGATGGAAGTTGTGATGTAAAGGTGCAACCAATGATAGGCGAATGTGTGGATACGTGGAGCTTTTTTATTTTCTCGTGTTTCATGGCAGCCATAAGGGGATATCAAAGAGACTGACATGTGAAGTAACATGGAGCTTCCTCATTGGCTTGCACTTTGTAGTGAGAATAACACACATCAAGGCTATCAAGGTGGAAACTTGGTGTCATTCCATCACACTTCAATATGATAGACTCTGATGGGTCTCAAGCCTCAAAATGAGTGAAATTTAGTAAAATACGTCGGGTCTAGAAGAAGGAAAGGGTGGTCAAAACACAAATCAAGTAGACACGTAAGTAAATTCTGACCCTGTGACCCAATAAAAGGAGAACGTGTGGAAAAGGAAAATCAATGCACATGTTGGTAGGAGTCAATCCCTGAGCTAATTAAAGGCTGCCATGTGTCACATTTTTTTGCTTCCCAACATGCAAAACTTCAACAGGCCATATATTTTGATTCCATGCTCCAAATCTCAAAAAATTTATATCGTTGGAAAGGCCTCTTAAATCTCTTCACTTTGGCATCACCAAATATAGAAATTGATGGCATTTGGTGGAAGAAAAGTAGAAAACATATTCTGCATTCATGTTATAGTCTTAGTGTTGGTCAACCACCCATCTTAATGAAGTATGGTGTCTGTTTCTTTTGTAAACACGCTAGAAATAATAAATGAATTAAGTTGGTAGGCTTCCCATGCTCCTTTTCATATTTTTAATGCAACTTGTTGGTGGTTGTAGAAGGATATAATATTTTTCTTCTTATTTGTCTTCCTATAATCCCCCTCTATTAAAACTTGATAATTAATCCCTCCCCATAATTCCATTCGTTTCTATTGTTGCTATGTCTCTGACTATCATTAAAAATTCCCTTTAGATTTTATCAAGAGAATGTAAGAGAAACCAAAATTCTACTATCTATAGTAACATGTGTCTGGTGAGGTGAGCATATACAAAAACAATTGTGACAACTCATGAGAGTAAAGTGTTTTGTCCATGGCCATGTTTATATAAAATATATCCATCATTTAAAGAAATCAAGGGTACAAAGATCAAAAATATCCCTATGCATTCAGGTTACACAACGGGTTCTCTCACACTAGTTCAAGGTAGGACCAAAAGTAGTAGGAATATGCCATTCCCTTTGTATGTGCCCCTCAAAATTCTCAAGGTTTGGTCCCATGGAAAATTCTAGACCCCTCCCCAGCTACAAAATGACACACCACCAACCATTCTACCACCATTCCAAACAGTTTCCCTTCCCTAAAGGAAAATTACTATCAATCCAACAGGGGGTACATATTTGAGGACCAACATGCTTATGGCACTGTTATCGGGGAAATAATTTGAAGGTTACATCTATTTATATAATTTTATATTATAGTGGGGAATCCCTAAAGAAAAATCTGGGATAGATTAGTTTCATTACATAGCGTGTTGATGGGCCTCTATTAAACTTCTTATCCATAATCATCCAAATTATAAACATAATTTCTATAAAACATGACTCCACTAGGGAAAATGTGGGAAGATTCATAAATATATGTATATATCAGCCTTCCAGTTTATAAAGATATCATTTCAAGATATTTTTGACTTAATCAATGCATCTAAGGTGTAAGGCCTTAGTGGCGGCTCTATATTTCAAACAAAATCTTGTATATACTAGTGTAATTTTTGTTACAGCTTGTTGATTAACTCTCCCCTTTTGTAAAGTAGGAATAAATAAGGTAATTTTTTTCAAGTTTTATCCTACTAGAAGATTAATTATACAACATGAAAGTACACATCCAAGAAAGAATAAGATCTGGTAACTGGTGGGTGGTCAAAAGTCAGAATAAAAGATTGTTCAAACTACTGAGATTGATCAACCTTTGCTGGAAGACTACTCTAGTACACCTGATAGATCTCATTCAGATAGTCCTCAAGCTCATTTGCATTCATTGTTTCAATAAGGTTCAACATCTACAAGGAAAAAAGGTATTCTTCATCTCCCTTCTTTGTTGACTCATGAGAATCAAGTATTTTGTGAAACTAAGTCCCTGAAGGATTTCTATTTTGAAGATCATGCTCATCTACCTTAAGATCCCAAGTTCCCAACCATTTCAATCCATCTTTTGAAACATCCTCCATCAAATAACATGGCACAATCTCCACCGAGGGATCATTTTTTTGTTACCACTTATAGACCAATAAGGCTCAATGGAATGGTGGGCTATCCAAATTTAGTACCACATGAAATTAAAATGAGATCAACAATTTTTTTGTTACCACTTTTATTTGCATGTATTAATGGACATATCAAGGGAACAATTCCATAAGTGGAGATCAACATTTTGGTTTTTTTCATGATGTTATGGATGAATCTGAAATAGAGCATGAAGATGTTCATGCTAAATTATTCATACATACATTAGAAGAAGATGCCAAGGAATGGTATAACTTGCTTGCTACAAAATAAATTGACTCCTGGGTAGAAATGAAGATTGTTTTCAATTTATAATATGGCAATAAGACAGCCCCAGATCCATTGACAACAAGAGTTTCCACAGTTGAATAAGAACATATCATTGAGTGGTGTGATAAATGTTTGTTACCACACCTCACTTGTGCGCATCTTGTTGAAAATGATGATAGTAATAAGGAACCTAATTTTAATGATACATGTATGGTGGAAGTCACAAATGATTCACCATAAGGAGCTACTTCTATTGATCTTCTATATGCCAAAAATACAAAATAATTTTGGTCTTACATCAATCATGTATCCTCTCTTCCTCCTGTAACTAATTTTGATTTGGATATGGCTCACTCGTTGGAGCTTCCTAATGTACACCTTGAAGATTTCATTTCTCCCTGGGCCCTGAATTTTGATGGAGCATGTTCCAAAGGTTGAAATGGAGCTGGATTGGTTCTAACTTCTCCAAATTAGGTTATTGAAGATGATGATTAGATTCAAAGGTCTTTAAACTGTAAATATGAATTCAAAGATCAACTCATTGATCTTGAGCCTATGATTTTCTTATGTGATGAGAAAGAAACCATATTTGGGAAAGATGTAATACATTCAAGAGAAAATGATATCCCTAAAAAAACAATTAGCCTTGAATCAAATTTTGATGATACTAAAAAAGTTGTGAGCAATCCTGTCTATGTGCCTAGAGATGTTGAAGAATGCAACTTGGATATTTCACAAAATCCCAGAAAGGTCTAGATGGGATATAACATGAGAAAAAAAGAAAAACCATCTAATGCCTAATTGTTGAAGAGTTACTAGGATTGGCTGGCATGGTCTTATCCAGATGGTCAGGTATGATTTTGTACAATGTACAACTCTACTTTAGTTTTTTTGTTTTCTTTGTGTTGTTTTTTCCCTTTCTGTGCTCTAGTCTACAGTGACCAGGTTTCTATATTTGTCAATTTTCCCCCGGCCTGTTATGTATCTATTTTGAAATCCCTGTGTGTTTTATCTCCCTGAATCCTTTCCCAATGGACTAGGCATTTGGTCTTTGTTTCCATGGCACCCACAAGGGGTTCCCATCCCCGAGTAGGATTCATTGTTGCTGCTCAATTCAGTTCCTAGGATTGAGATGGTATTTTTCATAGACTCCCTATAAATGTAACTGATCAATGTGCTTCATATTGTTCCCCATGCTTTGAAGACTAGTATTAATAAGGTAAAATTATCAGTTTGTAATGATTTTTGTGCTTTGTCAAAGTAAAATAAAGGGATTCAACATAATTTTTTGGGTATTGGTTTAATTTACTATGGAGTGCATGAACTTAGTGTTTTGTAGGTTCTCCTAACCTAGGAAACAAAGGAGAATTGGTTCGGGACTTAGGAAGGTTTTTATTAAACCTATGGGAAGCAAGTTAAGGTTGTAGAGCAAAGGTAAATTTGGAGGTCATACTACACTTGGTGAACCCACCAAACATCCAAAGACCCCACCAATTTTTAAAGCACCGTGGAACATATAAAATCCGCCAAACATTTAAGGTCCACGGAATGAGATAAATTTTAAAGACATTTTGGGTCCGGGCTAGGGTCATAAAAGGTCAAAAAACACATGGAAAGTGAAGGAAATGACAGATGGCGATATATCAATGACCAAAGGTGGACACGTGTCACCATTCTGGTAAACTTCAAATAAAATGCATTATGTGGACCTCAAGTTTGCAAAATAAATCAAGTTCAGTGAGGCTTCAGGTTTAGAAATTCAAGGGCAGTAAAGGGGGACACATGACAACATTCTATGGAACCAAAAATTTAAGTCCATTGTAGATGGAAGTTGTGACACGAAGGCGAAACCAATGAAAGGAGAATGCGTGGATATGGTGGATTTTTTTTATTGGCTCATGTTTTGTGGAAGTCATAAGGGGTTATGAAACAAAGTGACACATGAAGTAGCATGGAGCTTCCTCATTGGTTCACACTTCATAATGAGCATACCAAAGATCAATGGTATCAAGGTGGACATGTGGCGTCATTTCTTCACACTTTAAGCTAATATAATCCGCTAGGTCTTAAGCCTCGGAATGATAAAAATTTAGTAAAAGGTTTCAGGTCTAGACGAAGGAAAAGGTGGTAAAAAAATCAAGTACACACATAAGTAAATCTCAACCTCATGAACCAATAAAGAAAAACACATGGTAAAGGAAAAGCAATGCACACGTTGGCAGGATTCAATCCCAGAGCTAATCAAAGGCCTCCACGTGTCACATTATTGTGCTTCTCGACACATAAAACTTCAGAAGGCCATATATTTTGATTCCATGCTCCAAATCTTACAAAATTTATATAGTTGTAAAGGTCTCTTCGATGTTGGGGTTAGCATACTGTTTGTACATACAATATATCAGATCTAAGCATACATGCAAATAAAAGTGGATATTCTACTAGAAGAAATATGTAAAACAAGAGACATAAATCAACACTAGATTTAACGTGGTTCACCCAGTGTGGGATAAGTCCACCAAGAAACAAGCTAATCTATTATCCAAAGTTTTGACAAGATATACAATGAAGATTTACCATGTTCCATGCCTCTCAGATGTACAATAATTTCTTTCTCTCAAGATTTTTGCTTTGTCACCGATAATTCTCTCTCTCACCAAATTTTGTAAGTTCTTTCTAATTCTTGTTAATCATATTTTCTCTAAACCCTAGCTTTTATGCTTATATAGTCATTTATAGACTTAGGGAACTTAGCCATGCAATTACAATCAATAGATATACTTTAATGCTAAAAATAGATCTAATTCCTGAGAGTTAATTAAAACATCCTCGCATAGGTAACCGATGCCGGTTAGACCTAACCACTTCCGGTTCCTCCCTTGCCTGACTGATTTCAGTCCTAACCAATGACAGTTACTGTATTTTCCAACAAGTTTCCATTGCATGCTAAACTAAAGTAATTGAGCTCCACAACTCAACAATATCCCACTTGGAGATTAATTACTGCACCATACCTGTACAACATCATTCTTGGATCCCTCCTTAGCTTTGTTTCTTCCTCTTCAAGTCTCAAACTCAAAGACCAACAGAAGTGGAGTGTAGCTCCAACTTCTCCTTTGCTAATGGCTTTGTTAGCATATCCACAGGGTTCTTGCTCATATGAATCTTTTCCAGATTCAACTGTCCATCCTCCAATACCTACCATATGAAGTGATACCTCAATTGAATGTGTTTCATTCTTGAATGAAATGTTGAGTTCTTTGCCAAATGAATTGCACTCTGACTGTCACTGAACAGTTTACAATCACCTTTCTCCTTTCCCAACTCTTCCATGAACCTACTCATCCATATCATCTCCTTGCTAGCCTCTGTAGCTGCAACATACTCTACCTTTGTAGTAGACAAAGCCACAACCTTTTGTAATCTTGAAATCCAGCTAATTTTCATCCCACCTACTGTGAAAATATATCCAGTAGTGCTCCTCCTATCATCCAGATCTCCAGCCATATCCAAATCAACATAGCCACATAATGAAATATCTAAACCTCCATAGCATAACTGCATGCTAGATGTCCCTTTCAAATACCTGAGTATCCATTGGACTACTTTCCAATGCTCTTTACCTAGATTGGCCATATATCTACTCACATCTCCCACTGCTTGTGCAATGTTTGGTCTGGTACAAACCATAGCATACATGAGACTCCAACTACTGAAGCATATGGTACTCATGTCATGTATTTGACCTCCTCATGTGATGATGGACACTGATCTTTTCTCAATTTAAAGTGTCCAGCCATAGGTGTACTAACAGGTTTTGCATTCTGCATGTTGAACCTTTCTAACACCTTGTAGATATAATCCTCTTGAGACAAATACAATTTCTTGTTTTTCCTGTCTCTATGTATTTGCATGCCAAGGATTCTTTTTGCAGCTCCTAAATCCTTCATAGAAAATGTGTGAGCTAGCTTTCCCTTAAGCTCACCAATGTCCTACATACTAGATCCTGCAATAAGCATATCATCCACATACAATAACAAAATAATATAGGTCCCATTTTCAAGCTTCTTAAAATAAACACAATGGTCAGATTCACATCTCAAGTAACCATGCTCATGCATAAAACTATCAAACCTCATGTACCATTGCCTTGGAGCTTGCTTGAGCCCATATAGGCTCTTTTTCAACCTTTGCACACTAATTTTTCCTTACCCTTGACTTCATACCCAAGTGGTTGCTTCATATAAATCTCTTCATCAAAATCACCATGAAGGAAAGCCATCTTCACATATAGTTTCTCTAAATGCAAATCTTCTTTTGCAACTAAGCTCAATACAGTACGAACAAAAGTCATCTTAACAACAAGAGAGAAAAATTCACCAAAGTCAATACCTGATTTTTGTTAAAATCCCTTTACTATAAGCCTTGCCTTGTACCTTTTCTATTTACCCTCTTCTTCCTTAATCTTGTAAACCCACTTGTTCTGCAATGTTCTCTTACCTGCTGGCAACTTAACCAAATCCCAAGTCTGGTTTTGTTCTAAGGAGTCCATCTCCTCATCCATGCCATGTTCCCATTGAGTGTGAGTCTTATAATGCATTGCTTCTTCAAAGCTCTCTGGTTCACCATTATCTGTCAACAATAAATAAAATAAAGAAGGTGTAAATCTTACCCTTTGTGACCTTCTCACAGAAGTTTGGGGTACTAGAGGCTCAATCTAGACCTCCTGTACATTCCTATCCAAATCTGACAGTGACCGACACCAGTCACCTCTAACCGACGTCGGTTCTGCTAACCGATGCTGGTTTGGATCCTCTGTAACCAATACTGGTTCATCTGACCGGTGTCAGTCAAGGGTCAACCAACATCAGTTACTATGTAACCCTATCGGTAATTCTTTTAAATCTGAGAGTTCATTTTCATTCACAAACTTCTTAACTGGTTCATCCTTGGGTACCAAAATTTTATCCCTGTACATTCTCTTTTCATTCCATTCAACATCACGACTCCTAATAATTTTAGAATTCTCTAAATCCCAAAAACGGAAACCGAAATCACCAGATCCATAACCAATGAAAGTGCATCTCTTGGATTTTGCATCCAACTTCTTTCTATTTTCCCTATCAACATGCACAAAAGCTTCTGAACCAAAAAATTTAAGAAAAGAAAGATCTACCTCTTTTCCAGTCCAAGCTTCCTCTGGTATTCCTCCATCTAGTGAACTTGAAGGCCCATGGTTAATCAAATAAACCGTTGTATCAACTGCTTCTACCCAAAACTGCAAGGGAAATCCAGAATGTATCCTCATACTTCTAGCACGTTCCATGATTGTCCTGTTCATTCTTTCTACAACACCATTCTCTTGTGGTGTTCTTGGAACCGTTCTTTCTCTACGTATCCCATTCACTGAACAATAATCATTGAAATCCTTGCTACAATATTCACCACCATTGTCAGATCTAAGGCACTTTAACTTAGAATTTGATTCATTCTCAACAAGGGCTTTCCATCTTTTAAAAGTCTCAAAAACATCATATTTACGTTTAATACAATAAACCCATACCTTTCTTGTAGCATCATCAATGAAAGTAACATAATACTGGGATCCTCCATGAGAAGCTACCTGAGTTGGTCCCCACACATCTGAGTGTACAAGCTCCAATTTTTGCTCCTTCTTAGTTGCCCCAACTTTGAGAAATCTCACTCTCTTTTGCTTTCCAAAGATACAATGCTCACAGAAATCAAGATATAAATCTTTCAAATCTGATAACTTACCCTTAGCCTTTAAGATCTACATTCCTTTTTGACTCATATGACCCAACCGGTTATGCCACATGCATGCATCTGAATCTGAAGTAGATAATGTAGAAAAGGAATCAGTAATATAGGTAGATAAATATAACTGTTCCTACCTTCTTACCTCTTGCCACAACAAAAGCACCCTTGGTGACTTTCTAAGAGTCTCCTGTAAAAGTAACCATGCAACCAGATTCACCTAGTTGCCCTACAGAAATAAGATTCCTCCTGAGGCTTGGCACATGCCTCACATCTTTCAATACCCATGTATTTCCATTCTGTAATTTTAGATGAACTTCCCCTTTACCAGTAATACTACAAGGTTCATCATCACCCAAATAAACATGCCCAAAATTTCCCTGGACATAATTTCTGAAATAACCCTTATTAGGGGTTGCATGGAAAGAAGCTCCTAAATCTAAAACCCATGATTCAATTCTATTATCTAAAGAAAGAATAAGAGCATCTTGCATTACCTCTGATGTAGCAAGATTTTCTTACTTTACCTTTGTCTGGGTGTTGGTTCTCTTTGTCCTTTGACCAACAATATTTCTTTGCATGTCCTTTCTTTCCACATTTCCAACAAGTAATTCCCTTACTTCTAGATTTAGATCTGCTATCCCTTGAATTTGATTTCCCATTAATCTTACTCTTGGATCGCTCCTTCTTTGCACCTAATTTCTACATTCAAAACATTTCCAGATGATGATTCCTATGTACTCTTCCTGTGAATTTCTTCATTCAAGATTATACTAACCACATCATCAAACATCAAAATATTATTAGCAGATGTTGTATTACTAACAGTCATTACCAAGTTATCCCAACTATCAGGCAAAGAACATAAGAATAAAAGTTCTTTTACTTCATCATCAAATGGTATAACAACCGATTTTAATTGATTTACAATAGATCGGAAATCATTCAAATGACTAGATGTAGATCCACCTTCATGCATCTTAGAACTAAATAGTTTCTTCATCAAATAAACTTTATTTGAAGCACTAGGTTTTTCATATAAATTAGCAAGAGATTTCATTAAGTCTACCGTAGAAGTCGTTTCTATAATATTGGAAGCCACGGATGCTGTCAGGCTCAATATTATAGATCCCAAAGCCTTTCTATCAAGAATCTTCCATTCTTCATCAGTCATCTTCGTAGGTCTAGACTTCTCATCCAATGGTAAATACAAATCTCTTTGATACAGATAATCCTCAATCTACATCTTCCATAATTGATAATTTCGGTTGTCAAATTTCTCTACCTTGTATTTTTTTTCTTCTTTCATTGTTGTAGCTCCCACTCAATCAGAAAACCCTCTGTGAGTAAATCCTGTCAACACACAAAACCCTCAAACAAAGCTCTGATACCAGTTGTTGGGGTTAGCACACCGGTTGTACAGACAATATATCAGATCTAAGCATACATGCAAATAAAAGTGAATATTCTACCAGAAGAAATATACAAAACAAGAGACATAAATCAACACCATATTTAATGTGGTTCACCCAGTGTGGGCTACATCCACCAAGAAACAAGCCAATCTATTATACCAAAGCTTTGACAAGATATACAATGAAGATTTACAATCTTCCACACCTCTCAGATGTACAGTACTTTCTTTCTCTCAAGCTTTTGCTTCATCACCAAGAATTCTCTCTCTCACCAACTTTTTCAAGTTCTTTCTAATTCTTGTTAATCATACTTCTAAACCCTAGCTTTTATGCTTATATAGTCATTTATAGACTTAGGGAACTTAGCCATGCAATTACAATCAATAGATATACTTTAATGCTAAAAATAGATCTAATTCCCGAGAGTTAATTAAAACATCCTCGCATAGGTAACCAACGTCGGTTAGCCCTAACCGACGTAGTTCCTGCCAGTTCCTCCCTTGCATGACCAATGCTCTAGTCCTGGGTGACCAATGTTGGTTACTGTATTTTCCAGCAAGTTTCCATTGCATGCTAAACTAAAGTAATTGAGCTCCACAACTCAACATTCAATCCCTTCACTTTGGCATCATCAGATGTAAAAATTGATGAGATTTTGTTAGAGAAAAAGTAGAAAGTGTCTGCAGCATTCAAGTTGCAATCCCAATGTTGGTTAACTACCCGTCTTAATGAAGTATGGTATGAACCATGATGTCTTCAACTCATCACTTGTATTTCACCATCTATTAATGACTTTTGGTAGGTTTCCTATGCTCAATTTCATCTATTATAATACGAAATAGTTGGTAGTTATGGACACCCTATCATGAATTTTCTTCATTCTGTCTCTCTCTCTCTCAAATAACTATCATATTGTAAAGGTATGGGTCAAATCGAATATTTTGGTCATGTATTTCAATTTAACCAAAAAATGATTCGATTAGGTTGATACTCTTGAGCTACACGATATGTTCATCCATTATTGATCAGGGGATTCATTTTCAAAAGTTCCCTAAACGATCCCTGATCATCCGTTTTTGTATAGGGAATATGGGTCTCAAGTGGTTTCCATACGATTGTGTGGAGGCAACAAACGTGGAGAAATCGAGAGGCTCAAGATATGTTCGGTCAAAGTTTGGTCAAAAGAAAAGTCAACTCTAGTCAATGTGTTCGAATTTTGGACCGATCGCATTGTGACTAGGATGACATTGCACATCGCTACATCAAATTCGGTTGATTTTCCTATCAGGTAGACGACAAGATGGACTACATCATGAATCTGGGTTAATTAATTTGGATAGCCACATGGTATGGGTCCAATCTAAAGTGTAACTGTGGTCATTAGTCTGATGTGGACAGCATCCATTCCACACATGCCACGTCATACTATGGTCTCTAATGTTCAGACCACATTAGTATCAAACCACCACATGCTGAAGTACATGGGATGACTATGAGGTAATCAAAGGCTGGGGGCATGCAAATGAGGCCACAAGGAAGGAGGATAAAGCTTGGATATGTTGAGGCTTAGGCCATGCGTGGTAAGATCCATTTGGATTCTGGAGGAGATGAGGTTCATCAATATCATCGTCATATGAATCTAAGGCCACAAAATGGGGGTGTGAACCCATACCAACTTTACAGATGACTGAAATTTCTAGAAAGAGTCACCCTATAGGGTAGTTAAAATGTTGGATATTCTCGAAATGGTATAAGATGCATAGTCGGCATCAAGAGGGGGGATATTATATGTCCCCCTTTTCCGATAGTGCTATCATATTTCCAAATGGAGTTAAGCCTGTCCCCATTGAATCTTCATAAATACGCTCCTTGGTGAGAGAAATTCACACACTGACATGTAGAAGAAGAAATGGAACGTATACGATGAGTCCTCATTTTGTATACCCTAGGAGAACCCATTTAAGCATGGTAGGAAAATTACCAGACACAACTTAAGCTTATTATAGGTTAATGGTCCTAGGGGGATGGTGTGTCAACAAATATTGTCTATTGGCCTATTATTTTAGGCAATAGTAGACTAAATATTTGTGATTGGGAGTAAATTATAAACTACCCAATAGGCCCATTGAGCCACACCAATTACTTGCAAATCCTAGATTGTCGACCGGAGTGCTAGCTTCGCATTGATAGCATTGGGAAGGCCGATCGAAGCCAAAGGAGATTGTGCATCAGGAAGGTGAAAAACAATTCGACTGATCATTGGAAGTTTTTGAAGAACTAGTGTACTGATAGGAAAGTAAAATTCCAGTAGGTTTTCTTGTAAAAGTACTATTGTAACTTACAAGTTTTTTGACTAGTGGAACGGTTCGACCATGAACCTGGAGACGTAGGCAATTTCTGAACTCCGTAATCAATCTTTGTGTAATTGTCATTATTATCTTGCATTATTTTAAATTGATTACTTAAAAGGAGTAAATTATCGGCAAATAATTAAAGCCTATAAGGGTCCGAGATCAGGTAGTAATAACTTGATTATTTTCGGATCATTTATTAAATGCATATGGATTTATATTTTCCATACTTTTGTGTCAAGGTGGTTGCAATGTACAACCATTAGAAAAATTTTAGAGCATTTTGTTGATGTTTCCGTGTTAAGAAGGACAAGATATAAATGAAATATATCTACTTTTGAGTTAAATTTATGTGTTTTGTGCTCTGTATGTGGAAATATTGATTGATTTTTTATATTTTATGCTTTGTGTTGAAGCTTTGCATCTGTTGGGGACAGATGGATGTAAATATTTCTTTGTGGAAATTTTCACTACTAGATCACATTTTGTGTACTTTCCAGAATATCATGATGCTCTAAGTGTTAAATGCTTGACAATAAGGAATCTATCTTCCTATTATCCCCCCTTTATTAAAAATACATAATTAACCCCACCATGTACTTCCATTCATTTATTTTTTTGTCATGTCTCTAACTATCATTAAAAGTTACCTTTATATTTTACCAAGAGAATGCAAGAGGAACCAAACTTCTACTATCTATAATAACATGTGTCTGGTGAGGTAAGCATATGCAACATTTTGTGTAACAACTCATGAGAGTAAATTGTTGTGTTCATGGCCATGTTTATCCCAGGTTGATCCAAAATTTAAAGAAATCAAGGGAAAAAAGGTCAAATCTCTCCCTCTACATTAAGGTTACATAGTTGGTCCTCTCACCCTAGTTCAAGGCATGACCAAAAGTTGCAGGAACAGGCCTTCCCCTTTGTACATTCCCCTGAACCATCCCAAAGCTTGATCCCATGGAAAGTGCTAGAACCCTCCCTAGCTACAAAATGACACACCACCACCTGGTCTACCACTATTCCAAGCAGTTCCCCCCTTTTTTAAAGGATAATTACTATCAATCCAACTGGGGGTGCAAATTTGAGGACTAATTAAAGGAATAGGCCATTTGGGAAAGTCTTCTCCCATTGGTATATGAGATTTCCTTTCTTGACTATTACTTCTTAGTGAATAATAATGTGTTTTCATTCATTGCTAATAACTTCCCACATTTGGTTCCACATAATGATTGCAAGGTGTGATGTGCTGAATGATGTCATTTGTGAGCTTGAGGTCTGTGAAGAAAATGTATCTCGGATCTCAGATGAGATTGTCAAAAGTGTACAAGAGCTGGGAATACCTTCACTAGATAAGAACACATCCTCTGAAATACTCTTGATTTCCTTTTTATATTTGGTACAGATAGCTATAGGAGAACCATCTTCATTCAATGAAAATACTTTGGAATATCTCACAGAGATTAGAGGCTCTATTTATAAAACTACAAAAGATCATGATAAATGGTTTACACAGTGCAGAAGGCTCGGTAGAATTCCTGAGACTTGGCTCATTACTTTAGAACATGTGTGTATCCCACATTCTAAGAAGGTAGTGTTGATAAAAAAAATCATGCACTTTAGACACTATTTAGTCTTGGTCTCATACTACTATTTAGAAGGTTTTTGAGTGAAGAAAGTACTAATTAACCCCCATCTTTTGGCCATCTTACTTTATTTTTTCATTCCTGACCTCTTACACCCACATGCCCAGTCAAAATTTGTCATTTCAAGTTATTTTAGCTTTGACTGGGGTGCCCATGGATGCCTTGGTCCCACTAGGGGATTCTCGATCCTTTTTTAACTTTCCCGCCACTTTTTGGGCACTTTCTAGCCATTTTAGATTCTTATCTTTTTTTATGGTCAACCTTTTGGGGGTTAATTACGAAATTAGAACAAGAGAATCATATAAATATAAAGTTATTAGACCATAATGAGGGACCAAGAACTAGGCACTACTATCATCATCTAAGGTTGCATCCATCTAGAGCTCATTTGCATCCATCTAGCTCCATCAAAAAGGCACAAAGTTGGCTCATCTACATCACACAAACATAGGAGGGGATTCTATTCTATTCCATCCACCATTCTACTACATTTTTACATCTATTTATTGTTCGCTACTTCACAAAGTGTGACTGGCACAAGAGCACCTAGGGCACATGATTCACACACACACTAGAACTACATTTGGGTCTAGAATGTAGTACAGTGCTCAGTTAGTAAGTAAACTATTGTTGCAACTAAGGTCAGTCCAACCTATTCATATGAATTTTTTTAGGTTTTTGATACTTTTGGTGGTTTCTTACAAGTCTTTCTATCATCTTGGATTATTAGTGACACCTAGTTCAATGTAGAGAAGTTAATATAACAAACAGTGAGAGTTTCAAACCACCTATTGAACCTGTGAATTTTAGTTCAGGATCTCCTACACAAACCAGGGCGCCCATTCTGCAGATGCTCCATTCTAGCTAGATAGCTCAGATTCTTCCTTTTTAGGACCTCTACATAGTCTTTCATGCTTCAATATTATTCTATTTATTCTACGAAATAGTCTAGCATGCTCCTCTTATCAGCTGAGTGACTTCCTCACTCTTATTGCATATCAGGGTTTTTATTTACATTAGCTTAGCTACTTGGGTCATTTTTGTAGTCATTTACTACATTTATTTACTGTATTTGCATGATGTTATAGATTATATTAACTATCATAAATCCACATTTTTAGTTAATTAGGTAGTATTTACAGTTGCTGAATTCAACAAGGAGGTCAAGGGCACAAAGTTTATCATTGGAGATCTTCCATGGAAGCTAGATGGAGTTTATTCTTCATGAGAGGAGGATTATTCATCAAACATTTTATCAATTCCATTCTTATTCTCTCTCTTTCTCCCTCCTTCTCTCCCCCTTTCTAATCCTTCATTGTGTGTAATCATGAATTTTTTTATTTTTCACTTAAGTGAATCTCTAAT
This sequence comes from Taxus chinensis, assembly GCA_019776745.2. Lineage (NCBI taxonomy): Eukaryota > Viridiplantae > Streptophyta > Pinopsida > Cupressales > Taxaceae > Taxus > Taxus chinensis. Next base: position 82,052,494 of record CM034154.1, on the reverse strand, counting down.
GTTGCATTGTAAAATTCCCATTTGATTTATAAAAAGGGACTTATTTACTCACTTCGTAGGAATATGAAAAGTCACAAGTGGAATAAGAACTTGAAAGGTTGTGTGGGGGGTATATGAAAGGACAATTTTTAATTCTATAAATTTTAATGGCTTCTCTATTCCAAAGGAGCTTGAAATTTATTTTTTCTATAACAATTGTGGATTGTTGTAGGTTTTTGAAATTTGTATCACCACTACAAAATAAATAATAGTTACATTTCTTCCATTTCCTTTTCTTATTATTTCCTCTATTCTTTGTCTATTCTCCAACTTTGCAAGCATAGTGAACTTTTGATGAATCTAAAAAATTGAGTGTCTCTAGTTGTTAATTTTGTTAATCACTTACATTGTTGTTTTCTTCTAATTGAATGTGGACCTACTCTGGTTATTGTGTGTGAACTCTATTAGTGCATACTCACAACAATAACACTCTCTTTCCTAATTTCCCTAACTCTCCTTTATCCCTAATCGTTTCAAATTCCTCTCTTGTAATTTGTAAAATCACTTTTCCACAAGATCAGTGAAGTGTTGATGTGTGATATCCAACCTATTGGCCACCCCATAGAATTAGGAAAGTTTACATTCATCAATGGGAGACTCACCATACATAAAAAGGAGGGTATTAACCACGTAACTGTTAGTGTAAACTCATAATTTGCAACAAAAAAAACTATTTTTCTAACACCATGTTAAGTGGGAAGTGCACAAGGGATTATAATAGTTTTTTGCAGCCTTACATTAGTGAAAGTGTTTTGGATCATTAAAGTGGTCATAGGAATCATGCTACAAACATGCAAAGAATACACTCAGCTTGTTTGAACAAAAAATTGGGCTGTATAATGGCTCCGGAATAAATGTGAATGTCTCGAAGGCGCACGAGAATGAACTGATATTATTGCGTAAATTTTTTGTATAATGATATGTGTGGAAGAAATCTTTGTAATATTAATGATTGCATGTAAGGATTACATGGTAGCGCGGGGATTCCTTTATGCAATAAGAAGGATAGACATTGAAAAAGAGAAATGAGAGATAATAGTCATGGGAACAAGCCTAATAAAATATGAATAAGGCATTAAATACTTACAAATGGGAGATTGCATGTAAGATAAGGTAAATTTTGGGTGCACAATTTATATTGTTTTGAGAAATACCAAGGGGTTTCTTAAGTTCACTTGTGAAATCAAGGGTGTGTTTTGGACACAAAAACAACACACATTCATGATACATCAGATATTATGTAAAGGAAGTGTTATATATTCTTCTATGGAAGGCAATGTGCATGGTTTGATGCGTAATCATTTGTATTGCAGAAATTATGAAACACTAAGAGTGGGAAATCCTTGTGCACAAATTATAAAAGGAAGCATGTGCACATTGAGCATGAAATATAACTATTTTTTAATTACGTGATTTCTTATATTAATATTAACTTTGTGCTCTTCCTGTACCTTATCGTAATTGAAGACATCATCATGAAATGTTCCCATAGAAGTGTGAAAAAGGTCATAAATACGTGCATGCATGTAATATGTGGAAGACAAACAATCCCTAGTCGTTAAACAACAAAACACATCACTGAAGTCAATAATATGCCCTTTATGACACATCAACGCTCATAACTAGCATTCATGTTAGGGAATTAGATCGTATCCAATTTTTCAATAAAATAAATTAGATAAGATCCCATTGAATGCGCCATGTCAGAGATCAAGTGTCGTATGAACTTAATGAAGATTTAATTGTGCTTCAAGCTACCATTGTGTGTCATAGAGCATTAAACACTTCATGAAGCAAACTAAAGATCAAATTAGATATTATTCTATATCACCGAAGGGGAATTCTATTTTATTAGATTATGTAGTTGTCATGCATTCAATTTTTCATATTTGTAATACATAGTTAGTTAGGTCCATTTATTGTAACAACCGTAATTGTGCCCAATTAATTTATGGGTTTTCCTATAAATACCCAATTAAAATACCTTAGTATGGTCATATCCTTGTAGAAATAAGTTTCAGAATGTTTTAATGTATTTTCTTTAGTTCTCTCTTGTTTCTGCTTTTTTTCATCCCGAGTTTAATGTCTACATGCACTTTTTCCATCTAGTTGAAGTAGATCATTGTTTCTTATCAATAGATATATCATTTGATAGTTTCTTAGATTTAATTTTCACGTCCTATATGTAGACACAAAATCACGCACTTTGGTTAATTATCTAGTCATGATTACATACTACTGTTCATATGATTCCTAAGTAAGAAAAGTAGTAATCAACCCATGTCTTTGGTCATATTTTCTTTCTTTACGTTACCACTTTTGTTATTGCACAACTTCTTTCTTAGTCTGTATTTTCATACCTCAGAATTTTTCATTCTAGACACCAACACCCATCCAGGATGTCAGCGTCAAGCTCTCCCATCCCCTCTGGGTGCCCTTGACCTCTGTATACTTTGTTTGCATCTTTTAAGTCCTTTCTAGTCATTTTAGCATTGTATCTTCTTGGTAGTCAGGGTTTTCGGTGTTAATTATGAAATTCAAGCAAAGGTATCATAGAAATATAAAGTTATGTGATCATAAAAAAGAACCAAGCACTAAACATTAGCTATCTCCACCTAAGGTTGCATCCAAAGGCTATTCAAGAGCATTCAAGCATCCATTCTAGCATACATTTAAGGGAAAGGGGCTGCATCATTATACATACAATTTATAAGAGGGGATTCTATTCTATTCCATGCATACATCTATCGCATTTCTCTACATCTAGATACTTTTCTCTTTATCAAGTGCGACACGCACAAGTACCACCTAGGGCACAATTCCTCAGACACACAGAAATGCATTGGGTCTCATATGTAGTGAAATAGTCAGTCATAAGATCACCATTGTGACAACTGAGGACAGTCCAATGCCTCATTTTTCATCTTTCTTTTTTAGTATTTGATGTATCTTTGAGGGTTTTTGAGGTCAGTATTTCATTGTAGGTTTCTAGTGAAAATTATGTGACATACTGGCAACTAAAGGAGAAGGAAAACGAACACCTTGCGAGAAATCAAATATTGTTTTCTAAGCATTTTAACATTCATAGGAAACCAATACCATTTTGTGATGCTTATAGGCACCCCTGCCCCTTTCTAGGTGCCCATGTCCAACTTACTCCTCCATATTTTCAATTTTCTAAGCTTCGGTGTGACAATCTATGCTTCATATTTTCTATTTTTTCATCTCTGTGCACCTTCAAGGTCTCTTTAAAATAACTAAGTCATTTTATCCCTTCTTTGCAACTAGGGTTCGACACTTTATAGCTTATTTTGTTTGGGTTATTTTCTGTATTTATTTGCATATTCATTATTGCAACAATATCAGTTATATTAAGAGTTTTCATAGCATTTATCCACATTTTGCTTAATCATTTTGGTGAACCCATATTTATAAAATTATTGAGTAGAAGTAGAAGAACAAGGAGTGTCATTGGTTTTCTCACTAAAATGGCAATATACAAAATGAGATGGATCGGATGGAACATCATAAACAACTCCCTGATAATGGAATTTAAGCCGCGTGTGAAGAGTAGATGGGACCACATGCATGGCATGGATCCAAGGCCACCCAAGAAGAATATTATAAAAGAGGTTATTGGGCATACATAACATGAAATAGATATTGTACACAAACCAATAGTGATGAGGAGAACAAAGGTACCTATGATAGGCTTGGGAATATTGTCAAATCCCCAAATAGAGACTGATGAAGGAGCCAGAGAATTTTCAATAAGGCCCAATGGATGAAGAAAATATATATTACATATGTTGAGCCCAGACCCATTTTCAACTAAGGCTCACTTGACACATATATTATTGATACAAACTTGAATATATAAGGGGGGTTGTGTTCTAACATTACTTGAAAAGGAAGTTCATCTGATGTGAAAGTTATTTGATCTTCATTAAGGGATAAAGCGGAAGTAAAATTATGGTATACATATTTAGGTGATGTGTGAGGATGAATATAAGTAGTAGCTAAATATGCTTTGAGATTATGTATACAATTAGGATGATTATGCAAATAAACATGGATGGAGATGTTCATGATGAAAAGCGTCTAATGGAGGAAAAGAGGGAGTTATATCGAGTTGGGTTCACAAAAATGATTAACCAAAATGTGGATAAATGCTATGAAAATGCTTAATGTAATTGTTATTATAGCAATAAATTAATATGCAAATAAATACAGAAATTAACCCAAGCAAACTAAGCTATAAAGTGTGGAACCCTAGTTGTAAAGAAGGGATAAAATGACTTATGTATTTTACAGAGACCCCAAAGGTGCAAAGATTCAAAAATGTTGGACTCTCACTATGCCCAAGAACTCAAACATCTTCGTACTTATCAGTCTCGCATCACCCAGGATTATAATCGCAAAACTCATCCTTGCGAGTTCATTGTGGGTGACCTAGTATTGAAATAAAACTAGAATAACACAAAATCTGAAGCCTCTATCAAAGTTAAATTCAAGCCAAACTGGCTTGGTCACTATATCATTACAGAAAATCTTGATAGTGGTGTCTATTGCCTTGTGTCTCTTTTTGGAAATCCATTAAATAACTCGTTCAATGGCATGCACCTTAAGAGATATTACACATAAGACAATGTTATTACCTGATGATGCACTCTTGTGTTATGGTTCACACTTGATTGTTGAGGGCATCCTATACATGAGAACCTCACACACTCCACACTACGTATCACATTACACACTTTGCATCTCACATATTCATCTCCTTTTACGTAAAATCTACTCTACACTTGCACGACATATTTTTTTGGACATCCATTTATACATGTTACAGTCATTACCCTATGACGTACTCTATTTCCACATTCCATACTCGACTGGTGAGGATTTACATTTCAAATGGACCTCACTCACTCACTCAAGATAATCTACTCTTTGACAATCACATCTTTCTAATACACATAATTTAAACCATTTCCTAATGACACAATCTTGTTCTATCGTTCATTCTTGACTGCTAAGGGGGCATATATAAATGAACCTCACCTCATACATACACATCCACTCATGGGGAATGATGTTCCTATCATTCACTCTGTATTCCATTCCATCTCATCTACAACATAGTACATATCTTGGTCACATTTAGTCTTTCTTACATTTACTTGTTACATGTACACTTTATTACACATGCTAGATATATATCTTGTATGTCATTATCTTTCCATACACACATGCATGTTCACTTGCTTTCTAGTTGTGATCATAGATTCTACAGATCTATACACGTAACATGGATGCTTGGCACAGTACCTATTACTAGTCCCACAGTGTCTCTAGGGGCATCCAATTTCATACACTATAGGTATTATTGTTTCATTTTATTTCATAGAAAATTATTATTAGATTATACATGCATTGACATAATTTTTATCTCTCTAACATGATAACTGGTGCTTCATGTGAAACATTTGTCTTGCGGGTCTATTTGCTTCCATGGTTTTCTGTTACATTGCTTGTTCTTACTTTTCATTATTTTCCACTATTTGTGGGGTTTTCCCTTTTTTATGTACACATTTATCTAATTTTGTCCTAATCAACCTTAATTGTCTTGTGGCATCATGAGTGATGTCCCAAGTTTACAACCTGCTTTTTACGGTCTACATTGTCTTCTTGCATCTTAGATTACACATTGTTTGCTTGTTTACTAGCTTACATTTTACATGCATGTTTTCTTGTACTAACACTTGTCTCCTAACCACTTTGTTTGCATGTTCCTTGGTTCTTTCCAAGCACACTCCCTCCCCCCTAAAAGGCATAATTTCAACACAAAATTGGGTCCTACTTTGGGTTACATCCTCCTCAGTGACATCGCAAGCACCTCAAATGAAGGGGGGAATCATTTGGGTGAATCAGTCACCCTATACAATAGTCTATAGTTACAGTTAAACACAATATAGTACTAGTACAATACAGTCATCAACATTAGACAGGGCACATATCCCGACTTGGGTCCTTGACACAACATAGACACTAGGACCTAGACAAGGACAGTAGCACTTAGGTTCCCCTGACCCTTCCTAGACACTTGTCACTAGGGGGAATTTACACAGAATTCTTCAATGTAACATTTTCTAAAACACTCCACACAAAAATTTTTATAGGGTAGACAGTCCTTAACACCCACCATACATACAACATTCATCATTGGATCAGAATTAGTCGAACTGGATCATATTTTTACACACCATCTGCAATGGTGTTCTATATTGCGAGAATTAGTTAAAGGTTGGAGGATGACACCAAACTTTCTCTCTAAAATTCTTCCATGAAATTGGCGTGAGATCGCACAAAAAAATAGGTATTTTGCAACATCTACAGGATCCTTTCTACACTCTTTTCCTCATCAAAGATCAGGTGCACATATTCCTTTTTCACATTTTTCATTTTTACATACTTTTTATACATATACTTGTGTATTTGACTACTTGTTCAAAGAACAAGAAATATGATAAGCTGGAACCTTCATTGCCATGTAGAGGAGCCCAAGTTTTAGGTTAATGATCATGTGATCGAGACAATTCATCTGAAGAAGAAGGAAAGAGAGACATACAAGGTGGTGTATCCAAGCCACCTCACCAATTAGAAGGTGTGCAACATGCTGCAAAAGATGTCTTCGGAGGTTCTAAGACACAAGTTAGATGCAAGGGAAACCGTTCAAACCTTGGTTGTGGAAAATAAAGGGAAGGAGAACCAAGGAGGTGTATGATCGAGTGGGTGCCCTGGTTAGGAGTATTTTGGGGCAATTTTCAACACTGGCGTGCCAAGACAGGATAAACTATGGTGATGAAATGGAGTATCTGGAGGACCTTTTGGGGATGTTGCTAGCCAAAATCAAGGATGGCATGGGGCTTACCACTGAATAACTCACCAAGGAAAAATAAAACAACAAGATCGTTGTAGAATCCCATATCACTGAGTTGGAGGACTTGCTCACCCAACTCAAGGAATAAAATATACTAGCAGATAGGGGTTTCAAAATTTGTTGGAAGTGTGAGCCCATCATTGATGCGTGAGTAATAGATGAGGAGGCTTTCCTCAAAGCCTTGCAAGAGAAGGTCCCAATTAACAAGTTTGAGCATGCACAGTTAAATTTTTACACCACATAATAGAAGGATAAATTAAATACCAAGCACGAGAAGTTATAATTCTAGATTGGCGAGCTCCAGGAATCCATCACTGAACATATGGATGAGTTTGAGTGTCTTTGCGTGAAGCTGGTGGTGGTGATTAAGGACTTGAAGGAGAAGTTTGAAGATATCACACCAAACCAAGTACCTAGTTTAGTAGGAGAGGTTCTAGGGAAGGCATTGAAAGAGCTAGAAGCATGGAAAAAGTTGAAGGGGATATAGATGCATAATTCCTTGAGTGAATCTAGTTGGTCTTCTAGGTGGTGGTGGCAGATAAGTTTATTTTTTCCTTAGCTGATTTTTGGTCGATAAATTTTTGTTTGGGGAGTGAAAAGGATTGTTGTGGGTGGAAATTGAGCTAGTGTGGGGTGATTTTGGACCATTGAAATAACCAAGTACCTGAGGCATGAAGGGTTGTGGCATGAAGAAGCATGGTGCGAAGGCACACACGAGGTAACTTTTTGGAATGCGTGAAGGCTCGTGCACATGTGGGAAAGGTTAAGGACTTGGTCATTTTTTGGGCTATGGATAAAGTCACGTTAAAAGAACAAATGAAGAGGTGACCAAATTTAGCTATGGATAATGTTAAGCTATGAATGCTTTCAGCTCAAAGAAATCATATTCCTGGGTATCATGATGGTTATCATGAGAGGATTAGGAGTTGAAAAAGTGGAGTTGGTTATGGCTTGATGACATATGCATACTGAGGATACTTGAGTAGGGAAATACATGATGAAATTTGGCATGTTCTTGGGTAATGATGAAGTGATTAGAGGATATTCCTTCCATTTCCTTCTTATGTATTGTTTTGCATGGCAAGAAATGTGTATGTGTCGGAGGAAGAAAATAAAATGTATGTGTGTATAGAGAGTGGTAACTAAGGGAAGCATGGGTGTAATCTCTATAATGAAGCTATGGTAGAGATTATATGGGGACCCTGTTGTTATATAGCTCCATGCATGGTTTCTTTACTGTATTTGGCTACTATAATATTGAGGAATTAATACAAGGGGAATGTTTTAAATATTTGATTCATGGATCTTGATCAGTATGTTTTATTTTATGTTTATGGATCCAAACCCTTATGTTCTTGATGATGCTCATGGTCCAGATATGATTTCCCCCTATATTGTGATGTTCTCATCTATATTATGGTGCATTTGTGCTTAGATCTAGTTTCCTTTTTTCTGTCTTAGAATGCATGCAGTTATATCTGTGCATTATCCCTTTAATGTTGTTAAACATTCTTAAAAATCTCATATAAAGGAGGGTCTCGGATCCTGTGTGTTCCTCAGGTGAGCACCCAGTTAGGCTTGGCGATACACTGACACACCTAGGATATTAAGTTATTATAAAGGATGACTACAAATTATGCATTAGATTGTGTTCGTTGAAGATTTTTTTCTCTTTCCCAAGTTGGAGGAATAGATGGGATTATCTCCCAAAATAACCCCCCTAGTTATTTTGGAAACTTGTAGTCACATTCTGGATTTGCTTCATGTTTTTAGGTTGCGCATGCCTATGGTTTATTTCCTTGGTAAATTTTATAATTTGAAGTCCTTCACGCACACCCTTTCATTCTTCCCTTGTTCTTCCCCTTTCCTTTGCTTGCTTCTGTGAATCTTTCAAACTCTCTCATTTTCCTCCCTTGTATTCTGATACCTCCCTCCATTCTCACTCCACGTGCATTCTTTGTGCATTCAATTTCACTTCCTGATCATCATGTATTCCATCACATCCACCTCTGGACTTGCATTCCATTTTTAAGGTCCCCAACATGTTCTATGCACATGCATTTTCTTCTTGATTCCCTCACATCACTACACATGCACTCATTGATCCTTGCGTTCTTCTTTAGTGCTCACATTTCCTTCTACGCACCCTTACACTATGCACCTATCATTTCCTCTTGGCATGCTTCACACTCCATATTCTTCCAAATTCTTATGCTTTCCTTTTTCGGATGCCCATGCTTTCCCTACATACTTGCATGCCTTATAAAATGTGCATCCTTTCTCTCAACTCCCACACACCCTCTTGCACACATCAACGCTCTTACAAATTATTAATTCCTCTGTCTCCTACTCCCACACATGCACCCAAGGCTGTAACCTCCGCGCCAATCACATCGCGCCACAAGTCCTAACCTATGGACTTGTTAGATAAATTGTAACCCATGTGGACAAATATAAAAGTGATAGCTATGCGCCAATCTTTGTAGTGAATGGAGTGATGACACCTAGCACAAGACAATTGTGGTTATTATGTGAAATTCCATGACCAATTAGATTATGCCACATGTCTGGCATATTCCTTGCACTAAAAAAACTTTAAACTAACAAAAACTCTTTAAAAAAATATAGAAATCATGTACATATAGTCTTGTTGGAAAAATGTTGACGTGGGATACACTCTAGACTCTTCAAAACCATATTTTGGTGGGATTTTGGTAGGTGAAAATGGGGAAACGTGATTCTAGTCATTAATGCACACTTCTAGTTGATCCAACCACCTAGATTTCATGGGATTTTCCTTTTTTTTTCCTTCCACAAACAAAGTGACATGGGTAGGAAAATTTTACAGAGCTACAGGTGGATTTACAGGCATTTATTGCATGTTGTTGGTGGTTTTAATTGGAAATCAAAGTTTTCCCTCTCTTTTCCATCCTCTTCTCTCATGTTCTTCCACACATTGTTGAATAAAGCTCATTTTTAAAGGTTGGACCCTCTTGAAATGCAAGATAATTATTCAGAGTAGTGTATCCTTTACATTTTTAGCTACATGCCTCATATCTGGCTCACTGCATGTAGATTCTTTCCTTCTCCCATCATTATAATTGACTTTACATTCCTTGAAAGTAATAAAACTCTATTTTGTTGTTATTTTCTACCCTATCTCATGTTTTGTTGCATTTACTTTCCTTTCTTTGTAATATTGGTATGATGTGCATGTTTTACATCTCTTGCAAGGTTTCTTTTCTATTGTGCTCCATGAAAATGAGTTCTTGAATGTTTTTTTGAGTTATGGCACACATGTCTCCTTTACTTTGCACATTTTATCTCATTTTAATGCATCTTAAAGTGTTCATCCCCTTCTTTCTAGTGCTATCACCTCCCCTTAGTTTAGGATTTCATTTTATGCATCTCTTTGTCACCTTGGTCCCTTGGAATCATAGAGTAGAGTTAGATAGTTACATTTCCATTTTTAGGAGTAGTTGTAGTAGTAGAAATAAGTAGAGGAAGCCAACCTTCTCTAGATGTCTATCTCAAGAGCAAGGTCCTAGAACTTGGAGATAGTCCCATGTTTCCTCAAATCCCTAAATCATCTTGATTTAGGATGGGTGCAATTTTGAGCTCCAAATTTTTTTACAAACCTGGTGGGTGAAGATTTAAAATCTTTACATCTTCATTTCAACAAGATTGATGTGTTTTTGGTGAAATTCATCCTTTGGTGGATTGTAAACACATATGAAAACTCCTAGAATCTAGATCTACTAATTTCAGCAGTCATTTCACCTCTTTCATGAGAATAATTCAAATGAGATAGCACACAATAGTTGGTGAAGAATTTGCGTATATCCAGTTATCTCCAAGAATAAAAAGAAGTGTGAGTCACACACAAATCTCCATCTTTCGTGTGCATATCTCTTTCCACCTCTCCTCCTGGTAGACCTTTTATCCAGAGTCTTAATGCCCATTATCTTCATGGCATAGTAAATCAATCTTCTCTTTTTCATCCTCGATCATGGTATTCCTTTGTCCCTTGGCATGAAACGTGATATACTTGTTTCACCTCAAAGTAATGCGATAAAAAAAATAAGTAGGTAATAGGCATAGGAGGAATACCTATGTTATATAGATGGTAGAAGGCACTGCGTGCGCTATAGACTTTTGATCCAAGATGATTGTGTGAGCTTCCCTTTGGCTAGGAGGAACGACCTGTATAAGAAACACAACAAGACCCCAAAATATTATTAAATAACAAGAGTCATAGGACTACCTAACAAGGCTAGATCTGGGAAGCGTGACGCTTCCTTAAATGGTTATCAATCCTCTGTTTAATATAACTTAATGTAAGAAATAACAATTCCTATTTTATTGTTGATAAGATTTAGGTATCTCCTATTAACATACAACAAGTGAATTTAACTCAACAAGAAATGGTTAGAATTAAATCTGGATGATTAATGGGTTGGTTTGGGTCTGCAGGTGTAACAGAGGTTGTAGGTGAGGTCTAAGTGAAATTAGGAAAGGTTTTGGGTTGTTTGGGGAAGTTATTAACTCGATTGTTATAGGAGAAATTACCAATCTCAGAGACCAATATCAGTTGATCGAATCGTGTTGGTCATAGGAGATAGATGGATGTCTGGTTAGCTAACCGGTGTCAGTAGGGGTAATTTGGTTAAAATATTAAAAATGGGATTTTGGGCCTCTTTGTTGTTACACAGAGAGCTAAGGAGGTTTTTGGAGGGATGGAAAGGCGTTGATTAAGACTCGACAACGTACATAGAGTGATAGGATAGGTGAAATGGCTCTGATTTAGTAGAAAAGGTGATAAACGGGTAGAAGGTGGTGGGTAATGAGACAGAGAGAAATTAAATGAAAGCAGTAAATGAAATGATTAAGATAAAACACACAAGCTTAATAAGTAAGAATGATTTACTTATCTAATAAAATTTGTAGATTTGAATGTGGTAGGAATGGTTGATTGTTTGGAGATGAAGTGTGATTACGTCTAGTGCTAACTATAGTAGTAGTTACCTGTGTGCTCTATCATGTCAACCTAAAACTAAGGATGCAATTATCGAATGCTGGTGGAGGTGTGATGTGCTCTGGTTCGTCGTCGAGAAGCTTGATTGCTGGAGACTCGAATGCCAAAGTTGTGTGTGAGAATCAATTCGGTCCAATCCATGCCAAGATTTAGAAACTCATATTTAAGGGTAACCGATGGTCAGTTAGGGAACCCACACCAGACTGAGGGAAAACCAACATTGGTTAGGGAGAATTAGTCCAAGTTACCAAAAATAACCTGATCTTTACTATTTTTGGTGTGATCTTGATTGCTAATTTGGGTCTCAAGTGAGGGTTGGTGCTTAGATAAGTGGGAGTGTTGTTGGAGAAGGAATAAGACTTTAATTTTAGGGTTTGAAAGAGTCCCAGTTGGTTAAGATAAGTAGAGACTCAGTCTTAGTTAATCAATAGGCTAGGAATAAGTCCATGGTGAGGTGTTTAGGTGATGTGGCTAGGTGAGGTGTAAATTAACTTAATTAAATTAATTAAATTAATTAATAATGTGAGGATGAATATTAATTCAATTATAAGTGATTAAATTAATATCCAGGTGTGAAAGGGGAGTATGGCTAGGTATATGTGTTATGTTGATTAATTGAAGGGGACTAAGGGGAGTTTTGACCCAAATTTGGGTTCTACACTTTGCCACTTTTTGTGACGTAGCTTGTATTGATAAGCGACACTGACAAAAAATGAAGTCATTTTCCTAGGTATGAGTGAAGGTTAGGTTTCCCCAAGTATGGGTGGAGGTGATCCCCTGCAAACCAGAAACTGATGAAAGGTTAGGCTAAGGTGGTGAGTGGTTTGATAAAATGATAAGTGATGAAAAATGAGGGTGGTTGGTGTGTAGGTAGTGATGATATTGGTGTGGGTAATAGGCAATAACATTCAAACACACGCACATGTATAGAATGTGATAAGGTACTAGGTTAAAGAGCTCACAAACTCTGCTTCCTCAAAGTTTGATAGGCTTATCCAAACAAGGTTAATGTGATCTAGGTATCCAAGTTATAGGATAAGGTCCTGAAGCACAACTAGGCTAGGTGCATGAATGGGATTTAGGTGTGTTCCAGAGCACCAAATTTTTTGGTTAGGATAAATGGCACGGTATTAGGCAAGGCAAGGTCATTAAGATAAACAACACGAGTAGAGTCATCACAAGGTATAGAGAGTAAGTGAACTTGAGTGTCAAATGGGCGAGGTCAGGTTGGGTTGATAGGTAAGGCCATGGGTAAGGTTGTGTTATAGGAAAAATTTTCCCCAAATGAAATGAAGGTTAGAGGTGAGGTTATAAGGTAATAAGGTGAGCCACAAGGGCTTGGGTAAGGGTGGGGTAGCCATAAAATTACTTTTTGGCAATCCCATATGGTGAAGTTAGGAAAAATGGGTTTAGGTATGGTGACCGATACCGGTCAAGGGTAAACTGATACCAGTCAAGAGAAACCAACACCGGTCAACTAGGGATCTAGACCGACATCGGTCAGTCAAATTTGGTAATAAAACACAAAACCTACTTTTTGAAAAGTTCATTTGTGCATTTCTATTTTAGGAAAACGACTAAGAGGAGGAAGTTGGGATTTTGACGTGGGATAAAGTGATAGGGATATTGTCCAAGTTGAGTTGGAATGAGTTGAGAGGTGGAAGGAGTGAAGTTTGTGGACCCACGAGATTGATTGGAGTGATTTCATTGGTTGATTGCGGAGAGAGTAATTTAGCCATGGAAGAGGAAGGAGAGGGAGCTAGAGGACCTCCCGTTCAGAGACTAGAGATCCCACTGAGGAGACGGTGTCGAGTAGAGGTAGGATTCAATCCTCATTATTTGTTTGTGATTAAACTCTGAGGTAAAAATAAAGAAATGGGGTTTGAAAATGTAAATGTGAAATTTTGTAAAAAATGAATGAATTTGGGTACAAGGAGGGTGAAATGTAGGCTAAATAGGAGGGGAAATAAATGAGGGTGGAAATTAGAGGGATATGGGTAGGTTTTAGGTTTTTTTCTAATTTTTTTTTTTAAGTTGGGGGTGTGGGGGTTTGGCTTTGGGGCTGAACCACTGACTGATGTTGGTTAGGCATCAACTGACGTTGATAGGCTTACTGACATCAATGAGTAAAATGGATGACCAGTAGTGCTCAGGGTGGCCAGTGCCATTCAATGTAGAAAGTGACCATGCCCTAAAAAGCTTAGGTGTAGAGGGAAAAAATGGTATAAAATGAAATAGTAGAAGAAATAGTTAGGTAATGGGGTAAAAGTAGATAGATAAGGGGTGTAGAAATATATAATTAGGTGGGTGAAGGCTGCATTTAGGGAAGAATAGGAGTATTGTAGGTGAAGGAGGTGTCAAATAGCGAAGGAAAGAAAGGGAAGAAATAGAATATGGGGGAGTGTTTAGGCTACATAAAATGTATAATAGGTCAGTGAAATAGGTAGGAAATGGATAGGTAGGTAGGGAAACAATGTGTGTGGGATGGGACTAGGTAGAAGTGGAGAGATGAGTAAAATAGGTAAGTACTTGACACTGTTGATGTGTATGGATGCAGACACAACACCAGCTAACGATGCGTGATAGAGTGCCACCTCGATTGGTACAGATGCGAGCGAGCGTCACTGAGGAGGAGTGGGACCAAATGATAGATGTGGGACTTGTGGGTGTGTGGGGATATAGGCGTATCATTTGAGATCATAGTCTAATGGTTTCTCTCATCGATAGATGAGAATCAATGACCAATACCTTCCACTTACCTACTGGGGAGATAACTCATGTTAGAGAATGTGTACCATATTTTATAGCTTCTAATTATGGGGGATCCAGTATATCAAATATCGTCAGATGAGGCATTTGATCCGATGGTTTATGTCTTTGTAGAGCCAATGGGTGACTTGACTGAGCATAATGCCAGCATTTATTATGGGTCGATGTACACTGCACATCCTGAGGAAACCAGGTTGGTAGTGTTGATGGTGGTGGTGGTGGGATGCTATGCACTCCTAGATTCAAAGGGCGACAAGTTTTTATGAGTGTTGATGGGGGTATTACAAGATATTATTGATGAGCACGTTTGTTTTACATGGGCACCTTCATATCTGGTGCAACTATACATGGAGCTTTAGGCCTATCAGAGGATACAACAGTATGACATCTGGTGTACATATTTGTTACATTGTTGGGCATATGAGAACATATTTTTTATGCACCCATAGGGACTTCCGCTATTAGATTGACATCATGGTGTTACTAGAGATAGATACTAGAGATGTTTGACAATAGGGGCTCATCCACAGGTTGAGGAAGCAGCACACGATGTGACCTATTACAGGCAGGAGTTATAGGGGTTATATGCTATGGACATAGTATGGAGGCCATATGTGAATTTCCCATAATATGGAGGTATGGCTGAGGAGCTACATGGTTACAGTTAGTTAGATGGATACAGGGCAGACGTGCTAGTGAGCATGAGATGATTCCATTGGATAGGGTCTGATGCCAGTTCAAGCTATAGTAGGATGTGCCTCCACCATTTTTTCAGTATCACAAAGATGATGTGGAGAGACCATTATCTCCACCACATCCAATAGGTCCAGCAGCGTAGGAGGAGAAGGTAGTGAATATGGGGATAGATGACACTAGTGTGACGGATGGTTACAGATGCTGGTAGGCAACCTAGCTACAGGAATTACCACCACATCCAGGTTAGCCAGACTTGGCTACTGTGATAGTTATGAGGGATGTATTACAAGAGCTTGTCACTACTTTATAGGTACATCTAACACAGTCTCAGGCATAGGTGACCACCCTCTAGGGACAAGTGACTAGGTTATAGGCATAGGTAGCTACGCTGCAGACCCAACTAACATAGGCACATGCTGGTGATGGGGGACAAGTTTCCACATTGTAGACACAAGTAGCCACACTACAAGCATATGTTGCTACCTTTAGGAGTTGTACACGCTTAGGTATAGGTACAGGGTCCACCTCCATAGGCACCAGTATAGGGTCTCATATTGTAGATAGTAGGGAAGGAACCACTAGTACCATCACAAAGGGTATAGGTAGGTGTCATAGCTATGAAACCTCCCTAGATGATATCCATGGCCACTTATAGAGATTTAGTATCAGAGGTGAGATATTATCAAGACTAGTTGTTAGAGGTTGGTATACAGGTTGTATCATATGTTGAGTACAGGGCCTAGTAGACTTCTAGCCAGAGGACCCGTAGTACCAGTTCAATAGGTGGTCACCGATATCGTGGTCATGGCAAGAGGGAGGAGAAAAGTTCACGGAGGCCAAGGCCAGATGAAGGTACATGTGAGATGATGAGTAGACGGAGATTGAGACCAGATGAGGGTACCAGAGAGAACAACAGAGGTTTTTGGCCCTCACATGGGTGAGACAGAGATGTTATCTTCCATAGTATTTTGATTTTTGATAAATATACTAGCCTGCATGCTGAAGATGTGAGATTTTACATGATAATTTTTGAGATACTATTATTATTCATACCTTTGTATATATGTATTGATAGACAGACACTCCTTTTTTATAGTTCATGATGATATTGGACTGATGATGTATTCAGTTTCATTTCTATTGTATTGTTATTGTGGAAACTAGGTGAGTTAGGCATGGTTGAGTTAGATGTGTGCATGGTTGAATCAAAAAAATTCTGAGTTATTATTTTAATGGAGATTAGGTTGTGTTAGGCATGGTGGAGTCAGTATGAATTTAGAAGTTGTAGGCATGATGGATTCAAAAAATGTCTAAGTGCTATTGGTATGGAAATGAGGTTGTGTTAGGCATGGTTGAGTCATTTTAGATTGTCAAGATATTGGTGTCATGGAAGTCAGTTGGTTTTTAGGCATGGTTGAATCAAAAATTTCCAAGTTACTATTTTTATGGAAATTATGTGTTATAGGTATGGTTTGGTTTAATTCCCATGTAATTGATATTATGTAAATATAGATGATTCGGGTATGATGTGATTGATGTTGTAGCAAAGTAGGTATGTTGAAATGATTTATGTTTTGTGATACGTTATTTTCCAAGTTATTGTGTAGATGAAAAATAACTAGGTTATGATGTGTGTGTAAAATGGGGGGGGGGAATGGTTAGGGGAAAAAGTGGCTGAGCTAACCTCCAAGGGCCCCATGGCCTTGTAGTGCTGCCTACATAGCCCTAACAAAAAGGTGCCTAGAGATGATGTAGCTCTCCAATAGGATAGGGAAGAATAAGATGAGGTAGGTGAGTAGGTTAGTGAGTTTAGGTATAGGTAAATGGGAAAGGTAATTTAGGCATGGTTGTATCGGATGAGTTGATTGAAATAGATGACGAATGTAAATGGAGGTGAAAGAAGAAGAAATCCTAGAAACTAAATGTCAAAGGTATTGTCCTGTGTAGAAGAATTGATAAGTAAGAAAAGAGGTAAATGGTAAAAGGGGTAAAATACTCCATAAGTGGTAAGAACCATTATGAGCATACCAAAGATAGGGTTATGAACTTAATCCCTGTAAAGGAATTGCATGATTGATCTTTCTAAGGGTGAAAAAAGTCACATGATCACGAAGTGTCGCATGTGTGTCGTGTCCCTTGAGTAGGTAGAAAATAATAAAACAAAGGAAAGTGAGGTGGAGAAGATTTTTTAGCGTAACCTTGTTGTAAGACAACATGCCTCCTTTACAAGATACCCAAAACCAGAATAGGCAAGTCCATGATGAAAAAGTTGTATTTTTCTTGATTTTTTGTATTTTCTTTTCTCTTTTATTTTATAGAATGATCTATGTGAGAAGTCTATGTGGGATGAATAGAATATCTCCTTGAGTTCTTCATGAATCTAATCAATGCGGGAAGCTTCAGAATATTTTTATTTTATTTTTGCATAAATGGTCTTATTTTTTGATAGACTATGTACAATAGGGCTAGCTTTTTATAGAATATATTAGTCTATTTATAGCACCAAGCTGGAAAGATAGATGTCCTTTTTGAGGGAGTCATCTATTTATAAGAATTTTGACTCAAGGAGTTGAATTTGAAAATATCATATATTACTTTTGAATTTTTTGGAATTTTAGGTCATGGATAAGACTATAAAGGAGTATCAGCTTCATTTATGAAGGAAAAACCATAGCACACAGAGGTTAGCTAGGAAAAAGAGGTTTTAAGTGATGAACTACCATGGGATTACATCCTAAAAAGGATGAAAAGTATCCCTGAGAATCATGTCATGAGTAGATTCGTGGTACCCATATTGAAGATAAGGCTGAAAGGTGATTGATTAACTAAAAATAAGGTTTTTATGATTTTTAACTATTTTATAAGTTAATCTGAATTGAAACTAAGTGCTATATTGAAGTGTTGGGTTTAAATATTTTGCTTTTATATTTGAATAGATTGAAATAATAGAAATATGTTATTAACCTGTAAATAACTTACCTCACTGTGTGTTGGACTATAGCAGACTGATATGCGGAATGGGAAATCTATGATCAAATGACTTCAGGAAGGGCAGAAGCTAACTATCTGTCTCTATTGATGTGTTTAGGAGTGTACTAGGGTGCCCCAGGGCACCCTGGTCTAAATTCTAGGCACTAGGAACTATGGAAAATCTCAAGATCTGTGTTCGGCAGTGTCACAAGGATATCTGAAACCCTGCCTATTTGTTGCTTTGGATTCACCGGATGGTCTGGATACTGACCTACAAAACAGAAGGTTAGTGGGGCCGAACTATCCTCAGCCGCAAAACTAGTGAACTTATCGCTGAGCGTTTCACTACATTGCAGACCCTGATGTATTTCTTTTGTGTGCGTGTGTGTAATTTTGTGCCTAGGATGCCCTAGGGCCAATGACTCAATAATAAGGGGCAATAACTAGATGTAAAATGTAAAATAATGAATGGAAAAGGAAAGAATACAACCCTTCCCCTTTTTTCTTATGTGATGCAGATGTAGAAGAAGCCCAAATGCAATCCCTTGCCTTATTAGATAGTTGTGCTTGATGTGTGTGATGTTCGCCCATAATGTAGTGAGTATGTTTTGTTTATATAGGGATCTCTTGCTCAAATTTCAACACTAGTGACCCGAAACTGTCGACTATGACCTTGGGGAATACATGAGGTAACCATTAGGACCGACCTCGAATAAATAAATTAAGACCAAAAATTACAATGACACAGGCACCTAAAATCATGGATTGGGGCAACCTAGGGCACCCCAGTGTAGACCTAAAGACAACAACTGAACAAATTATGACATTTGAGACACCCTAAAAGATGGCCAAAACTACAGAGACAATTGATGACTGAACTAGACAAAACCCAATGACACCTGACTAACTGACCACAAGACCTAGGGATGGGTCACTAGTGAATACTTTTATCACACAAGATCCATAAATAAATTAACATACCCAACAATATAAATGTAATAGGAAATGTGTGATTTTGTGACTACATTTTCCCCAACTTTATGTTCATGAGTGGAAATCTTGGTAACATAAAGTAGATAGAGATGTGTACTTCAAAAAAAACCAAAGAATCCCAAGCTTTAGAATAATGTGCATATGTGTAGTAAAAGTGTGCCAATATAACTATTAAGATGTGCCAAACCATGGATCAAGGAGTTGATCCATGCAATGTAAAAGTGTAAGTGTCACGATGAAGTGTGGAAAATGAAAATGATGATTAGATGATTTTGAATGCGGTTAAATATTGACTAGGTGGGTAGGGAGTGGTCAGTTCCCAACCTAGACACTTATATATGAATGGAATGATGGGAGGTTTTGGGCATCCCGATACCAAAGGAAGAGTGTAGGGAGAAAAGTGTGTTATTCTCCAAGCTTTAACTACATCCCAAGATCAAGCCACCGTAAACAAACTCAAATCAAAAAGTGGTGATTTTGGATCTAGATGAATTTGGTTTAAACAGTTAACCCATATAAGAGTAATAAGGGGAAAGGCACTCTTTCCCCCACTTCACGGGAGTCACTGCAATGTAAAGGCTTTTAAGTTAGGTCATTTGGAAGCGAACACGGTAGAGAATGAGATGGCTTCCAAGTTAGGTCATCTGAAAGTGAACGTGATAGAAAATGAGATGGCTTCAATATTACGTCATTTGGAAGCGAACGTAGAGTATAGAATAAAATCCCAAGTTATGTCATCTGGGAATGGAATGGTGAATGTAACTCCTAAGTTAGGTCATCTCAGAGATTTTTCATGGGTTTGAATGGTTTAATTTAAACACATTGATTTTGATTGGTTGATTGATTTTTTTATGTTGGTTACTCATGGCGAGGTTTTTCGCTAATTGCCCCCATGTTAGGTCATTAGGGGAGAGTTGCTAGAAATCAACGAGATGACGTGTAAAATATTATTTTGTTAATCTCTTGATGCACCCAAGTTAGGTCATTAGGGGGAATTGATAAGTTATAATGTGTGAAGGTGTCAAGCAATTTTTTCCCCCATATTAGGTCATTAGGGGAGATTGATGGTCAAATGGCATAGTGTAAATTATGAGGTGTCAGATTCACAGGTTTTTGAACATGTGGTGACATAAGGTGGACTATAGGAGGACCCCCGATGATATGCCCCCCTTTTGGTGAAAGAGGGAGTGGTGAGCGGAACAGACTCTAAGCTAAAAGTAATAGCAAGAGGTTAAAACATGAATGTAACAAATAGAAAATAGTAGTAAGGTGTATAACATGGGTGACAACATGTGTAGGATAGTGGTAGGTAGAATTCTGAAAAGAATTCTGTAAACGAAGTGCAAATCAAAGGAAAAATTCTCAAGATGTGACTGAAACGGTGTTGCATGTATTAGTTGTGGTAATAAACGCGACATATATGCCATAGTAAAGGTTTCAATTGTAATGTGCTTATAAATAGGAAATTGAAAAGGTAACTTATCACTTCATTTGGTTCTGGCGCGAGTGAAAGAGTGTAGACAAAGCGAGTGAGGATGCCTCAAGCGAGACCATTATGTCTGACTTGGTTTGAGAGAATAGTGACCACGGTAGTGTCGTGTACTACAGTGAAGTTGGTTAGTGCATTATTTTCGTTTAAATGTAGGGTGCAATAGGTTGTCGAGGAGAATTTTTACATTTTGGATATTTTTAGTTTTCTCTGTGTTTGAGACCTAGACAAGAGCGGTGAGGTCATTAATGACCCTTAGGATTGGAGCACCTAGATCCTGGCACTAGAGTCCTACTCTGGGGCACCCTGGTCTAGAAAATATTGGTTTTATTGATACTACTATGGATTGTGTTTCTAACATGTTGAGGAGTTACTTTTTATCATGTCAAATGTGCTAATAATTGCGTTTGTTGTTGTTTTGTGTTGTGCAAAGGGATATCCACTCAAAGGAGTTCTGTGGTGGTTGGAACTTGAGTGCACTACTGGGATTGGGTTTTTCAGATGATGAGTGGGATGTGTTGGACCATGCCGGCCTATGGAATATAGTATGGATGGGGGATGTGCCCCATAGTATGCCTATGTTGACTACATTGTGTGAGAGATGGTGTGTAGACACATGCACATTTTGGTTTCCTGTGGGAGAGATGACAGTGATGTTGGAGGATGTATATTGCATACTATGGTTGTCAGTGGTTGGGGAGATAGTATAGGTGATGGAGGTTATCGATATGGAGTAGCAGATGCACTCGAGAAGACAATATTTTGTAGGGTCCCAACTTTCGATCGAGGTCCATATTAGTTTGGAGGTAATATTACAATCGAGGGTTTTGTGTTTTCGAAAGTTCGTCACAATGGTGATAGTGTCACGTATAGCAATGGAGGGAGGGGGTGTCAGCATATTCTATAAAATGTATGACATATGTCAGTGGAGAGAGGAGGATGGGATGAGATATGTGTGGGAACAGTGTGTGTTGGCACACATGTACAGGGACTTGTATCGGTTTACGCAGGATGAGCATAGTGGAGGTATAGGGGCCGCCACACTACTACATGCATGGGCATATGAGCACATAGCCATATTGAGACCAGTTGTGTAATACCCTGAATTGTTGTTACTTTCTCCTATGCATTCAAGTGTTCATATGTGATTTTTTTTCCATATGAGGATATGTTCCTTTGGTTTCGGGAAGTCATGCTTGATTTGGATTATGTCTTTTCTGATCTTAAGATCTTTGATTGAACCGGAATATACCTGGAATCTTTTGTTTCTTTAATCTTTCGCGTATGAGTTCAATCTGATTTCTGAGAGATTGTGGATTTATCCACCTTTATGAATCAACCTTGGATCAGTTGCATTGATCCAAGGAATATTTTAATTTTATTCAGGATGGGTAAATTGTATTAAATTTTCAAGAGTTACTAAGTCTAACTGAGCTTTGAATGTTCAATTCCGAAGGTTAACTCTGGCTGATCATGGTAATCAAAATCTGGTTCCAGTTATCATAACATCGGGAAGGACCTGGACCTTAAGCCAGGTAAGATGTGTATGTTTTATATCTAAAGCTTAATTTACTTGATGCCAAACGGAATCTGATCCAGGAATGTTTTATCTTGTTTGAACTCTATTACTAATTAGTCCTATCTAGGAAACCTAGACTGAAATCAGTGAAGTTATTAGTTCTAACCTAAACTATAACCTAATGTTGTAAGGTTAGTTAATCTAACCTAGTCCTAAAACTATGTGCTTAATACTCCTATGGATAGTGACTAATGTTGTATCCTATGAGAATGAGACTAAGTCTACCTATGATCTAACCTAAGTCACTAACCTATCCTAAACTAATGCTATTAAGGGGGACCTAAGGAGGGTCGTGAGTAATGGGCGGTAGTTTCCATGGCATTTAAGAAAGGATAAGGATGGGGACAGGGAATGCTGCTAGAGTTAGCGAAAGATAAGTTTGTTAGAGGAATCTCACGTGGAAACATCTCTAAGAATGGAAATGTTTGTTTATGTTGTTTTAGCATTCACCAACTTTGGCAGTCGGTGGCAATGGAAAATAGGCGGAAGAATAAAAATAAATGCAATTAATGAGCATCGGGCCTCGAGCACAGATTGCTTGGGAAGGCATGTAAGTGGAATTTTGCTTGGTTGTTTTGTTTTCCATGCATTCCGTTTTTCGCTCTGCATGAGCACTGGTTCTTTGAACCAGCCGTCTACTCTTCGTTGCATGGAAATTTTGAGAGTTTCAAATTTACTTCTCTATCAGGGGAAGTATATAAGGCATGGAGGTAACAATATTTTGTTGTTTAATCTTTCGTGGAAGAAGAAGAGAAGGTGAGAGTGCATTTAGAGGTCTTCTTCGAATTTTTAGTGACACTATCAGGCATGATAGGCCCTAACTTTTAAAATCTTGATTTCCTTTAAATTTTTTCATTAGAACAACTATGTTCTGATGATATATTCATATTTTGACTTGGCTGGTAACAATGATTTGGGTTTTATGTTGATTTGGGGTTCTAGGTTGTGTTTGGATCCTGGATGAAACCTGCTTCATTATTCTTGTTTTCCATGTTGTGAATCCAATATGGAGTTTTTCTTTATGGTTGGAAGTGTTGTAAGTTTTCTTTATCTACTAGATATATTTGATTAGAAACTAGCTCCATAAAAGAATGCGTGCTAGATGGTTACGCGTTTGAAAACCACCACTGTATCTATTTACTATTCGAATATAATTTTTGGATTACGCGTTTGAAAACCACCACTGTATCTATTTACTATTCGAATATGATTTTATTATTGATTTTTTGCTTCGCCGTATGAACTCCAACTATTACTGGTCCATGTTCAGGAAAGTAAGTAATAGATTTTGTGGTTGGAGTGTTAGTTTATTCAATGAAAAGTGACTGTTCTAGTTGCGTGAGTTAGAAATATTGCTTGAAGTCTAAGCCTGTACTTTTTACTTCAAAGGGGTTTGAATGTTCTTATGCATACAAGTTCTATGAGTAAGGAAGTATGTGGTTAAACTGTTGTTTTTACAATTTTTCTTGGATATTAGGAACACAATTATGTTCAAAAGAAAACGTATTTAGATAAGACCTGTTTCTCCTGGAAAATTCACGGATTAATCTTGGATTTGCCTTAGTGGAAATTATGTTTAAGTGTGGTTGAGATATAACTGTGTTTTACCCTGAGGTGACTGTGAAGTCTACTTCTAAAGGCCACATTACACAATGTTGGGAATTCTATTTTAAAAGAAAAACAACGACTTCAACGTCGTTAAGTTTATTTATGTACAGCTAATGCTTTTCCTTTTGTAGTTGAAATTTGGGTTGAAATGATCCATATGCAACTGAATGATTTATTTATTTTGTACAGTTAAAGTGCTAATAACTACTATGGTATGAGTAGGATGGCTTTTGAGGCATTGTTGAATCTATATTTAGAATTCTATTATTGACTCAGTACATGCATTTTTGGTTTGGTATCTTGAAATGATATAACAACCTAACTGTGCAACGGTTGAAATAATTTAGTTTTGATCTATTGGTAATAAATAGGTAATGGGAAGGTTATCCTAACTCTTAGACCAAATTGTTCGAGAAATGAAGGAAATGTAGACTATTTACTTTAGAGCAGGATTGTGGTCTGAGATTAGATCGTTTATAATGTTTAATGTAAAGAAAACGTTATTGGCTTTTGTTTAATGTATAGTTGTAAGATCGTAGTGATCTATTGGAAAATCTGAAGGTGGCTCTATTTAATCTGAGCTTTTGGTTAAACGTAAGTATTGTTTTACTTGCCTTCTTCTTACCTGATTGGACGAGAGAATGTACATTACTACTTGGATGTTAGTATAGTTCTGAACTTGATTAAAATAAAGTTATGATTTTCTCTGCTCCTTCCTCTAAGTTATGAAGGAAAGAAATTATAGGATTTCGAAATACGAAGGTATTCACACTCACTCTCTCTTGAAATTATAGTGTTCTCTTCTTTAGAATTCCTATAAGGAACTCTACAGTATGGTTATGAGATGAAAATATTGTTAAAAATTAAGTGGAAAGAGTGGTAAGTGGTGAAATCTTAACGTAGAAGTCTCCTTTCCTTTATTAGTAGTATTATTATCCTAATTTAGAATTTCAGTTTATTATCTACTTGTATAAAAGAAGCCTTGTAGTAAAAGTTTTACATACTTATCAACGATTAAAAATTTGATATGATAGTGTTAAAGGAAATCTGCTAGACGAACTTGCTTGAGGCAGTAATCTATCCTTTGCTTAGATTGTTTTTATGCGAACCTGTTGGATGCTTACCTTAAAAAGGTTTTATTCTTTAATAGGAATGAATAAACATGATTGACACTGTTCTTGGCCTTGCGGATGATTAGGTACATATGATACCGAATGTCCTTTCTTCTTTTCTTGTATTATACAAATCATCTTAAATAGACTAAGTTGAAATTATGTATGTGATTTGAATTAAGATATAAAGTTATTTGAAAAAGGAAAACTAGTGTGAATCATGATTATGGATTTGATGAAATTGATGTCATTTAAACAGGATTGTTAAATGAAAACAATTAGTGGAATGCAATTGTTTAAGGATTAGTGTTTATCATGCTCAGTTCACTAAACTGACCCGTGCTAGCAATTTTTGTAAATGGTCATCTTAAGTGGTAAAGGTAGGCAGATCTGAAATAATGCACAGACTGTTTAATATGGTTTTTATGAAGAATTCCGACATGATTTTTCTAATTGTACTATAGAAGAAAGTTACTCTTTTGCTGAAGACTATTGTATTAAAATATGCCGAAGTGCATAGGTTGTAATTGTATAGGTTTGGGAATAAATGAAATGGGGACATATTACTTAAGTGGTTTATGTTCTTATTTGTTGAAATGATCTCTTTTGTCTGTATGAATGAGAGTGCATTCTTACTATTATATTCAATGGGATCTATATGGATTCCCTAAGTAAGCCTTAGCTATTTATATGGCTGGGTACTACATTTTTCTGGTTAGTAATTCTTTACATCTTATGATTGTTGTAAAATTGTAAATAAGACCACTGCATTTTTAGGGAATGTTGAGGTTGAACTATGCCCTAAAATGTAGCTATAATTGGAAGAGAATTCTATTACTCTCTTAATGTTCTAATTCAAAGCAATTTAATTGATGGTTATAAATCACCATGTCTAAATGGTAATAAGTCTGATATGTTTCAGTCTTTAAGGTTGTTACGAACCCTTGCTGGTTTAGTTATTTTCCTAATGGGAAAACTTAGGGTTGTTTTCCTATTCTGAGGGTATAGGGTTGTCAGGTACCAATCGGTAGCTTGAAACAATCTTAAATCTTATTAAAACTTTTCTGTGCAAAACTGAACCTAATTACAAAAGGTAACTCAAGAAGTGTGGGACCCAAGGTTGGGGAAGGCTACCCAATTAGGAGGGCCTATAATCCAAATATAAATCAACATAAGTAAATTCTTGGAGGTATGTACATCTTTCTGAGGTTGTTTCGTAGGATGTTGACACATGTCAACTACAAGGTTATACCTTCAAGAAGATTAGGATCTTCTCGAGGATACAACAATGCAGATGACATATGACAACACCCTTTTACATTGATCATTAAGATTTGCGCCTCGAAACTTGATGAATATTTCCCTTCGGGACTGGTTAGAACCATAGATAGGTTTTGAGGCAGCCCCTTTGAGACTTAGGGTACCCTGAAACATGGGCTTAACATTGGTTGACCCATTATGTCAGCTTACCCCTAGTCTTCAAGGGCATCCTTATAACATGAAATATGATGTTAATCTGATCCAAAGTGAAAACTTGGGATAAGGGGACTGACTAAAGTCAGTATAAGACGTTCTATATAACATTGGAGTGGGGTGAAGGATGTATTCTGGATTGATGAGAATGTCGTCAAGGAATAAGTAATATGAATAGTATGTTACAAATCTTTGGTCAAAGTATCGCAAGCTGCTGATTGCATTGTCCTATGTCACCTATTCTAAGGAACGTGATGCCAATGAATAATGGTAACAATTATTCAAATAGGTTCCTTAGACAGAGCACTCAAATCCTGGATTAGGGAAAAAAACCACTAGAATGAGAGTGATCTATTGAAAACACCAAACTATATGATACGCATGAATAGATCGGTAGTTCACCGAGTCATGGAATGAATAGATCAATGGTATAGCTGAGTCATTACAAATACATATGGTTATCTATTATAAGAATTATTTTTATGATCTGTGTGTTATAAATTATGTATTTAGAACTAGAAAACACTAATAAAAAAAAATTCCTTGTTCTAAAGTATTAAAATGTGGATCTTACATCTTGGTATCAGAGCTAAAGGTTGCAGCTCTTGGACTATTGTGTCCATAATCTGACAAAAATATGAATTTTTCCCTGTAACAGAAAATGGTTAGAAAAAGGGGAAATGTTACGAATAATGATCCACCAGAGGAAGGGGTGACAACAACCCAAAAACTTGATGAGATCCTTCCTTCCCTATTGGACACAATGTAACACCCTAAACTGTTGTTACCTCCTCCTGAGCATTCAAGTGTTGATATATGGTTTCTTTGTAAAAGGATGTGTTCCTTGATTGAGAAATCATGCTTGATATGTATTGTATCTTCTTTGCAGATTGCAGATCTTTGACTGAGTCAGAATATGATTGGACTCTTTTATTTCTTTCATTTTGTATCTGAGTTTAATCTGATCTTGGAATGAATTACAGAGTTATCCACCTATAATACCTAGCCTTGGATTAGTGGAATTGATCCAAGTATTGCTTTAAGTTTGTTCGTGATGAATTAAAATTACAGACCTTGAACAGGTTGCAAGGTCTAGATGCATTGAATAAGCTAGTCCAAAGTATAACTCAGGTTGATTGTGTGAAAAGGATTGGTTCCTGATATCTAAATATATCTGGAAGGTCTTGATCACGGACCAGGTAATAATTCAGTTACCTATAATTCTATAGCCTAATGGCAGTACAGGAGTTAACCCTATTCGAGAATGCATGTTGTGGGTCTTTTTCTAAGCGTAAGAAATGTTAGACCTAACTGGAATTATAAATGTTAGTAACCTAAAACTAAACTTAACCTAGGGGTTAGTGTTAATCTAACCTAGACCTAGGCTAAGAGCTAATGTTCTAAGTTAATATCTATGTTCTAAGAAGTTAGACTAGGTGTTATCCTAAATTCTAACCTAAGTTACTAACCTAACTATTGAACAAGGATGCAAGGGAACCTATGGAGGGGTGCGAACCATGGGTGGAAGTTTATATGTTATTAAATGTGTGGATAAGCATGAGGGATAGGTAATTAGTGGAGGTTTTAAAACGGCTAACTTGAGCCGACATGGCAGGTCGCCAAAATTGGAAATGGTCTTGGAATTTCTCTTGTCTATCGCCAACTATGGCGGTTGGTGGCAGTGGAGTTTGAGTGGGAAATTGGGAGTAAATGTAATTAATGAGCTTGGTAGTTGAGCTCAGCTTTCATGAGAAGGCATGCAAATTGGAAAGTTAATGGTTTCTTTGGCTTATCACAAATTCTGGTTTTCCCCTCTGCCTGTTCACTGGTTCTTCGCACCAGTCTTCTTGGTGTTACATGGCGAGTATGAGCATATCTAGCTCTTTCCTCTGGCAAGGAAAATATATATTTCATGGAAATAGCAAAATTTTGTTGGTGGCTCTAACTTGGAAAAGGAAAAGAAAGTCCGAGCTCTTTTAATGGTCTGCTTCGGAATTTTGAGCAAATATCCAGGCATGTTAGGCCCTAACTTTTAAAAATATTGCTCTTCTTCAAATGATTTCATTAGAACAACTCTGTTCAAATGATTTCTGGAAATAGATGGTTTCTATGGTATCCTTGTGTGATTTTTGACAGTGTATCTTCATGTTTTCATCTTTTCAATTTAACCCTTGATGGGTGTTTATTATATTCGAACTGTTGCTATATTTCTTTGTGTTTTGCATTCCAGATTTTATATGTGAAATATATGAGAAGAAGGTATGCTCGGCCTACTCTGCGAGAGCCCATAAATTGTTCTTGTGATGGGTACAGGCCACTGTGATGCTTGTTGTTTTATACTTGAATTCAATGCTTGTTGTTGATACTTGCCGTTGTTGCTTGTTGTGGGTACTTGTCGGAAGGGATACTGATGGACATTTGTTTGATTGTTCAGTTAAAATTGAACTTTTTGTAAGCTATGTTGTGTTTATTTTTAGTGGTGGTTATGGATTTTTGTTGGGTTTCGTTATGAATTTTATAGTTATTGTGAAGAGGTAACATATTGTGTTACAGTATTCATTACGACCTCATGGAGTTATTTTTCCCTTTCGTGAAGGTTAAGGGGATTCAACCCGTTTATATATATATATGTGTTTATTATATTGAAACGACTCTGTAGAGTCCATTGAATGATTTGTGCACTATGGACCACTGTGGAAGCTTTATATATCTTTGAATATTGGTAATTTGAGTTTCATTGGAGTCTAGTGTTATTTGTAATAAATTTTGGTACAGACTCCCTGGTTGTACTGTTACATTTCCTTCTGTGTAAGCTTGTTCGAGAATATTGGAGAGATTCAGTTGGAATTCTTGTTATGAAATCAGTGATTTGTTTAAGCCTGATTTTTAATGTTTATCATTGTTGGCACAGTTGGGAATCATTGTTTATTATTTATTTGATATACTGTTACTCGGGTTCAGTGGAATCCTTTCTAGGTAACTACAGTACCTGTCTCAAATTAAGCTTTCTTATTTTACTATTGTTTCGACACTATTGGGTTCCTTGAGTTTGGAAAGATATCTTGTATATCGGCTTCTGTAAAATCTATATTGTGAATACTGATATACGGATTTAGTTTTAAATCCTTGATTGGTAATCTGTGTCACTGTATCTGTATAAGCCTGAGTATGAACAAGTAATGTTTTTGGCTTTGTTGGATTTCTTAAAATAACTTGACATTATGTATTATGGCTTTTATAAAGTAGGTCATGAATAACATACTTTCAACTCTGGATGCGTTCAGAAGTGACTATGTTATGTTATGTTATGTTTTCTTTTTGATTACATTCCAGATAGATGTGGCTGTGCATGTTGCGTGGACTTCGTTTAAAAATCTCTCTACATAGTCATAGCGAATTGTCATTGCTAAAATTATTTCGAGTCTCTTGTTGACTGCGATAACAGAAGAGATCCTTTGAATTCGACCTTGGGTCTAAAAGCATTACAGTGTAGAAAGGACTTGAATGAGTTGAAGGTTTTCATAAGGTAATGTTGGCATGTTACGTCTTCTATGCATAGATATCCATTTCTGAGCTTGATTGAGTTTAGGAGTAGTCAATTTCACCTTAACAGGGAACAACATTTAAAATATTCTTGTCTATCACTTCTTGTGTGAGGACATACTGAGTCTGCTTGTTGATAGACACCTTTGTTTGGCATGAGGGCTACTGTACTGTAGTTGATTTCTTGTAAGCTTTAACAAAATAGTGGTGCTGTTGATGGTCTCGACTGATTTATTTGCATGTGTATTATGTGAATGCCTTGCTCTTGAAAAGACGGTATAGTCATGAGCTAGATCTGAAGGAAATAAGTATTATTCGTTTATTTCTCTTCTATTATAAAGTATAGGTTGATTTAATTGTTTATATAACTTTTGGAATTGTTCTATCATGCTGATGGAGTCATGAAAGGTTATTTATTTATTATGTTGAATATATAATCCGTCTGATGTTGCTGTCCTTGGGATTCAGATGGATAGTTGGTTAGATGCATTTGTCTTCTTGGTCACTAATGTTTTAATGATTTGATCTCATTTAAACAGGGTGTTTAATGAAAATAATTGATGTATTGCAATTTTTTTAAAGGTTAGTGCTTATCATGCTCAGTTCATTGAACTGACCCATGTTGACTATTTTTGTAGATGGTTGCCATGAGTGGTAAAAGCATGCAGATCTGATAGGATGATCAGATTGTTTAGATTTGATTTTCAGGTAGAATTTTAGTTTGAATTTCTTTAAATGTACTATAAGAGGAAAGATGTTCTTCTTCCATTGAGTATTGTATCAAGTATACTGAATGCATAAAATGTATTTGATTATTTCTGAAAGGAATGGAAATTGATATTGTTACTTATGTGTATATATTCTTATCTTGATAGTTTGACCTTCTTCAATTCAAATGATCTAAAGAGCATTGTTATTATTATATAATTTGGAGACTTTTGTGATTATCAATGTAAGCTTTGCAAGAATATAAGACTAAATTCTTAAGATTGTTTAGCAATTCTGGTATGTTCTATCAGAAGCTAAATTGAAATTTAGGTAACTATCTTTTTGAAAGATAGGGTTAAAATATACCTAAGCAAAACGCTAAACAAACTGAATTAAATTATTAATCCCTAGTCCTGATTATGACAGGACAACATTTAATTGGATTCTGAATCATTTATATTTTGATACTTATAAGTATGATATAAATTAAGTTATGAGAAATTATATAAACCTAATGGGGTTCAGATGGCAATCTCATGTGAAGTTTATGAGATATTGTCCAATTCCATTGTTTTAGAATTATGTATATTCTATGAACTCCGTGGTGAGACCTTGGTCTTAATAAATCCTCTGTGTAATGGGTTTTATTGAGGAAGGTCATCCTAAGATGAAGAATCCAGGGAACAGGAAAGGCTAACCTTAGGGGAACGTCTTTAATGTAATTTAAACTCAACGTGTGTAACGCATTTTAATAAGTAGATCTTTTCAAGGTGGATTTAAAGGTTGACGACAGAAGTCAACTACAGGGTTGTACCTCCGAGAAGATTAGGATCTTCTCGAAGTTTACAACAATGCAGGTGACTTATGACGACACCCTTTGCATTGATCGCTAAGATTTACACTTTGATCTCGAACGAGTTACTCAGGGACCGATTAGGAACGTGATCACGTTACAAGGCTGCCTAGGAGATTCGGGGTATCTTGACACACTGGTTTAACTTGGGTTGAACCAGTATGTCATCGTATCCCTAATCCTCGTGGGAATCCATATAATGTTATCACCTTGTTAATCCGTTTCCGAGTGAATAAGTTGAGATAGGAGGGACTGACAAAAGTCGGTATAAGACATTCTACATAACATAAGAATGGGGTGAAGGGTGTATTCCAAATTGATGAGTATGCCGTTAAGGAATACGAGACATTAACAGTATGTTTCAAATCTTAGGCCAAAGTATCGCAAGCTACTGATTACATTGTCCTAATTCACCTAGTCTAAGGGATGAGATGCCGATGAATAATGGTAACAATTATTCAGTTAGGTTCCTTGGATAGAGCATTCTGAATCCCAGAATAGGGAAGAGAACCGCAAGAGTGAAGTGTTAAATAAAAACGCCAACTCTTATTACTCATGAATAGATTGGTAGATTACCAAGTCATGGAATGAATAGATCCGAGGTACTCCGAGTCATTACAGCTGCATATGGTTGTTTGTTATAAGAATGGTTATTTTATTGTGAGTTCTAAATTAGGTATTTAGAACCAAGATGCACTTATAAAAAATAAAAAAATTGACTTGTTCTATTGTCTAAATTGAGGATGTTACAACGTTGGCTGCTACAACTTTTCTAACAACAATCAGCCACCTCCTGAGGACAACCCCGATATGGGTGTTGGTAATAACAATGGAAATGTACCAGTCCAACTAGAAAACAAAAAGGGCCAGGATGGCAGTGGAACTCACTAATGATATAAAAAGGATAAGTCCACCTAAATTTGATGGCTAGCACATTAGGAGATGGAGCTGAGAACTGGCTCAGCAAAATGGAGAAGTAATTTGCAATAAGAAACTTCTCGGAGGAAACCAAAGCTATTTGGGGAGCATATTAGCTTTCCCATGAAGCATCTTCATGGTGGGATCAGCCGTAAGGCTGAGCTAAATATTGATGTAACTACATCACTTGGGATCAATTTAAAGGCTATTTTAGGCAACGTTGGCTGCTACAACTTTTCTATGATCAGAAAATGATAGAATTCCAGAACTTAGTTCAAGGGAAGCTAACTGTAACTGAGGTACTGGGAGCAGTTTACGAAACTCCTCAAGTACGTACCGCAGTATCAAACTGACGAGAAGTTCAAAATATAGAAATTCATCATGGGACTAAACCCCGTGATTGGAGGAGAGGTTGATGTTCACAGTCCAACCACTATGGAAGGGGTTGTTGAAAAAGCCATAAGGCAATAAGATAAATTAAAGGCTATTTCTACTCATAAAGAGGAAGTGCCGAAGAAGATTCCAAACCCTTCTTCAACTTCTCTTGCACCCAAAAAGGGCCCATGGAAAAATTTTGGCAACAAAAATAAGTTTTCAGTGTATAATAATAAGAAAATGACAACGAATAAGCCTGCTGGAAATGTAAGGGATAGTTTTGCCAAGAAATATAATAATGGGCAGAAGTCCTATGGAGGCCAACGTGATAATTTTAAGGCTGGACGTAATTTTGAGCCTAAAAAGGGACCTGTAGGAGGCTGCTATAATTGTGGCAAAGATCACTACACAAACCAATGTCCTTTGAAGAAGGATGATCGTAATATAGTAGCATAAGATACATGTTGCAAGTAGCAGACAAGCAAGCTAAAAAGCAAGTGACACCTATAGAAGTTCCTAATAAGTTATTTTGGCATACCTGTAACTATTCTTTTTGATGAATGTTTTATTTCTAGTAAACTCGCTTCGAAACTTAAAATAAAAGTTGGAAAAATGGATAAATCTTGGACTGTACAATATGGTAATAACTCTATTCATATAGTTAGTATGTGTCTTTTTGAGGCAGTCCTTGACTTACCTAACTTTTCCACGGAAGTTGACCTCTTGTTGCACCTTTGGGATCCTATGACGTTGTCATCGACATTAATTGGTTAGCTGACCATAAATCAAAAGTCCGACTGCTTTGAAAAATATATAAGATGTTTGGAATGATCTGCGAAAAATAGCAGAGATTCAAGGTGTAAGATGGGAAATTTCAGTTAGGAAACTGTCAGCTATGCAACTTAAAAAGGCTAAAAATAAAGGATGTACCTTATATGTAGTAAAGATATCTGAATCTACAGAAGAAGATGGTGAATTCATGAAACGATACCCACTACTATAGAGTTTCGAAGATGTATTTTCTAGAGGAATTACCAAGTTTACCACCCAAAAGGGAATTTGACTTCACCATTTAAATCAAACCAGGGACAGAGCCTATTTCTAAAGCACCTTATCGGATGACTACTACAGAGTTAGTCGAGCTTAAGGCTCAATTGCAAGAAATTTTGTGTAAAGTTTTGATTAGACCAAGTGTTTCACCCTGGGGAGTGCCCGTGATATTTGTGAAAAAGAAAGATGGAACACTTAGACTGTGTATTGATTATCGGATGTTAAATAAGGCAACAATCAAGAATAGATACCCCACTTCCAAGAATTGATGATTTATTTGATCAGATGCGTGGAGCATCGGTTTATTCCAAGATAGATCTTCAATCTAGGCATCATCAACTAAGGATTAAAGAAGAAGATATTCATAAAACAGCTTTCCAGACAAGGTACGAACATTATGAATTCACGGTTTTACCCTTTGGATTAACTAATGCACCCGCAACTTTTATGAACTTAATGAATAATATCTTTCAAGAATATTTGGACAAGTTTGTGTTTGTATTCTTGGACGATATTGTCATATATTCTAAAAGTGTTGAGGAGCATAATGAGCATTTGAAATTAGTTTTGGAAATTTTGAGAAAAAGAAGGTTATACGGTAAGTTATCCAAATGTTCTTTCATTGATACTGAAGTTCACTATTTGGGTCATGTCATTAGTAAAGAAGGAATTGTTGTAGATCCTTCAAAAATAGTGGCAATAACCGAATGGCCTGCACCAAAGAATGTACATGAAGTAAGAAGCTTCATGGGCCTTGCTGGTTATTATAGAAAATTTGTTAAAGATTTTTCTAAAGTGGTTGCACCGATAACTTCATTGCAGAAAAAGGATAAGAAATTTGTTTGGAATGATAAGTGTGAATCTGCTTTTTTAAGTCTAAAAATTTAGTTGACTTCAGCACCTATTTTAGTTGTACCTGACCCTAATGGAGACTTTACTGTTGTAACAGATGCTTCTGGGGAAGGCCTTGGAGGTGTTTTGTTACAAAATGATCATGTCATAGCATATGAAAGTAGAAAACTTAAGTTACATGAGCTGAATTATGCCCCTCATGATTTAGAGCTTGCTGCCATTGTTCATGCACTTCAAGTTTGGAGACACTATTTACTTGGGAAACCTTTTGAGTTGAAAATTGATCATCTAGGGCTGAAATATATTTTCACTCAGCCTAATCTAAATGCAAGACAGCGAAGGTGGTTAGAGTTTTTGTCTCAATATGATTTTGATATTAGTTACATAAAAGGAAAAGATAATAGAGTAGTAGATGCTCTAAGTCGTAGGAAGCACATTTCTGCTCTTATAACATTAAGAACTCAGTTTAAAGATGAGGTGAAAAGTGCATTAGAATCTGATATATACTTTCAGCAAGTAAAAGCAGTGCTTGCTGCAGAACCAAAAGATGAAAGGTATAAAGGTTTTCATTTTGATAATGAAGGAATCTTACGTTATGAAAACAAAGTATATGTACCTTTGCTAAATAATTTGAGAAAGAAATTGTTAACTGAATTTCATAATTCACCCTTTTCTGGACACCCAGGTATTACCAAAATGCTTGCCGATCTAAAATGGCAATATTTCTGGAAAGGAATGAAAAAGAATGTTATTAACTTTGTGACTCATTGTCTGGAATGTCAGCGGGTGAAGGCAGAACACATGCACCCTGTTGGTTTATTATATCCCCATAGCATACCATAGTACAAATGGAAAGTAATAAGCATGGACTTTGTACAAGGGCTTCCTATGTCGAGAAATAAACATGATGTTATCTTGGCAGTTGCTGACAAACTAACGAAGGTAGATCATTTTATTGCTAGAAATCTAAAGGATGATTATCCTGTGTTAGCTAAAAGATTTATGCACGAAATTTTTAGGTTACATGGAGTACCAGAATTAATAATATCTGACAGGGATCCTAGAATGACATCAAGATTTTGGCAAACACTTAATACAACTCTTGGAACTAAACTAAACTTCAGTTCTGTGTATCATCCGGAAACGGATGGACAAACTGAGAGAGTAAATTAGGTGTTGGAAGATATGTTATGAATGCATTGCATGGATCAATAGTATAAATGGGAAGAGTATCTCCCATTAGTTGAATTTGCATACAAAAAAATGGCACCTTTCGAGGCACTTTATGGAAGAAAGTGCAAAACCCCTGTTAGTTGGGATAGTGTTGAGGATAGAGAGGTAATTGGGCCTGAAATCCTTACTGAAATGGAACAACAAGTTAAAATGATTCAGGAACGATTGAAGGAAGCATCAGATAGGTAGAAGAGGTATGTTTACTTAAAGCGGGTTGACTGAAAATATGAACTTGGTGAAAAGTTTTTTCTTCGTGTTAAACCAAGAAAGAGTTCTATAACTTTTGGCAAGGCTACCAAGTTATCACCTCGTTTTGTGGGACCTTTCGAAATTGTCAAAGTAATCAATCCCGTAGCTTATTGATTAGCATTACCACCTGCTTTATTATGAATGCATTATGTTTTCCATATTTCTTTGCTTAAGAAATACGTTTCAGATTTGTCACATGTGTTAAATTAGAATTCCTTGCAAGTCAAAGACCCAGGAATAATCATGGTTAAACCCACTTGAGTGCTGGAAACTTGCCAATTGCATTTGAGAAATCGAGAAATACACCAATGTAAGGTCCAGTGGGACCAGTTTAACAAAGAAAGTGCAACTTGGGAAAATCTGGAAGAGATGAAAACTACTTTTCCCTTTCTTTTTGAACAAAATTGAATCTGTTGACTGATAAAAAAAAGATTATTATTATGAATTTATCTTTTACATGTCTTTATGTAAGCCATTTTTGGGGCAAACATTCATTCAGGTTGAATAAATGGTATCATGATACTGATTTTTGAAACTATTCAAGTTTGAAATAGTTAATTTGTTCAGTGAGTCAAAGAATTGATTGACCAAGAAATAAATAAAATGATGTAATCATCGGGACGGTGAATCTTTTAGGAGGGAAGCATGTAACACCCTGAATTGTTGTTACTTTCTCCTATGCATTCAAGTGTTGATATGTGATTTTTTTTCCATATGAGGATATGTTCCTTTGGTTTCGGGAATTCATGCTTGATTTGGATTATGTCTTTTCTACTCTTAAGATCTTTGATTGAACCAGAATATGCCTGGACTCTTTTGTTTCTTTCATCTTTCGCGTATGAGTTCAATATGATTTCTGGGAGATTGTGGATTTATCCACCTTTATGACTCAACCTTGGATCAGTTGCATTGATCTAAGGAATGTTTTAATTTTATTCAGGATGAGAAAATTGTATTGAATTTTCAAGAGTTACTAAGTCTAACTGATCTTTGAATGTTCAATTCCGGAGGTTAACTCTGGCTGATCATGGTAATCAAAATCTGGTTCCAGTTATCATAACATCGGGAAGGACCTGGACCTTAAGCCAAGTAAGATGTGTATGTTTTATATCTAAAGCTTAATTTACTTGATGCCAAACAAAATCTGATCCAGGAATGTTTTATCCTATTTGAACTCTATTACTGATTAGTCCTATCTAGGGAACCTAGACTAAAATCAGTAAGGTTATTAGTTCTAACCTAAACTATAACCTAATGTTGCAAGGTTAGTTAATCTAACCTAGTCCTAAAACTATGTGCTTAATACTCCTATGGAGGGTGACTAATGTTGTATCCTATGGCAATGAGACTAAGTATACCTATTATCTAACCTAAGTCACTAACCTATCCTAAACTAATGCTATTAAGGGGGACCTAAGGAGGGTCGCGATTCATGGGCAGTATTTTCCATGGCATTTTAGAAAGGATAAGGATGGGGATAGGGAATGCTGCCAAAGTTAGCAGAGGATAATTTTGTTAGAGGAATCTCACGTGGCAACATCTCTAAGAATGGGAATGTTTGTTTATGTTGTTTTAGCATTCACCAACTTTGGTAGTCAGTGGCAATGGAAAATAGGCAGGAGAATAAAAATAAATGCAATTAATGATCATCGAGCCTCGAGCGCAGATTTCTTGGGAAGGCATGCAAGTGGAATTTTGCTTGGTTGTTTTGTTTTCCATGCATTCTGTTTTTTGCTCTGCAAGAGCACTAGTTCTTTGAACCAGTCGTCTACTCTTCGTTACATGGAAATTTTGAGAGTTTCAAATTTACTTCTCTATCAGGGGAAGTATATAAGGCATGGAGGTAACAATATTTTGTTGTTTAATCTTTCGTGGAAGAAGAAGAGAAGGTGCGAGCGCATTCAGAGGTCTTCTTCGAGTTTTTAGCGACACTATTAGGCATGATAGGCCCTAACTGTTAAAATATTTCTTTCCTTTAAATGTTTTCATTAGAACAACTATGTTCTAATGATATATTCATATTTTGACTTGGCTGGTAACAATGATTTGGGTTTTATGTTGATTTGGGGTTCTAGGTTGTGTTTGGATCCTGGATGAAACCTGCTTCATTATTCTTGTTTTCCATGCTGTGAATCCAATATGGAGTTTTGCTTTGTGGTTGGAAGTGTTGTAAGTTTTCTTTATCTGCTAGAGATATTTGATTAGAAACTAGCTCCATGAAAGAATCTGTGCTAGATGGTTACATGTTTGAAAAATACCACTGTATTTATTCACTGTTCGAATATAATTTC
This sequence comes from Taxus chinensis, assembly GCA_019776745.2. NCBI lineage: Eukaryota > Viridiplantae > Streptophyta > Pinopsida > Cupressales > Taxaceae > Taxus > Taxus chinensis. Next base: position 82,013,719 of record CM034154.1, on the reverse strand, counting down.
TGGATTACGTGTTTGAAAAACACCACTGTATCTATTTACTGTTCGAATATGATTTTATTATTGATTTTTTGCTTTGCCATATGAACTCCAACTATTACTGGTCCATGTTCAAGAAAGTAAGTAATAGATTTTGTGGTTGGAGTGTTAGTTTATTCAGTGAAATGCGACTGTTCTAGTTGCGTGAGTTAGAAATATTGCTTGAAGTCTAAGCCTGTACTTTTTACTTCAAAGGGGTTTGAATGTTCTTATGCATACAAGTTCTGTGAGTAAGGAAGTATGTGGTTAAACTGTTGTTTTTACGATTTTTCTTGGATATTAGGAACACAGTTATGTTCAAGAGAAAACATATTTGGATAAGCCCTGTATCTCCTGGCAAATTTATGGATTAATCTTGGATCTGCCTTAGTGGAAATTATGTTTAATGTGTGGTTGAGATATGACTGTTTTTTACCCTGAGGTGACTGTGAAGTCTACTTCTTAAGGCTGCATTACAATGTTGGGAATTCTACTTTAAAAGAAAAACAACGACTTCAACGTCGCTAAGTTTATTTATGTACAACTAATGCTTTTCCTTTTGTAGTTGAAATTTGGGTTGAAATGATTCATATACAACTGAATGATTTATTTATTTTGTACAGTTAAAGCGCTAATAACTACTATGGTATGAGTAGGATGGCTTGTGAGGCATTTCTGAATTTGTATTTAGAATTTTATTATTGACTCTGTACATGCATTTTTGGTTTGGTATCTTGAAATGATATAACAACCTAACTGTGCAATAGTTGAAATAATTTAGTTTTGATCTATTGGTAATAAATAGGTAATGGGAAGGTTATCCTAACTCTTAGACCAAATTGTTCGAGAAATGAAGGAAATGTAGACTGTTTACTTTAGAGAAAGATTGTTGTCTGAGATTAGATCGTTTATAACATTTTATGTAAAGAAAATGTTATTGGATTTTGTTTAATGTATAGTTGTAAGATCATAGTGATCTATTGGCAAATCTAAAGTTGATCTGAGCTTGTGGTTAAATGTAAGTATTGTTTTACTTGTCTTATTTTTACCTGATTAGACGAGAGAATGTACATTACTACTTGGATGTTAGTATAGTTTTGAACTTGATTAAAATAAATTTCTGATTTTGCTCTGCTCCTTCCTCTAAGTTATGAAGGAAAGAAATTATAGGATTTCGAAATACGAAGGTATTCACACTCACTCTCTCTTGAAATTATAGTGTTCTCTTCTTTAGAATTCTTATAAGGAACTCTACAGTATGGTTATGAGATGAAAATACTGTTAAAAATTAAGTGGAAAGAGTGGTAAGTGGTGAAATCTTAACGTAGAAGTCTCCTTTCCTTTATTAGTAGTATTATTATCCTAATTTAGAATTTCAGTTTATTATCTACTTGTATAAAAGAAGCGCTGTAGTAAAAGTTTTACATACTTATCAACGATTAAAAATTTGATATGATAGAGTTAAAGGAAATCCACTAGACGAACTTGCTTGAGGCAGTAATCTATCCTTTGCTTAGATTGTTTTTATGCGAACCTATTGGATGCTTACCTTAAAAAGGTTTTATTCTTTAATTGGAATGAATAAACATGATTGACATTGTTCTTGGCCTTGCGGATTATTGGGTACATATGATACCGAATGTCCTTTCTTCTTTTCTTGTATTACACAAATCATCTGAAATAGACTAAGTTGAAATTATGTTTGTGATTTGAATTAAGATATAAAGTTATTTGAAAAAGGAAAACTAGTGTGAATCATGATTATGGATTTGATGAAATTGATGTCATTTAAACAGGATTGTTAAATGAAAACAATTAGTGGAATGCAATTATTTAAGGATTAGTGCTTATCATGCTCAGTTCACTGAATTGACCCATGCTAGCAATTTTTTGATGGTCGTCTTAAGTGGTAAAGGCGAAGAGATCTGGAATGATGCACAGACTGCTTAATCTAGTTTTTATGAAGAATTCCGATATGATTTTTCTAATTGTACTATAGAAGAAAGTTACTCTTTTGGTGAAGACTATTGTATTAAAATATGTTGAAGTGCATAGGTTGTAATTGTATAGGTTTGGGAATAAATGAAATGGGGACATATTACTTAAGTGGTTTATGTTCTTATTTGTTGAAATGATCTCTTTTGTCTGTATGAATGAGAGTGCATTCTTACTATTATATTCAATGGGATCTATATGGATTCCCTAAGTAAGCCTTAGCTATTTATATGGCTTGGTACTACATTTTTCTGGTTAGTAATTCTTTACATCTTATGATTGTGGTAAAATTGTAAATAAGACCACTGCATTTTTAGGGAACGTTGAGGTTGAACTATGCCCTAAAATGTAGCTATAACTGGAAGAGTATTCTATTACTCTCTTAATATTCTAATTCAAAGAAATGTAATTGATGGTTATAAATCACCATGTCTAAATGGTAATAAGTCTGATATGTTTCAGTCTTTAAGGTTGTTACGAACCCTTGCTGGTTTAGTTATTTTCCTAATGGGAAAACTTAGGGTTGTTTTCCTATTCTGAGGGTACACGGTTATTAGGTACCAATTGGTAGCTTGAAACAATCTTAAATCTTATTAAAACTTTTCTCTACAAAATTGAACCTAATTACAAAAGGTAACTCAAGAAGTGTGGGACCCAGGGTTGGGGAAGGCTACCCTACTAGGAGGGCCTTTAATCCAAATATAACTTGACATAAGTGAATTCTTGGAGGTATGTACATCTTTTTGAGGTTGTTTCGTAGGATGTTGACACATGTCAACTGCAGGGTTGTACCTTCGAGAAGATTAGGATCTTCTCGAGGATACAACAATGCAGATGACATATGGCAACACCCTTCTGCATTGATCATTAAGATTTACACCTAAAACTTAATCAAGATTTCCCTTCAGGATTGGTTAGGACCATAGACAGGTTATGAGGCAGCCCCTTTGAAACTTAGGGTACCTTGACACACGGTGTTAACATTGGTTGACCCAGTATGTCGGCTTACCCCTAGTCTTCAAGGGCATCCTTATAACGTGAATTATGATACTAACCCGATCCAGAGTGAAAACTTGGGGCAAGGGGAATGACAGAAGTCAGTATAAGATGTTCTATATAACATTGGAGGGGGGTGATGGACGTATTCTGGATTGACGAGTATGTCGTCAAGGAATAAGTAACACGAACAATATGTTTCAAATATTTGGCCAAAGTATTGCAAGCTGCTGATTGCGTTGTCCTATGTCACCTAGTCTAAGGAACGTGATGCCGATGAATAATGGTAACAATTATTTAGATAGGTTCCTTGGATAGAGCACTCAGAATCCTAGATTAGGGAAGAGAACCACGAGAATGAAGTGTTCTATTGAAAACACCGAACTTTAAGATACACATGAATAGATCAGTAGTTCACCGAGTCATGGAATGAATAGATCAGTGGTATACCAAGTCATTACAGCCGCATATGGTTATCTGTTATAAGAATGATTATTGTGATATGTGTGTTCTAAATTATGTATTTAGAACTAGAAAACGCTTATAAAAAAAATTCTTGTTCTAAAGTATTAACATGAGGATGTTACAAGTTGCATGGCCATGAGGGGAGTGGGCTCAGCCAGATATATTTTCTCAATAGTGGGTGGATATTCGTGGAAGGAAGATGGAAATGGATAGCTTTAGGGCCTTGATAGAGAGGATGGGATCTGATTCGGTGACATGGAGGCCATATCATGATTACAGTGGAGGGCCTGAGGATGCGACAAAGTTGCGATGTATTCGGAGCATCATGTGGTTATAGGACCTCTTTCCAAGTGTAGCAGAGTTTTTTTAGGTGGAGAGAGTATCACGGCCATTCGGGATGGCACAAGATGTGCCCCTAGATTCATATATATGGCTATGGGCCGTTAGAGCCCCCAGAAGGGTAGGTGTTAGGCCAGGGCCCACAGTGGAACAGTTGGTACCATTGGGGTTATATGTGGTAAACCCAATGATAACTATTTTGGATGGGGGCAATGTGGGGAGTTACAAAGGATTATTGAGAGTGGTGGGTAGTGCATTGATGGGTGTTGTTATAACTATATTTGCGGATGTTATGGAGTTACCAGTAAGAGGAGCAGGTGAGGGAGGCATTCTTGACCATGTAGTGGCAGTTTTGGTAAATCGTAATTATTTGTGTATGCTAATGTGGTTAATGATTTTTTTATGTTGTTTTTTTTACGTGGTTGAATAACATGAGGTTGTACGTTGTGTGTACAGGAGATACCTATTGGTCATTGATAGTAGACACTTATATCCACACATTGACGTGGAATGTGCCTAGCGATGTGCTAGGTAGAGGGATACTAAAGCATGTGGATGACATCACGAGTGATCATGCCCCTCTATTTGAGACAATATCCATAGCAGTGGCGATATGTACAATGTTTCTTAGTGAGAGGGACGAGGCACATGAGGAGACTCGACATGCCTGAGAGGCGGTAGTTGGTGGTCCCTTGAATTAGAATGTGTTCGTCGATTATTTGGATTTACAGCATCATTTTTCAGAGTAGAACATGGATATTTGATGTTACATAGAGATGTGGAGGATTTTTGGGGCCACAAAATGTGGCGTCTCATTGGTGGTGAGGCATCAAGTTCTAGGGCTCTTGTGGTACACTAGAGTGATAGTGATGATGAGGTGTCATAGTGATGATTGTATATGATGTAGGGGCTTTGTCCTAGAGTGATGAAACATGTTTTTTTTTTTATGATGATCATTTGACCACTATATGTATGGATACCTATTTTGGATATATATGAGATTGATATTGGAGATGTTTTGTTATTGTGATGTAATGGATATTGTATGGTTGTATGGTTATTTTTCTAGCATGTGTGTTTTGGTGTATGTGATGATTATGAATTTTTATGATGATTTTAGTAATGATAGATAAAATATGATGATGTAGATAAGTAATGTAATATGATTGATGAGATAAATAAAGTATGTAGTGTGTAGGTACTGTAACGGTGATAATAGAATAAATGTGAAAAGAGATAAGTGTAGCATAAGCAAGATGTGGAAATGTAATATAAGGGTAATATGATACAATGGTGAAAATAGGATGGGGAGGATATTAACGATGCCCCCCAGTGTATGGATGAATAGGATCATGTGATATTACTCCTCAGCAGTCAAGGATGAGTTGCATAAGAAAGAGTGCGTCATTAGAAAATTATTGAGATCTATTAGATGAACATCGAAGTAAGTGGTGAAAGGTTCTTAAAAATAATCCCTCGACAGTCATGTAAGAACCATAAGAACACAAGTGCATCATCGGGGGGTAAGGTTATAATGATCACTTACCAATGACCAGGAAAAAGGGTGGAGGTGGATGCATATGAAATGGATTGAGCATGAGTGTATGGACCAAAGTGAGTGTCATATGGAGTGACCAAGGGATATGAAGATACTGGTAGAAACCCATGGGATGGATGTGATGGATAGTGTGAGTAAGGTGGATGTAATGAATATGGATGTGGAAGAAATGGAGGTGGTGGATAGTGTGCATGCGACAGTGGTGATTGATGAACAAACTGAGTACCACGTGGAGAATACCTAGGGCGTTTATTCCTAAGTTTTCGTGGTGAATGAGATAATGATCACTCGCGAGAGGAAAAAGATATGACATCAGTTTCCTCTAAATGGTGTAACCTCTCACATAAAACAAGACAATCTTTGTCACAATGGCCACTAATATGATGGTAATTATAGTAATAATGATCATGTTGGCATTGTAAATGGTATGAAGGATGGTGGTGATTAGAAGGAAGCCGAATTAATCTCTCTTCAAGTAATATATGCAAGACATCATGAAGTTGAGCATTAGGTGAAAACATAGAGGCTCACAGTATTGAGGTGAGGTAGTAGTGGTACTACTTGGTCATAGAGGTGGAGGGACATGTGTAGGAGATGGAGGAGGAGACAAAGGTTGTTTCCTTTGTACTTTGGGTTAAGATAAGAGTTTCTTCAGATTGTTGCTAGGAGGTGGAGTAGAAGTAGCACATTTTGTTTGAGTTTTATCTAAGGGTGGAGCTTGCTGAGGATGTACAACTGGAGGTGTAGGTGGAAGATCAGAGGGCATAGTAATCAGAGAAATGGAGGAAGGCTCTGTTAGAGGAGAATCAAGAAGGTCATGTTCTATATCAATAACATTGTAACATAAAAGTATAAAAGAATCACAAGTATCATAATGTAAGTGTTGCTTTATAGGAGGAATAAGACCACGAAAAAAGAGGAACTTCTTTTCCAAGTCACTAGGATGAAATATAAGTTGATGTATGAATTCATTAAATCATACGATGTAATCCTAAATAGGTTCAGAAGATCCCTGATGGAGAGTGGGAATATGATCGTATGTGACCCTAGGACCGGTATTGATAATAAACCTACAAAGGAAGGCATCCTCCATGTCATATAAAGAACTAATAGAACTGAAAGAGAGATGGGTATACCATTGAAGTGCATCATCAACTAGACTAAACCAAAAGGCCTTAAGTAATAGTCGATCATTGGAATAAGAGGCCATAAGAGTGCAATAATGTGAAATATGAGCATGATGGTCCTCGATACCATTGAAGCATGTAAATGTGGGCATGGTTAAATTCTTAGGAAAGGCTGAGTTATGGATTTATTTTGGAATGGGATTACCATGCAAGGAATTGTTATCTATAGATGCGTAGTAAGCCCTAATTTCTAAGGTGAGAGAGTAAACCTGAGACTGAAGTTTTCCTACAACATGCATGAGGGAGAGGATGTCCTATGATGGAATATAAGAATATGGAAACAGTGTATTAATAGGTTGAAGCTTTCCATTGTGTGTGATCATGGGTATATCAAGAGGTGATATAGTAGGCTCCGAAGCTAAATATGTCTGAGGAGTGTGTGTCAAAGGAACCACATGAGATGATGAAGGGAAAGTTTCAAAAATAGTACGAGAAGGAACATGCGGTATGGATGAAGTGGAAGAAGGAAGTGTAGGTATATTAGGAGTAGAATGAGAAGAAATAATAGAAGGTAGAGACTCATGTACTATGCTAGAAACACTCGCAAGAGAAGAAGAATATGGAAGAGGTGAGGCACTCTCAGCAATGTAGAAAGAAGGCGATTCATAGGAATGAGAGATGGATTAATATGGTCAATGTTAGCCGAAAGAATACTATCAATAGGATCATCAAGGCAATAAAAATTTGTCAACGAAATAGAAGGGTATTTCAGGGAAACACATTGAGAAGTAGTAGGAGACATGGGAGTAGCGATATGAGTGGCCGTAGGATAGGTAGGAGGCACACTAGATTGGGAATCAATGTCTAACAGACAATAAATGATAAAAAGATCTAAAACATCATGTGACATATCAGAAGAAGAATAAGAAGGATCACGGGCCACTGGATGGCATGGCGTACAACGAGTAAAATCAACAGGGTCATCAAAAAAGACATATACCGATAGGAGAGTCAACAGGATTGGTTGGCACATGTTTGTGACCTTCCAAGAGGAGTTGTTGAGTGGCATCGGATAAGGTCATAGGAGTACTATATAAAGTTGTAAGCTCAACAATGGTAGCCTCGTCATAAATAGGGTTAACACTAAAATGTGGCATGATGATAAAATAAGAGATATGGTAATGACAGATAATCACAAAGCAACAATGTTCGAAATGATAGGTTCACCAAAATGATTAATTAAAAATAGGTTTTTTTGGTTTTTTAAATATTTTATAAGTTAATCTAGATAGAAACTAAATGTTATATTGAAGTGCTAGGTCTAAATATTTTGATTTTATATTTGAATGGATTGAAATAATAGAAATACGAGGGATATGTTACTAACTTATAAATAACTTACCTCAAAGTATGTTTGACTATAGCGGACTGGTATGCGGACTAGGCAGGCTATAACTGAATGACTTTAGGAAGGGAAAAAGTTGATTGTCTATCTGTACTAAAGTGCTTGGGAGTGTACTTGGGTGCCCTGGGGTTCCTTAGCCTAAATTCTGGGTGCTGGGAACTGTGAAAAATCTTAGTATTTGTGATCAACAGTGTCCCAAGGAAATCTAAAACCCTTCCTGTCTGTCACACTGGATTCACCAGATGGACTAGATAATGACATGTAAAATAAAAGGTTAGTGGGGTCAGATTTTCCTTAGCCACCAAACTAATGGAATTATTATTGAGTGTTACACTACATTGCAGACCCTGATGTAGTTCTGGTGCATGTGTGTGTAATTTTGTGCCTAGGATTCCCTAGCACCAATGACATGATAATAAGGGTCAATAACTAGATGTAAAATGTAAAATAATGAATGGAAAAGGAAATAATACAACCCTTCCCCTTTTTGCTTGTGTGATGCAGATGTAGAAGAAAACCAAATGCAGTCCCTTGCCTTAGTATATAGTTTCCCTTGATGTGTGTGATGTCCGCCCATAATGTAGTGAGTATGCTTTGTTTATATAGGGATCTCTTGCTCAAATTTCAACACTAGTGACCTGAAACTACTGACTATGACCTAGGGGAATACACGGGATAACCGTTAGGACCAACCTTGAATAAATAAATTAAGACCACAAATTATGATGACATGGGCACCTAAAATCACAGACTGGGATGCCCCGGGGTGCGCAAGTGTAGACCTAAAGATGATAACTAAACAAATTACAACATCTAACACACCCTGACAGATGGCCAAAACTACAGAGACAATTGACGATTGAACTAGACATAACCCAATGGCACCAGACTAACTGACCATAAGAGTTAAGGATGGGTCACTAGTGAATAATTTTATCACGCAAGATCCATATATAATTAACATACCCAGTGGTATAAATGTAATAGGAAATGTGTGATTTTGTGACTACAGTGACAGATAATCACACAATTCTGGTCTACTATGTAGTCATTTATCCTTAAAAGAGGTAGATGAAAGGAACAATTACGTAAGGGACGAGTGTGTAATAAACAAAAGGTGATATAGTACTTGATTCAACAGTAGAATGGTCGAAGATGCAAGGCATTGAGAGGCTCACGCTTAGGTTTACCTTCAAGAGAATATAAACGATAAGCACATGATCCATATGTATCAGTGACGATATAAAATACAAGCCAATTAGGATCAAACATTCCCCGTTAACTTTTCTCTACTTTGGTTACATGTTGATTTTCCTTTAGGAAAAAGTCACTGATCTTGAAGTTTCGTTCATGGACACATTTGATAAATTTTTGATATATTTGAAGGTGATCAAGAGCTTTTAAATGACATTCATCTAGAAGCTCAAGTTGGGCCTAACAGTCTTGGAGAAAGTCATCATCATTGAGCATGTCTTTGAGTGAGATACGAAGAGATGGAATTTTTACTTTGAGAGGTAAGACATCCTCAATACCATATACTAAAGATAAAGATGTAGCAACGGTTGAGGTGTGAATACTAGTGTGATAATCCCATAAAGCAAAAGGAATTTGTGTGTGTCAATCTTTACCATTATCATCAACCATTTTCATAAGAATTTTTTAAGAGCTTTGTTATTCGATTTACCTTGGCCATTTTTTTAGGGTAATAATGTGAAGAAAAAATAATTTGAATGCCAAATGTGTCATAGAGTTTGCGTAGGGTTTTGTTTTTGAATTGTTTTCCATTATTAGTGATGAGGTAGTGAGGAACACCAAAGCGACAAATGATGTGATGGTTGATTAATTCACATATTTTCTCATATTTTGTATAAATGAGAGGTACAGCCTCCTCCCATTTAGTGTAATATTTGGTCGTGGTGATGATCCATTAATGACATTGAGAAGAATGAGGGTTAATATCTCTGACGAGATCTAAACCCCATTGGGAGAAAATCTAAGGGTTTTTGGAGACCTGTAAGGCATGACTAGGGGTGTGGTGAAGATTAATGTGTTGTAGAGATTTCACACAACATTTGACATAGTCACAACACTCTTGGTTTAGGGTTGGCCAGTAATAGCTGGGGAAAAGAATGCATTTAGCGATGGCGAGACCACTGAAATGATGAATGCAAATCCCATCTTTAATGGTGTATGAGATTCCAAAAATTGTGAGGAATCATTAGAGGATACTGTCAAAGACATGTTTGTAGAGAAGACCCCCCATGATGTCATAATGAGATACACTTTTGAGGAAATATCGTTTTCCATTACGAGTGAGTTCCTGAGGAAGAATTGAGAGGGAAAGGTAATCGATGAACTACTTATACCAAATGTCACGTGGATCGGTTTCAATTCTTCCTACAAAGTTAAACTCTTGAAATAAATAAGAGGGTGATTACAACCTTTGTACTGTGACAAAGATTTTTGAGTCAGAAGGTGGAGCAGGTATTTGAGAAGTAAGGAAAACCATGGTATCCATGAATTTGTTAGTGGAGCGCATAGTGGTTTGAAGTTCATAATGATTGAAGGTAGTCATAAGTATGTCGACATGATGTTTATAATTTTGAAGTACCTCGTTACGACATTAGTATAAACCATTGAATTGGTTCACAAATATTTGGGAGTCACCAAATATATTAATGGATTTAACATCTAAGGCTATGGTGGTCTGAATACCTAACATGAGTGCTTCATATTCGGCAATGTTATTAGTACAATCGAAATCTAGTTTGAAAGATAAAGGCATAGGCTCACTATCAAGAGGAATAAGGATGACCCTTGCACCACCCCCACACTGACATTTAGAACCATCGAAAAATAAGGCCATCTGATAAACATTGTCATCAAGGGAAAGGGTAGCAATGGATTCATTAGGGAAATTGAAGTTAGAAAGATTTATTTCCGGAAAGAGGTGCATCTACAAGTTTTTCAGCAATGATTTTTCCTTTAACATACTTTTGATGGATGAATTTGAGATCTAGGTTTGCAAGAAGAATGATCCAATGTGCAACACATTGGTGCTAATAAGGATTAGCATACATGTAATTTAAAGGGTTAGTGTTGGTAACAATGAAGTTTTGTGGTTGATCAGGTAATGGCAAAGTTTTGTGGTGACGAAGACTAGGACTAAGCACTTTTTTCAGCGTGAGTATATCTAGTCTCATAGCCTAGAAGAGTATGGCTTATATAATAAACCACATGCTCCTTATGTTTCTCGTTGCAATGAGTGATCATGGCCCCAAAGGAATGATTGGTGGTAGAAATGTAGAGGTAAAAGGGATTGTCATCCTTTGGTGGGATGAGCATAAGTGGCTGAAGGAGGTATTCTTTTTGTCACTTCATATCTTGGAAAAAAATATTTATTTTTTATTTTTTTATCTGACTTTACGCAGATGATTTAAATACCCATATATTTAAATCCAACATAAACCTTAATGCAATCCATTTTGATAACTTTCATAAACCATGTGCAGGTGCATGAGGGAATACTGAACCTACTCGCTCTTCCTTAATTCTATGTACGAGCCAATACATCCAATGTATCCTTTGGTTTTCCTTTATTAGGATATGATATTTAAGTGAAGATACCTAAGTTTCTACCTGGGTTCTACCTAGGAACTTCAAAGCCATCTCCTAGCTTAGATCGTAGTGAAATCACGAAAGTGTAATCAACATCTTACACTACTTTACGCAAATTTTTAGAGTCATGTATGCCATGCTCAATTCCATGATGACACACTCGTCATTAGGAATTTTTCATCTCACCTTAATCACTTATTCAGTTATATGGATCTACAATCATTGATGTTGTTAACAGCTACAAGTCTTGTACAAGGTACAATTCTAGATTAACCTGCAAGAAGATGTACCTTGATGTCATCCTATGATGCCTATGGGAAAGTAAGTGTCTCCATAATGATTCACCTCATTACTAGACCACTTCCCTTCCTGTAGCCATCATAAATTGATATCGATGTGTGTATCCATGAGGTTCAATCTGTCTTTGTAACTCTAACAAGGTTTGTACTTAATGCAATACCCTGTTACAATCCAGTCTCTGGATGAGGAAACTCAATACAACTACTAAGAAGCAGTATCCAAATGGTGACAACCAGTCTCTGGATGAGGCAACTCAGTATAGCTACTAAGCAGGGGTATCCAAATGGTGACAAACGTCATTATAGGGATACGGCTGTGTAGCGGATGTAATGAGTTATCCCGCTTAGAGTCTTGTATTGGAACATGGTATATTATTGTTTACAAAGTATTAATTAAATTACGACAAGTTAGCCTAGGTATCACGACACCTTCACCTTGAATAAGTCGTACCTAAGGTCCTATCTTAAGTTTATCCAAGGAAATTTAATTTTCCCAAATTGGATTTACTATCTCCTTAAATCTCATGCCAATAATGTCCTTTATGAAGGGATCAGAATGATCTTTTATTTGAGTATAGAATTACAGTTTTAATTCTACCCTAGGCTTAATCAATTAAGAAAACAGTTTATTTTTTTAATACCGTTAAGTACCATGCCACTAATTTAGTTATATCATTATAGGGCAGCACTAATTCAATGTCTCTATATTTCACATTATTAGAGATGTGCATTTATACATAGCTAATAGTTTAGGTATGTATCATACTTTTATCAAATATCATATACTAGCAATGTGAGTCAGCACTTCAACATAAACACACAACTTTTCTTTAGTTTCAAATTAATTAAGAGCATTCATTTTTATTATATCCATCAAGTATAACAATGGTTGGTGTAACTGATATATTAGATTGGGTGCCTTTCTTATCAATTCATCTCCTCCTATCAAAACCTTTATAAAACTTCATTTACATATGATTTTAAACTCTTTTTAATATGTTCACTTAATTTTCCACTTTAGAGATAATAATGTCAACATAGGTTTAGGATTCAATTTCCATGTCCTTTTATAACTTAGCATGTTTCCCTTTTATTCCATTATAGGCCTAATATCTTATTTATAATTTCATAATGACACATTATGGGATAGTCCTTATTAAGAATACACTATCAACCTATATCACATATTATTACATTATTGTAACTCTCAAATAGGGATACCATTATTTCTTATATTTACATTTCAGATCAACATAAGTTCATTTGTTTAATGGCCTTAAGTATAGTCCTGATAAGTGACCTAATATCACTTTCATAAGTACTTAACATTACAATTCCATAACTTTAAATAAGGTTTAATAGCACTTCAATTTAACAACTAGTTATATCATGAATGTACTCACTTATCATAACCTTATTATAGTTCCTAGGGTTATCCAACTTCTTACTTAGCAGTGGTCATTAAGATAGACAATCTTATTACAAGACACTTTTCACCAGTTAAATATATCCTCTTCACAATCACATGATGAAATTGATACATATAGCCCTAACAGGTGGATATAATTAGTAAATTTCATAGGTAATCACCCACTAGTAACTTGGTTCTAACTTTCAAGTATAAAATACTTCATTAGTTAATACATAAGTGTCATATACAAGCAACCCTTTCATAACATAATTTCCTTCATAATAATATTCACACATATATGTTTTGGCCCTTTATTTGATTTATACTTATTCCTATTACAACAGTAGCATATGTACAAACTACCTATCTTCATCAAATGAAGAATTATAAATTTATCATTTTCCAATCAATCACTTCTTAATCAAGATATTGTAACAGGAAGTCAAACTTTACTACATTCCATTAAATAATGTATTAACTCATATTTCTAAGAATGATCATAATATTTCCTTTCAAAGTTAAAACATTTACATTAAATGGCCAAGGGCCTTTCTCATTTCCAAACAAAAGTAATTCAATTAGGAATACCATAATCAGTTATCCCATTTAACTTTTTTTTATCAAAAGAATAAATGAAACTGTGTACGTCATCCTTCTTTCATGATGTCCATCTACAAAATTGTTAGCATGATTTAGTTCACATGAACTGAGCATGATAAGTGCTAACTCTTCATGATGACATGCTCTACTTAATAATCTCATAAAAAGAACTCCATTTTTTAATGAAATAATATTACAGTTCTAAAAATGTAAACAATTCTTTCTTAAGCTTGTAAAGAACAACCAAGGTAGTGAACCATGAAATAAGTCAATTTTAGTCTTAAACTTTATCACAACTATATTGTCACTAAAAATTTCAATGACTTAGGGTATGCCACGTACAATGAATCAATAATTTTATAAACATAAGTACAAGAGTAACATGATTTCAATCATGCAATCCCATACTTGCTTTCCTGAAATCATTTACTCGGTAATAAATAATCATACATAAATAAGTATCACAATAAAAATGGTATTCAATAAGATCACACAAGACTAAAATTGATTAGGATCTATAAGTTGTAGTCATATAATTTTTCAATTATAAGATTGGAACTTATTTAACATAATCTAATTTATACCATTAATTCGAGGAACTTTGATGAATATAGATCAATAACCAACCGATATAACCATTACAAGTTCAACTAATAAAATCAAAGGAATCCAATCATTCACAACATAACAGTAAACAAGACTCACAACAAAACACTCAACAAGATTCACATTATTACCCTATGTCTAGTTTGTACTAAACGGTAATGACAGGAATACTTACTTATTATTGAAGGAATTGATAATGTTATATCAAATAAGAGAGGATAGATCATTATCTTGATAAGCGACAATCAATGGAAGATCGAGTACAAGAAGATAACTATTTAGTTGACACTCTCACCAAACAAGGAAGTAGTTATGAATGAAAGACTTGTTACGACATATCTAAGCTTTATTGAAAAAGTAAGCATGATTCTGCAACAATCTATGGTATATTCTCAGATCAACCATAACTAAATCCACATCACCAAAATCACCTTACCTTCGCAATCCTTAAACGAAAAAAATGTAAACACGATGGTGAAATAGTGAGAGCCGAGATGCTCTCGAGTTTTGATAAATCCAATAAGCTCAGCAAGACTTTCTAACATCCTGAACTATCTCGAGTATAAATAAAGTACAAGGAGATGAATGAAGTAACATCATCATCATAAATTAAATCTAATACCCTATTCGAGATTAATCAAAACTCTTGACTAATTCCAAAGGATTCATTTTTTAATAGACTATTCTCCTTTAAAGCACAACACACGAAATCAAAGGGTACAGTGAGATGAGAAGAACCACAATTACCTATCAATAATTTACTAATATCTTGAGTTTAGTCACAAGTGTAATCCTACAAGTAAATGAAGTCAGGATTTAAGAAGAACTAAAACTCACACAAGATCTTTTATGGATCTCTATCCAATAACAACCTAGTCACAATTACAATTTGACCAATATGGAGCTTGTATTAAAAAGAAAAACTAGTTGACAACTCCAAATAGGAGAGGGGTTTAATATCTTAAAAATGGTAAGGCCCAAAATGGGCTTTGACTCCAATCGATTCCTAAAACTCCTCCAAGCCAAACTCACAGAGTGTGGTCATCTTGACCAAAACAAAAGACTGATACAAAATCCAAAGTTAAGCAAGGAAAATAAACAAAACCAATCTTGTTGTCTTCTTGTTTTAACAAGAACAATATCAAAACCTTTCATAAGACTAAGCTTAAAATGATGAGATCGAAGTCAACAAATAGATCTTCTATAAAACCCTCAAACAATATCTCCTTTTGGGTATCAACCTAGAAACTTCAACCAAATTAAAGTTAAGAATACAACCAAATTTCAACCAATAATACACACTCAAAAACCAATATCATTTCCATATTATATAATAAATTCATTCACAGACATGCATATCAACAGAAGATTTTTTTTTTAATCTGTTACAACCAGATTCAAAAGTATACCTGAATCTAATCCAGATACAAAACGAAATACAAAAATCCAGAAATCCAAGAGACTCTCTGTCTCGGTCAACACCAACTCACAGACTTACTTAATGACCAAAAATTGATTATTCACAAAATAGAACTAGTTTTAGGTAATATTTTAACAACACAACTAATTGATCATTCATAATAAAAACTAGTTTCAAATATTTTAACAACACAACTAATTGAAATTCACTCAAAACCATACAACAAAAAATCATGAAGAGTAGAGTTATTTTAAAGAAATAATTAAACTGGGTAAGATGAAATAACAAGTTAGGGCTTATCATGCATGTGACGAAAATATTTTCTTTCATCGATAAGTTCCTAAGATTCTTCTAAAAATCCTAAATCTTGCAGTGAATTCCATCATCCAATAAAACATAACATTTTCACAATATTTATTGAGTATGGGGAGACACTACTGCCCAATGACTCATAGTTGCTTACAACATGCAACACCTAAAAAATAATCAGTTTGATTTTTCCTTGCATGCAGAGCTTCTGAGAAAATATTGCATAGAATGAAACAACCACAAACACCCTATTTCCTTGAATTGACTTGCATTGCCCGAGATTGATGGTCCTTTCAATGCATAGTAAATGAAAATAATGCAGGATCCCATATAGCTTCCCGAAAATTTTATCTAGCCAACTGTTTTAACATTCAAATTTAGCGAAGTCCCACTTTTTCTTGCCATGCATCACACTAAAAATTAGTTAAACCAACTTATTTCCACCTTAATTATTGGTTGGTGGAGATCAATAAATAAAATAATAAATGAACCGTTAGTACATAATACAAAGGTGGTGGGGTGCTAACTCACCCCCCTTTCAATTTGAACAACAACAATAGCTTAAAGAATTGCATTATGAAAACATATAATATCCTAAGAACTAACAACTTTGAATGACCTCCTTTTATATTTCTTAAGGCTTCACACATTTGATATGATATATAACCTTTTTAATAACTAAGGAAATTCCCAAATATAGCCTCTAAAAGAATAGGTTCACAAATGAATTATGCTTATTTTAAATCAGCATAGGATTCTTATGTCATTGAACCCAAACCTTGTCAGGTTCGTATCTAAGATGACCTTACAAGTCAAACAACTACATGTTGGATTGTCCCGTAACCTTAGACAATTTAGAAACTTATAATTATGCCTTTCTAACAGTCATCCAAGATGTGTATAAAATTTTAATACATATATTTCAAATGCAATTGAAATGATACCAATACCTGTGATTATATTTGTAAATTACAAACTTAAACATCAGATAACATATGATCCTCCTGTATTGCAGACTAACTTTGGGGGGAATGACAGAAATGTAGAGTTAAAAGGGCTTGTCTTCCTTTGGTGGGATGAGCACAGGTGGCTGGAGGAGGTATTCTTTCAACGCCTCAAAATATTTACAGCACTTGTCATCATAGTTAAAGGAAACATCCTTTTTAAGAAGCTAATGAAAAGGGTGACATTGGTCGAAGAGTTGAGAAATAAAGTTTCTAATAGATTGTAACTTTCCTTGTAAACTACGAAGTTATTGAAGGTTAGTAGGTGGAGGCATCTCAATAATAGCCTTGATTTTTGGCAGGGTCGACTTGAATACCTCGCAGAGAGATGATGAAACCAAGGATTTTTCTAGAGAGGATGGTGAAGACGCACTTCTTTGGTTGAAGGCAAATGTAGTATTTGATGAAATGGTCAAAGATGACTTAAAGAACCGTGAGATGTTTAGTCCGATGCTTAGACTTAGTAATAAGGTCATCAACATAATCTTCCAAAATGTCATGCATGATTTCATGGAAGATATAGGTCATGGCACACTGATATGAAGAACTGATGTTTTTAAGGCCAAAGGTCATGACACGATAATAGAAGGTCCCCTAAGGGGTAATGAAGGTGGTTTTTTTTTAATCTTCTAGTGTGAGTAATACCCAATTATAACCTGAGAAACTGTCCATGAGTGATAGAATCTCATAGACGGTGGTGAGATCAATAAGTTGGTTGATACTGGGTAGAGGAAAGTTGTCCTTGAGGCAAGTTACGTTAAGGTCACAGAAATCCATGCAGATGCGGAGTCCCCCTATCACTTTGATGATAGGAAATATGTTAGAAATCCATTGGGGATATTCAATGGGTAAAATAAAAGAAACAGTTTGGAGGCACTAGAGTTCTTCTTTCACAAGAAGGGAAATTCAAGGATGAATTTTTCACAGCTTTTGTTTCACATGTTTGGAATCAGTTATAGTTGCAATATTGTGGATTGTGATATTTGGGTCAATATCAGGCATATCAGCATAAGACCAAAAAAAAGTGTTTCTATGATCTCGAAGGAACGAGGTGAAGGCTTCCTATTCAATAAAGTCTAAAGATTGGCCTATATTTAGAATATGGGGGTTGTCCTGAGTGTGAATGTTGATCTCTATGGTTGATTATTTCAACATGGTTTACTTCTCAAAAGGTAACAACGGGTGAATATAAGAATCCTCTGCACCTAGATAGGTGAGAATGGATTCATCATCCTAACATTGAAAAATGTTAATAAAAGGAGTATCATCATCAATCATTTCAGGATACAAGAAGGTAAGAGAAGAGGGAGACTCATTATCACGCTAATAAGTCAGAGGTCCCAAGGAAACTATGTTCATGAAAAGTGTTTGTAGGAGGAATGGATTTTGGATCTATAGACTCCGTAGGTGAAGGTGGTGAGGTAGGTGAATGAGGTGGAGAAGTTGTATCTTTCTCTATGATGTCAATATGAGCTTTCTGAAAAGAAGGTTCCGTAGGAAATCCAAGATCGTGACGAGTCTTTTGTTTTCGAGTGGTACAAGATATGACCGTGTGATGACCATGTTCGTAAAGACCAAATCCAAATCCTTTTCAAGAACATCAATGAAGGAATGTGTGGGCGAAGTGGTGGTTGGTGAGGTATTGAAAATCAAATGAGAACGGATGGGTTAGAGTAGGTGGATCTGGATTATATGAGGAAGTGTCAATTCCCCCATATGTCAAGTTGGTGCAAAGATGGGCAGGACAGTATCGAAATACCTCACTTACATTATGGTTGTAATGTGGATGTTGATGGAGGATCCCATACTCTTGAAGAGTAAGGAAGTTATTGGCATTATAGAGGTGATACTCCCCCAAGGTAAGTCATTGAAAAACACCTACCAAGGGGTCGTAAGTTGGTATTTGGTTAGCGGGAATGGAAAAATCACCAGGAGCTTGAGAAGAAGAAAAATATGGTGTTTGAGAAGTAGATGGGCTAGCTAATGAGTCAGCTGCAGAAGCTGTGATGGAAGTGGGAATAGAGGATTTGGTTGTGGAAGATGTAGTAGCAGAAGTGGTGGATGAGACATCGTCTGAAGTGGTGGAGGTAGTAGTGGTAGATGGGGTATCAGCTGGAGAAGAAGTAATAATAGTGGTAGATGACTTAACTGGTATAAGAACATCATTAGGTCAATAGAGCATGTTGTGGGTTTTGAATGGTGAAGGATCTTTCAGAATGGTGTAGTTGTTCCCTTCATGTTCAAATTTTAAACAATGGTGTAAGGTTGAAGGAACACAACCCATGGCGTGAATCCAAGGTCACCCAAGCAACAAATTGTATTGGAATTCCCCCTCTAAGACATAGAATAATTCAGGAATAGTATGGGGGCCCATGTGAATGTGGAGAAGGATGGTACCAAGGGTGGAATTCATAACATCATTAAATGAATGCAGCATAACTGGGTTATATTCATGCAATTGGTAGGGATGCACAGTTATTTGTATGCATGGGAGGAAATGATGTTGATACAGGAACCTCCATCGATCATAATGTGTCAAATGCTTGTATTATCAATGTAGATGGAAATGAATAAGGAAGGGTCAGGATTATCATACTGGAGAAGGAAAATCTCTTCATAAAAAAAAATAACAACAAAGACTTGATGAATGGTAGTGGGGGTAGAAGATGGAGGTGAAGTAGTGAGAGCAGCCACATGATGAGGAGTGATGATGGTGGAAATAGGTGTGGGGTCATTAGGTAGAACCTCAATAGATTTAAGGACCTCGATGAGGGCCTGGTGATAAGACTCAGAGGTTTTGACGAGGTCATATAAAGACATTTTGAGAGGATACTAGTGAAGTTGTTTGATCATGGTACGATGTGCAATTCTTTCATAAGTGGGATATGTTGGCTAGCGGATGGTGATTTTGGGTGCAAGTGCGGATGGAATGTTAGGTAAAGTTGTATTGGATGGTTTTTTTGTCTTATCTTTTCCTTTTTCCTTTTGTTCCCGAGTGGCAACTTGAACCATGTTAATATGAGGAAGAGAGGGAGATGAATCATGAAAGGTATAATGGTAAGAGGGATTAAAACCCAGTGCAGGATAAGAACCTTGTGAAATAAGTATGATGCACTGGCATTTCAGAGGAGGTTTAAAGAGTTCTTTAATCCAAACCATATTGATCTCAAAGGTCAGAGGAGGACAAGAGAGATACGAAGGTGGAGATGAAGTTCGCTATATATAAATGGGGCAAGGTTGTGTGGCGATAGGAGAGGGTGGAATGGGCGCTTCATCTAAAAGGTTATCTTCTTCCAAGATCTCTTCGAGAGAACATAATGGAAGAATAATATTCTTAAGGGCCTTAAAATTTTCAACATCATGTCCTGGAACACGATGATAGGCACAAATATTTTTATCATCAAACCCTTTCATTTTAGGTTTAAGTGGCCAAAAATCTTGAGAGGTGGTAATGTGATGATAAAGGTTTCTAAAAGGTTAACAAGGATTGTAGCATAAGAACATTTCAAGGGATCACAATGAGAAGTGAAAGTGGGTTTGGATGTAGGTTTGAGTGACTTCTATGGAAGGGGTATTTCTGGAGGCGGAGTTGATTTGGATGTAGGTTTGGGTGAGTTCTATGGAAGAGACACTACAAAAGGTAGAGTTGGAGGTTGAGTAGGCTTAGCTACCCTTGTGGTAGGTAATGTGGTTGTGGGCTTGGATTACACCTTCTTGGGTAAATGTGTTGAGGGAGTGCATGAGTTAGAAGGTAATGCAAAATATGGAAGGGAATGGGTCAATCATGGTGAAAGTGGAGGTGCAGTTAAGGCAGTGGTAGGAGGTAATTTGGGAAGTGGAGGTTGAAGAGAGGGTGAAGGCACGAGTAATGATTGATCCGTAAAATTCTACTTTGGAACTCTAGAAAATCACACAATTATGTTGTTTTACTTTCAAGTTTGGAAAATGAAAGTTTGATTGAAGATTAGCGCTTTAGTGATTGATTATCTAGTGCTATAGAAAGGAAATTACAGAGAGTAGGAAAGAATGCAAACTCCAAATACTAACAATTTTATCCTCGAAACCTCCAATGGAGAAAAACTAGTCAATAAGGGAAAAAATCTCTTTCTTCCCACTTTTATTGATCAATTATAGATAATTACAGATTAGAAGAAGTAGAAAATGGAGACAAAAATGTAAACCTCTCCCTTTCTATGCTTTTTTTCTCTGTTTCTGCACCTTGCTCCTACAATTCCACTCCAGCACTGAATATCTTATTCATCTTCTCTCATATAACTAATACTTTGTTTCTTGATCTCTTTAGATCTTCGGATCATCAATTCTCTTGCTCCTCCTTGTATTTATAGCCTTCTCCCATGTCCTGCCATGCACTGGAGAATGGGAAAGGTCAGGGAGGGAAGATACACAATCGGGTGCTTCAAATTCGTATCCATTCGTGCTCTACTCCTATTTTCTGTTTAAAAGTGTCAGGATTGCCACCTTGTATAGATCAGTAGTTTCAGGACCACCACCCTAGCTGGGCTGTAGTTATAGGATGACCACCCCACAAGATGGTGGTTTTGTAACCACCACTCTTCACAGAGTGGCGATTCTGTCCAGAACTTCCATATACCTCTTTTGTTTTCTTCAATTTCTTCATTTCTCCTTCTTCGTGTAGATGGAACTGATGAAGTGGTGTGTTCTTCTGGATCCCTATGGATCATACCTCCCCTATTTAGGAGGATTTTTGTCCCACAAAATCTTAGTGGCAGAGTGGTAAAGGAATCAACTCCCTCTCTTGCTCCTTTGAGTACCACTGGGTATGCTTTGGTGTCTTCTCTCATCTAACCTACCAAGACTCCTATGGATCTATGATTTTCTACTCTAGTGCTACATCCTCCTCTGAGTTGGCTTGAGTACGATCCTCTTTAGAAGGAAGATTTTGTATGTTTCCTTATTTTTCATGCATACATGATATTAGTAGGTGTGAGTTCTTGCAACTTACCATCACATATATCTGTATGAAATATGGCCTGAAGATTTCTTTTCCAACCTGCTCAAGTATGGAGAAGGTCCCATACTATAGTGGTTTAGTCCTTCTTGCTTATCTTTGTCTCTTGAGATGGATTGACTGAATCCTCTCCATGTACGTTTTTTCTACAGTCACCATTTTTCCTTGTATCTCCTCTTCTCCTTGCTATCCCATGATTAGGTCCAGTGAATCCGTATGTAGATACGGTGACTGCATAGCTAAATTTTGTTATGCTCCTTGAATAAGTAGTTCTTATGGTGGCTTCGTCTATAAAAAATAACAAGTGATATCTAAATTCTCCATCCTTTAGTTAGAAATATCCATGCTCTTGCGTCCATGTTCCTTTTCTTCCAATGAAATTAAACAAAACTGATGATTTTCCTAAATAAGTCTTTGTGCTTGGTTGACACTTACGATATCCTTCTTTGAATTTCTCTGGTTTTCTGGGATGTTGAAACTTACTCCATCCTTAACCCATCTGTATCGGTTCTCCCTCCTTGTGAACACAACATCCTTGAAATACAAGGACTTTTGAAGACAACTTCAAATGCATCAAGTGGAATAATATCAGCTTATATTACATCTATGTATTGGGTATTTATCCCAAACTGGAACTTAAAATTTCTTGTAACTTGTATTTCTACACCCTTCTTCACCCATCCCAATGGGTATGGATATGAATGCGCGTAAGTATCTAGGCCAAGCTGTTCTACAACTACATCAGTGATCAGATTTTATTGAGAACCAAAATCTACTAAAGCATTTACCTTACTATTCTTGATTTGGGTTCTAATTTGAAAAATCTTACTTATCTCTTCTTCTTCTACTCCTATGTACAAGTTAGTGGTTGTGCATCCCAGCCTCTCATCTACATCTAAATCATCCTCAATATCCACCTCGATATATGTCTTCATAGTGGCCATGGATTTCTTAGAATCCTTGGTTCGGTGCTTTGTGTGTAATTCTAGATGTAACTTCCAACCTGTGGCATTAGTATGCAAATTAGTAGTGGCATGTTTACCTTTCCATTTACCTCTGCTACTTATCTTCCCTTTTTCTTTTTCCTACTGACCTATTGACTAGTCTTCCTCTGGATCTACTTCTCCTTACTTATTCTCTTCATCAATGCAGTATTTTTGTATACAAGTTACAGTGAGATACTTGGGCTTCATGGATATTACCTTCCTCCTAAGGTGAGTGCGAAGTCCTCCCAAATACTTGGTCAGAATGTCCTCATCCTCCAATTCCATATTAAGTAACATGGCTTGTCTCTAAAATTCCGTAGTGTAGTCTTGTACACTTTGACCATTGCCCTGTCTAAAGTATTGCCACTTAATCATCATGTTAGTCTTATGGAAAATAGGATAGAAGTTAGCTCTAAGAAATTCTTTAAAACCTTTCCAAGTACTAAAAATAGGATGTTTCTTCTTCTCACAAGTGGCTATATGGGTTTCCCACTAAACCAAAGCATGGCCTTCCATTTTGAGATGTGTAAAGGTAATCCTTTGTGCCTCAGTGACATTATGCACACTAAAATAGACTTCTAGTTTCTTTAGCCACTTATCAATAAAATTTTCATCTACTTGTCCTTCAAAGTTCATTATTTCCATTTTTTTTAGACTTTAAAAGGTGTATGAACATATCTTACCTTCTTGCTTACAATTGACATCTCTTCTTCATGCTCTTCCCATTATTCCTCTTCGTGGATCTTTCTGATACCAATTTTTTTGGCCAATGTTTGAACCACTAAGTCCATGGAAACTTGCTTAACTGAATCCATATTTTACAGATCTAAAAGCTCTTCTTATTCTTTATGCAATCTATCTATCATGGTCTCTAGCATCTCGACTCTACGGACCAAGTTCTCTTCCTCTATTTGAGCTCAAATTCTTTGTTTCCACTTCTTCGTAGAAATATCTGGCTTGCAAGGTAAAACTTCTTGACCTGTGGATCTTTTCACTGTCATACAAATCACAAGAAAGAATCAATTTCCACAATCCTGGATATATAATCAGCTCTGATACCAAAATGATCCGTAAACTTCTACTTTGGAACTCTATGAAATAGAAAAATTATGATGTCCTATGTTTAACTTTGTAAAATGATATTTTGATTGAAGATTAGAGCTTTACTGACTTATTATCTAGTGCTATAGAAAGGAAATTGTAGAGAGTAGGAAATAATTCAAACTCCAAACACCAAAAATTTTATCCTGGAAACCCCCAATGGGGGAAATCCAGTCGGGAAGGGAAAAAATCTCTTTCTTCTCACTTTTATTGGTCAACTATAGACAATTACAAACTAAAAGAAGTAGAAAATGGAGACAACAATGTAAACCTCTCCCTTCCTATGCTTATTTTCTCTTTTTCTACACCTTGATCCTATAATTTCACTCTAGCACTAAAGATATTTCTTACTTACTCTCATTAAACCTTTTCTCTTTGATCTCTTTGGATCTCTGAATGATATATTATCTTACTCCTCCTTGTATTTATATATTTCTCCCATGTTATTCCATGCACTAGAGAATGGGAAAGGTCAAGGAGGGAAGAGACATAGTCAGGTGCTTAAAATTCACATCCATTCATGATCCATTCTTCTTTTATGTCTAGAAGTGTTAGGATAACCACCTTGAGTAGACCTATGGTTTCAAGAGTGCCACCATGGCTAGAGAGAAGTTACAAGGCCACTACCCTTGAAGAGCAGTGGTTCTACAACCGCTGCTCTGCATAGAGTGGCGGTTCTATCCAGAATATTTGTTTACCTCATTTTCTTCATTTCTCATTCTTGGTGCTGATGGAACTAATGAAGTGGTGTTTTTTTCTGGATCCCTATGAATCATAACTCCCCTACTTAGGAGGATTTTGGTCCCAAAAAATCTTACTGGGGGAGTGGTAGAGGAATCAATTCCCTCTCTTTCTCCTTCGAGTACCACTGGGTCCACCTTAGTGTCTTTTCTCATCCAACATGCTAAGACTCTTGTGGATCTCTTGTTTTCTTCTCCGGTGATACATCCTCCTCTAAGTTACCTTGAGTACAATCCTCTTTGGAAGAAAATTTTTGTATGTTTCCTTATTTTTCATGCATAAATGGATTTAGTAGGTGTGAGCTCTTGTAGCTTGATATCATGTGCATCTGCATGAAGTTTGGCATGAAGGTTTCTCTTATAACCTTCCCAAGTATAGTGAAGGTCCCATATTATAGTTGTTTAGTCCTTCTTGCTTGTTTTTGTCTCTTGAGATGGATTGGCCGAATCCTCTTTATGTATGCTACTTCTATAGTAACTATTGTACCTTGTACCTCCTCTTCTCCTTGCTACCTCATGGTTAGGTCCAATGAATCCGTAGGTAGATACAGTGACTACATAGTGGAAGTTTATTTTTCTCCTTGAATGAGTAGTTCTTGTTGTGGCTTCTTCTGTAAAAACTAACAAGTGCTATTCAAATTCTCCATCCTTTGGTTAGAAATATCCGTGCTCTCACATCCATTTTTCTTTTCTTCCAATGAAAGTAAACAAAATTGATGATTTTCCTGAGTAAGTCTTGATGCTTGGTTAGCATTTATCATAGACTTCTTTGATTTTATCTGGTGTGCCTGGTTGTTGAAACTGACTCCATCCTTGACCCATCTATATTGGTTCTCCCTCCTTGTGAACACATCATCCCTGGCATACAAGCAAGGAATTCTGAAGACAACATCAAATGCATGAAGTGGAATGATATCAGCCTCTAATACATCAATATATTGGGTATTTATCCTAAACTAGAAATTACTCTTGGTTGTAGCTTGTATTTATACACCCCTCTTCACCCATCCCAATGTGTATGGATGTGGGTGCTCATAAGTTTCTAGACCAAGCTATTTTACAACCACATCAGAAATCATATTTTACTAAGAACCAGAATCTACTAAAGCATTTACCTTAGTCTTCTTAATTTAGATTTAGATTTTAAATAGCTTACTCAACTCTTCTTCTACACCCCCATACATGTTAGTGGCCATGCATTCTAGCCTCTCATCTAAATCCACATCATCCTCAACCTCCACCTCTCCTTTTTTTTTCATAGTGGCCATAAATTTATTTGAATCCTTGGTTCAATAATTTAGGTGTAATTCCGGATGCAACTTCCAACATGTGATGTCAGTATGCCCATTTATATCACATTTCTTATAGAAATTCTTAGGATCTTTACAAGTATGCAAAGTAGTAGCGGCATGTTTACCTTTCCATTTACCTTTGATACTTGTCTTCTCTTGTTCTTTTGCCTGTTGATATGTTGACTGGTCTTCCTTTGGCTATGTTTCTCCTTGCTTCTTCTCATTATCAATGTAGTATTCTTGTATATAATCTTCATTGAGATCCTTGGGCTTTGTGGATATTACCTTCCTCCGAAGGTGAGTGTGAAGTCCTCCCAAATACTTGGTCAGAATGTCCTCATCCTCCAAATCCATATTAAGGAACATGGCTTGTCTCCAAAATTCTGTAATGTAATCTTGCATGCTTTGAAAGTTTCCCTACCTAAAGTACTACCACTTAATCATCATGTCAGTCTTATGGACAATAGGATAGAATTTAGCTCTAATCAAATGTTTAAAACCTTTCTAAGTACTAACAATAGGACGTTTCTTCTTCTCACAAGTGCCTAGATGGGTGTCCCACCATACTAGAGCATGAACTTCCATTTTGATATGTATAAAGGAAATCCTTTGTGCCTCAATAACACTATGCACACTAAAATATAATTCCAACTCTTTTAGCTACTTATAAATCAATTATGCATCTAATTTTCCTTCAAAGTTCTTTATTTCCACTTTCATTTAAACTTTAAAAGGTGTATGAGAAAATTTTATCTTCTCACTTACAATTGGTGTCTTTTCTTCACTCTCTTCCCATTCTTCCTCTTCGTGGCTCTTTCTGATACCAAATTTTTCAGCCAGTGATGAAACCAACGATTCTATGGAATCTTGGTTAATTGAATTCGTATTTTGCAAATCTGAAATCTATTCTTGTTTTCTATACAATTTATCCATCAAGGTATCTAACATCTTGACTCTACAGACCAAGTTCTCTTCCTCCATTTGGGCTCAAATTCTCTATTTCCATTTCTTCATAGAAGTATATGGCTTGCATGGTAAAAATTATTCTCCTTTAGACCTTTTCACTGTCATACAAATCACAAGAAAGAATCAAATACCATAGTCATGGATATATAATCATCGCTGATACCAAAATGATTCGTAAAGTTCTACTTTGGAACTATACAAAATCACACCAATTTTATTCTCCTTTAAACTTTAGAAAATGATAAATTGATTGAAGATTAGAGCTTTAGTGACTAATTATCTAGTGCTATAGAAAGGAAATTGTATAGAATAGGAAAGAATTCAAACTCCAAACACCAACAATTTTATCCTGGAAACCCCCAATGAGGGAAAAATAGTCAGAAAGGGAAAAATGCTCTTTCTTCCCACTTTTATTAGTGAACTATAGAAAATTACAGATTACAAGAAGTAGAAAATGGAGAGAACAATGTAAACCTCTCCCTTCATATGATTGTTTGCTCTATTTCTACACCTTGCTCCTACAACAATGTAAACCTCTCCCTTGTACTGAAGATCTTACTCACTTGCTCTCATTAAAACTTTGCTCTTTGATATATTTGGATCTTTGAATGATATATTCTCTTGATCCTCCTTGTATTTATAGCCTTCTCCCATGTCCTCCCCTACATTGGATAATGTGAAAGGTCAGGAAGGAAAGAGACACATTCAAGCACTTCAAATTCACAACCATTTGTGATCCATTCTTCTCTTCTGTCCAAAAGTGTCAGGACCGTTTCCCTGGCTAGACAGTGGTTATAGGAACGCTACCCTGGCTAGGCAGTGGTTACATTAACGGTTACCATTACAGAGTGGAGGTTCTATCTAGAACCTCCATTTACCTCATTTTCTTCATTTCTCCTTCTTGGGTTAATGCAACTGATGAAGTGGTGTGTTTTTCTAGATCCCTATGGATCATACCTCCCCTACTTAGGAGGATTTTAGTCTCACAAAATCTTAGCGGGGGAGTGGTAGAGGAGTCAACTCCCTCTCTTGCTCCTTTCAGTACCTGTGGGTCTGCCTTGGTGTCTTTTCTTGTCCAACCTACCAAGAATCCTTTGGATATATGGTTTGCTTCTCCAGTGCTACATCCTCCTTTGAGTTTCCTCAAGTAAAATCCTCTTTGGAGGGAACCTTCTGTATGTTTCCTTCTGTTTCATGCATAGATGGATTTAGTAGGTGTGAGATTTTACAACTTGTTATCGCATGCATCTTCATGAAGTGTGGCCTAAAGGTTTCTTTTATAACTTTCTCAAGTATGGCAAAGGTCACATACTATAGTGGTTTAGTCCTTATTCCTTATATTTGTCTCCTGAGATGGATTGGCTGAATCCTCTCCATGTATGCTACTGCTATAGTCACCATTGTTCCTTGCACCTCCTCTTCTCCTTGCTACCCCATGGTCAGGTCCAATAAATCTGTAGGTATGATGACTGCATAGCGGAAGTTTTTTTTCTCCTTAAATGAGCAATTCTTATGGTGGCTTCTTCTATAAAAACTGACATGTGCTATCCAAATTCTCCATCCTTTGGTCAGAAACATCCATGCTCTCACATCCAATTTTATTTTCTTCTAATGAAAGTAAACAAAATTGATGATTTTCCTGAGTAAATCTTAGTGCTTGGTTGACACTTACCATAGCCTTCTTTGAGTTTCTTTGGTGTTTCTAGATGTTGAAATTGACTCCGTCCTTGACCCATCCGTATTGGTTCCCCCTCCTTATGAACACAACATCCCTGGCATATAAGTAAGGACATTGAAGACAACATCAAATACATGAAGTGGAATGATATAAACCTCTAATACATCAATATATTGGGTATTTATCCCAAACTGAAACTTACATTTTCTTGTAACTTGTATTTCTACACCCCTCTTTGCCCATCCCAATGGGTATGGATGTGGGTGCTTGTAAGTTTCTAGACCAAGCTCTTTTACAACCAAATCAGAAATCAGATTTAACTGAGAACCATAATCTACTAAAGCGTTTACCTTAGTCTTCTTAATTTTGATTCTGATTTGATATAGCTTACTCAACTCTTCTTTTGCACCCTCGTACATGTTACTGGACATGCATCCCAACCTCTCATCTACATCCAAATCATCCTCAATCTTCACCTCTCCTTTTGTTTTCATAGTGGCCATGAATTTATTTGAATCCTTGGTTCAGTACTTTAGGTGTAATTCCGGATGCAACTTCCAACATGTGACGTCAGTATGCCCATTTATATCACATTTCTTATAGAAATTCTTAGGATATTTACAAGTATGCAAAGTAGTAGCGGTATGTTTACCTTTCCATTTACCTTTGATACTTTTCTTCTCTTGTTCTTTTGCCTGTTGATATGTTGACTGGTCTTTCTTTGGCTATGTTTCTCCTTGCTTCTTCTCATTATCAATGTAGTATGCTTGTATATAAGCTTCATTGAGATCCTTGGGCTTTGTGCATATTACCTTCCTCCGAAGGTGAGTGTGAAGTCTTCCCAAATACTTGGTCAGAATGTCCTCATCCTCCAAATCCATATTAAGGAACATGGCTTGTCTCCAAAATTTCATAGTTTAGTCTTGCACGCTTTGAAAGTTTCCCTACCTAAAGTACTTCCACTTAATCATCATGTCAGTCTTATGGAAAATAGGATAGAACTTAGCTCTAATCAATTCGTTAAAACCTTTCCAAGTATTGACAATAGGACATTTCTTCTTCTCACAAGTGCCTAGATGGGTTTCCCACAAAACCAGAGCATGACCTTCCATTTTGAGACATACAAAGGTAATCCTTTATGCCTCAGTAATATTATACACATTAAAATATACTTTCAACTATTTTATCCACTTATGAAGCAATTTTACATCTACTTGTCCTTCAAAGTTCTTTATTTCCACTTTCGTTTCAACTTTAAAAGGTGTATGAGAAAATTTTACCTTTTTGCTTACAATTAACACCTCTTCTTTATGCTCTTCCCATTCTTCCTCTTTGTGGCTCTTTCTGATACCAAATTTTTTAGCCAATGCTGGAACCACTGATTCCATGGAATCTTGCTTAACTGAATCCATCTTTTGTAGATCTAAAATCTCTTCTTGTTTTCTATACAATCTATCCATCATGGTCTCTAGCATCTTGACTCTACGGACCAAGTTCTCTTCCTCCATTTGAGCTCAAATTCTATGTTTCCACTTCTTCGTAGAAATATCTGGCTCACAAGGTAAAAATTATTCACCTTTGGACCTTATCACTATCATATAAATCACAAGAAAGAATCGAATACCATAGTCTTGGATATATAATCAGCTTGATACCAAAATGATCCATAAATTTCTACTTTGGAACTCTATGAAATCACACCATTATGTTGTTCTATTTTCAACTTTGGAAAATGATAGATTGATAGAAGATTAGAGATTTAGTGAATAATTATCTAGTGCTATAGAAAGGAAATTGCAGAGAATAGGAAATAATTCAAACTCCAAACACAAACAATTTTATCTTGGAAACCCCTAATGGGGGAAAACTAGTTGGGTAGGGAAAAAAACTCTTTCTTCCCACTTTTAATAGTTAACTATAGACAATTATATATTATAATAAGTAGAAAATAGAGACAACAACGTAAACCTCTCACTTCATATGCTTGTTTTCTTTGTTTCTACACCTTGCTCCTACAATTCCACTCCAACACTGAAGATATTTCTCACTTGCTCTCATTAAATATTTTCTCTTTGATCTCTTTAAATCTCCAAATGATCTGTTCTCTTTCTCTTCCTTGTATTTATAGCCTTCTCCCATGTCCTCCCATGCACTGGAGAATGGGAAAGGTTAGGGAGGGAAGAGACACATTTGGGCAATTCAAATTCACATCCATTTGTGCTTCATTCTTATTTTCTATTCGAAAGTGTTAGAAACATCACCCTACGCAGACTATAATTTTCTAGACCGCCACCCTAGCTGGACGAAAATTATTGGACTTCCACCCCATAGGGCGGAAGTTCTATAACCACTGCTCTACACAGAGTGGCGATTATGTCCAGAACCTCCATTTACCTCATTTTTTTCTTCATTTCTCCTTCTTGGTGCAGATGGAACTGATGAAGTGGTGTGTTTTTTTGGATCCCTATAAATCATACCTCCCTTGTTTAGGAGGATTTTTGTCCCATAAAATCTTAGTGGGGAAGTGGTAGAGGAATCAACTCCCTCTCTTACTCCTTTGAGTACCACTGGTTCTACCTTGGTGTCTTCTCTCGTCTAACCTACCAACACTCATGTGGATCTCTGGTTTGTTGCTCCAATGTTACATCCTCCTTTGATTTTCCTCAAGTACAATCCTCTTTTGAAGGCAACTTTTGTATGTTTCCTTATTTTTCATGCGTAGATGGCATTAGTAGGTACGAGCTCTTGCAACCTTCTATCGTGTGTATTTGCATGAAGTATGTCCTAAAGGTTTCTTTTCCAACCTAATCAAGTATGCAAAGGTCCTATAGTTTAGTGGTTTAGTCCTTTCTTATCTTTATTTCTTGAGATGGATTGACCAAATCCTCTCCATGTACATTACTGCTATAGTCACCACTGATCCATGTATCTCCTCTTCTCCTTGTTGTCCCACACGGTCGGGTCCAGTGAATCCGTAGGTAGATACAGTGACTATATAGTGAAAGTTTGTTTTTCTCCTTGAATGATCAGTTCCTGTGGTAACTTATTCTATAAAAACTCACAAGCGCTATCCAATTTCTCCATCCTTTGGTCAGAAATATCTGTGCTCTTAAGTCCATTTTACTTTTATTCAAATGAAATTAAGCAAAATTGATGATTTTCCTAAATAAGTCTTTGTGCTTGGTTAACACTTACCATAGCCTTCTTTGATTTTCTCTAGTGTGTCTAGATGTTAAAACTGACTCTGTCCTTGACCCATATGTATTGGTTCTCCCTACTTGTGAACAAAAAATCCTTGGCATACAAGTAAGGACTTCTGAAGACAACGTCAAATGCATCAAGTGGAATAATATCAACTTTTATTACATATATGTATTGGGTATTTATCAAAAAACTAAAACTTACACTTTCTTGTAGCTTGTATTTATACACCCTTCTTCACCCATCCCAATGGGTAGGGATGTCGATGCACGTAAGTCTCTAGGCCATGATTTTCTACAGCCGCATCAAAAATCATATTTGATTGAGAACCAGAATCTACTAAAGCAATTACCTTAGTCTTCTTGATTTGGATTTTGATTTGAAAAAGCTTACTAATCTCTTCTTATTTTTCTCCTTTGTACATGTTAGTGGCCGTGCATCCCAGCCTCTCATCTACATCTGAATCATCCTCAATATCCACCTCTCCTTTTGTCTTCATATTGGCCATGTATTTCTTGGAATCCTTGGTTCTGTGCTTTGGGTGTAATTCTAGATGCAAATTCCAACCTCTGGTGTCAGTATGTCAATTTATATCCCAATTCTTACAAAAATTCTTAGGATCTTTACAATTATGTAAAGTATTAGCGACATGTTTACCTTTCCATTTACCTCTGCTATTTTTCTTCCCTTATTCTTTTTCTTGTTGACTTGTTGACTGGTCTTCTTGTGGATCTGCTTCTCCTTGCTTCTTCTCATCATCAATGTAGTATTCTTGTATACAAGCTACATTGTGATCTTTGGGCTTCATGGAGATTACCTTCCTCTGAAGGTGAGTGTGATGTCCTCCCAAATACTTTGTCAAAATTTCCTCATCCTCTAAGTCCATATTAAGCAACATGGCTTGTCTCTGAAATTCCGTAGTGTAGTCTTGTATGCTTTGACCATTGTCCTATCTAAAGTACTAGCACTTAGTCATCATGTCAATCTTTTGGCCAATAAGATAGAAGTTAGCTCTAAGAAACTATTTAAAACCTTTCCAAGCACTAATAATAGGATGTTTCTTCTTCTCACAAGTGGCTAGATGGGTTTCCCACTAAACCAGAGCATGACCTTCCATTTTGAGACGTGCAAAGGTAATCCTTTGTGCCTTAGTGACATTATGCACACTAAAATAGAATTCTAACGGTTTTAGCCACTTATCAAGAAATTTTGCATCTACTTGTCCTTCAAAGTTCTTTATTTCCACTTTTGTTTCAACTTTAAAAGGTGTATGAGCATATTTTACCTTCTCGCTTACAATTGGAATCTATTCTTCACACTCTTCCCATTCTTCCTCTTAGTGCCTCTTTCTGATACCAAATGTTTTAGCTAGTGCTCGAACCACTGAGTCCATATAATATTTCTTAACTGAATCCATCTTTTGTAGATTTGAAATCTCTTCTTATTTTCTATGCAATCTATCCATCATGGTCTCTAGCATCTCGACTCTATGGACAAAGTTCTCTTCCTCCATTTGAGCTCGAATTATCTTTTTCTACTCCTTTGGAGAAATATTTGGCTCGCAAGGTGAAACTTATTTTCCTTTAGACCTTTTCATTGTCATACGAATCACAAGAAAGAATTGAAATCCACAGTACTGTATATATAATCAGTGTTGATACCAAAATGATCCGTAAACTTCTACTTCAGAACTCTATGAAATCACACAATTATGTTGTTCTATTTTCAACTTTGGAAAATGACATTTTGATTAAATATTAGAGATTTAGTGATTGATTATATAGTGTTATAGAAAGGAAATTGGAGAGAGTTGGAAATAATTTAAACTCCAAACACCAACAATTTTATCTTGGAAACCTCTAATGGAGGAAAACTAGTCAGGGAGGGAAAAACACTCTTTCTTCCCACTTTTATTGGTCAATTATAGACAATTGCAGATTATGAGAAGTATAAAATGGAGACAACAATGTGAATCTCTCCCTTCCTATGCTTGCTTGTTTGGTTTTTACACCTTACTCCTACAATTCCACTCCATCACTAAATATCTTGCTCACTTGCTCTCATATAACTAATAATTTGCTTCTTGATCTCTATGTATCTTTGAATGATCAATTATCCAACTCCTCCTTGTATTTATAGCCTTCCCCCATGTCCTCTCATGCACTAGAGTATAGGAAATGTCAGGGAGGGAAGAGACATAGTTGGGCGCTTCAAATTCGCATCCATTCTTCTTTTCTGTTCGAAAGTGTCAGGACTACCGCCCTCGTAGAATGGTAGTTTTAGGACCACCACCTTGGCTGGGTGGTGGTTACAGGACCATCACCCCATATGGCAGTGGTTCTGTAACCACTTCTCTATACAGAGTGGGGATTCTATCCAGAACCTTTGTTTATCTAATTTTTTTCTTCAATTTCTTCATTTCTCCTTCTTTGTGTTGATGGAACTGATGAAGTGGTGTGTTTTTATGGATCCCTATGGATCAATGATAAAGACATGGGAAGTTTGGAATGTATGGGAGATGGAAATGTTGTATGTAATGTATAATGCTTGGGTGGGATGGAATATTGCAGTAAAGATGTAAGTTGTTTTATTTTAATTTTATATGGAGAGGGAGGATGATTGACCAGGGTTGATGGATGAAGACCTAAGATGGATGGAAGTGGCGAAGCTGAGAGGGGAGGAGTAGGATAAACTGGGGTATGAGGTCTAAGAGGTTGGGTCTTCCTCTTATGTGAGGGGATATGCCTGGTGATATTTTGGGATGATGTGGCTAAATAGATCCTAATGGGAGGATGGACTAGACTTGGTGTTGGCACGACACCTATTATAGCGGTAGGTTTGGGTGTAGATGAAGGTATAGGTGTAGGTAGAGTTTTGGGAGTAGATGGTTGTTGGGGTAATGGTAAAGGTTTGGGTGTTGGTGAGGATGATGTAGAAGAGGCTACTATAAATGGCTCAGGTGCGATAGATTTAATGGTCTTGAACACTTTAGGATAAATTGTTGAAGTGCTCGTGGACAACATTTACATTTGGGTTGAGACAGGAAATCGAAGACATCCACAAAAAATGGAATAGTCAACATAATCCAAGTAGTCGGAAAAACATGAGAATGGCGTGAAGTGGAGGGGGATGATGTTGATGTGTAGTAATCCATGTAAATAATGTCTTTGAAATAGGGAAATTGTTGGCTTCAGAATCTGTTAGTAAATCAATAGGGTCTATAAAAGCTAGTGGGGAATTTTCGTCAAAAGGAATAGATGCCACTAACAGGTCCTCTACAGGTAGAGGAGGTGGAAAGGTGGATGATGTAGGCACTTCCTTCAGTGAAGAAGAAGGTAATATGGGCTCTTTTGTGGGTAGAAGAATGGGTAATGCGGGTTGTTTGACAGGTAGAGAGGTGAGTGGGGTAGATGCATACGAAGAGTAGGTGGAATCCTTCATGGGTAGAGGATCACATAAAATAGGTTCCTCTGTGGGTGGAGGATCTCGTGTAATAATTTCCTTAAAAGATGGGATGGGAGTAAATTGAGTAGAAGGAGTCAGTATGACATCAAAAATGACATGAATCTCTCGAACATTGGTATCATTAGTAGAGGTTTTTTTGGCTTGGTTGGATGATGGGGTGTGATTAGGAAATTGATTTTTGAAGATATGGAGGTTTTTGTTATCCAGTGCATTGAGGTTATCCAAGACAATATCTCCATTATCTAACATTTCTTGTACGATGTTTTTTAAATTTATACAATTACCATCACTATGACCTGTAACACAGTGATAATTACAATAATCGTTCTCCTTGTACATGCAGGAAAAGGACAGGAAGATTCAAAACTAGTGTGTGTTTTGACAGGTGGAATATTGATTTCTCCATATTTTAGAATCTTTTCCAAAACTGAGGAGTAAGGTTCTCTAATGGGAGTATATTTTCATAGTTCCCGCTTGAACTGGCAAGTCTGAATAGGATCAAGATTAGAAGAATGTTTTGCTTGGTTGGATGGATGAAAAGGGATAGCTTTTACAACCACTACATTGGCAGATCCTTGTTTCTTTGGCATAATTATTTATGTTTTGGAATAAGAAGAGGTGTCATTCGCATATTTAACAACTCACTTTTGAGGGGCACTAGTAACTTCATATCTTCGATAGCATGGATCTTACAAGTTTTTGGGCCATGGTGAATTTCTCATCAAATGTTCAGAAGGTTTGAACTTGGAGATTTGGAGATATATGTCTAGCACAAGCTCTATTAAAGAACTCCATTAATTCAGTTTGAGGAAATTGGAAAGTGATTTAATTAATAAGGTTTTGCTGACCCGTGACAAAATTTACGATAGACTCATCCTCATATTGGCGTAACGTACACAAATCGGTCATGGTAACCTTCTTGATAATGCTAATGGAGAAATGATCAAGAAAATCCTAGGCTAATTGATTGAACAAGAAGATAGAGTTCCTAGGTAGAGCACTATATCAGTCTAAGGCAAGTCCTGTCAAAGACATTGGGCAAGTTTAAAGCAGCCAGGAGTCATCATGGGCCATTACATAACATACATGTTTACAAGATCACACCATGTTGTTGAGGATCTTCATTGCTATTAAATTAGTTAAATATTGACCTTTCCTTAATGTGTGGGGTATGGATGAATTGGAATAGAAGGGTGAATAGGCTCATTACAAATATCATCATAAGTCAGAGAATTACAGGATCCCAAAAAAAATGTTGGGGTTAGCACACTGGTTGTACAGACAATATGTCATATCTAAGCATACATGCAAATAAAAGTGGATGTTCTACCAGCAGCATTATACAAAACAAGCAGGCATAAATCAACACCAGATTTAATGTGGTTCACCTAGTGTGGGTTACGTCCACCAAGAAACAAGCCAATCTATTCTCCAAAGCTTTGATAAGATATACAATGAATATTTACAGTCTTCTACATTTCTCAGATGTTCAGTACTTTCTTCCTTCAAGCTTTTTGATTCTTCACCAAGAATTCTCTCTCACATAATTATCTTGTAATTATGATACATCCATACTTCTAAACCCTAGCTTTTATGATTATATAGTCGTTTATAGACTTAGGGCACTTAGTCATGAAATTACAATCAATAAATCAATTTTAATGCTAACCATAGATCTACATTTCTCGCGAGTTAATTAAAACTTCATCGCACAAGTAACCAATGTCGGTTCTACCTAACCATGGTTGGTTCCTTACTTACTTGACCGATGCCAGTCATACCTGACCGATGTCGGTCTGCCCTGACCGATGTCGGTCTGCCTGACCGATGCCGGTTACTGTATTTTTCCAGCAAGTTCCAATTACATTCTAAAATGAAGTAATTAAGCTTCACAACTCAAAAATCTCCCACTTGGAGTTTAACTACTGCACCATACATGTACAACATCATTCTTGGATCATTCCTTGGCTTTGTTTCTTCCTCTTCAAGACTCAAACTTGAAGACCAACAGAAGTGGAGCGTAGCTCCAACTTCTCCTTTACTAATGGCTTCGTTAGCATATCTGCAGGGTTCATGCTCGTATGAATATTTTCCAGATTCAACTACACCATCCTCCAATACCTGCCATATGAAGTGATACCTCAACTAAATGTGTTTCGTTCTCAAGCAATGATAATGATATTGTTGAGTTCTTTGCCCAAATGCATTACACTCTGACTGTCAGTGAATAGTTTATAATTACTTTGCTCCTTTCCAAACTCTTACCATGAACCTACTCATCCATATCATATCCTTGCTAGCCTCTGTAGCTACAACCTACTCTACCTCTGTAGTAGACAAAGCCACAACCTTCTGCAATCTTGAAATCTAGCTAACTACCATTCCACCTACTGTGAAAATATATCCAGTAGTGCTCTTCCTACCATCCAGATCTCCAGCCATATCCGAATCAACATAGCCACGTAATGAAATATCTGAACCTCTATAACATAACTGTATGCTAGATGTCCCTTTCAAATACCTGAGTATCCATTGGACTACTTTCTAATGCTCTGTACCTAGATTGGCCATATATCTACTACTCACAACTCCCACTGCCTGTGCAATGTCTGGTCTTGTACCAAACCATAACATACATGAGACTTCCAAATGCTGAAGGCATATGGCACTCATGTCATGTATTTGACCTCCTCTTGTGATGAAGGACACTGATCTTCTCACTCAATTTAAAGTGTCCAGCCATAGGTGTGCTAACCAGGTTTTGCATTCTGCATGTTGAACCTTTCTAACACCTTGTAGATATAATCCTCCTGAGACAAATACAATTTCTTGTTATTCCTGTCTCTTTGTATTTTCATGCCAAATATTCTTTTTTCAGATCCCAAGTCCTTCA
This sequence comes from Taxus chinensis, assembly GCA_019776745.2. Taxonomy (NCBI): domain Eukaryota; kingdom Viridiplantae; phylum Streptophyta; class Pinopsida; order Cupressales; family Taxaceae; genus Taxus; species Taxus chinensis. Next base: position 81,975,240 of record CM034154.1, on the reverse strand, counting down.
TAGAAAATGTGTGAGCTAGATTTCTCTTAAGGTCACCAATGTCCTGCTTACTAGATCCTGCAATAAGCATATCATCCACATACAGTAACAAAATAATATAGCTCCCATTTTCCAAGCTTCTTGAAATAAAAACTGGTCAGATTCACATCTCAAGTAACCATGCTCATGCATAAAACTATCAAACCCATGTACCATTGCCTTGGAGCTTTCTTGAGCTCATATAGGCTCTTTTTCAACCTGCACACTAATTTCTCCTTACCCTTGACTTCATAGCCAAGTGGCTGTTGCATATAAATTTCTTCATCCAATCACCATGAAGGAAAGTCGTCTTCGCATCTAGTTTCTCTAAATACAATATACAGTCACTCAACTACCAAACATATGAATATAAGTCATCTTAACAACAGGAGAATATTTCACCAAAGTCAATACCTACATTTGTACAAATCCCTTTACTACAAGCCTTGCCTTGTACCTTTTCTGTCCACCCTCTTCTTCCTTAATTATGTAAACCCACTTGTTCTGTAATGTTCTCTTTCCTGGTGGCAATTTAACCAAATCCCAAGTCTAGTTCTGTTCCAAAGAGTTGATCTCCTCATTCATGACATGCTCCCACTGAATGTGAGTTTTACCCTACATTGCTTCTTCAAAGCTTTCTGGTTCACCACTATTAGTCAATAATAGATAAAATAGAGAAGGTGAAAATCTTTCTGGAAGTTTACTTACCCTTTTTGACCTTCTCACATGAGTTTGGGGTACTAGAGGCTTAATTTAGACCTCCTGGACATTAGTATCAACTTCTAACAGTGACCGACATCGGTCACCTCTAACCAACGTAAGTTCAACTAACCAACGCCAGTTCTAATCCTCTGTAACCATTGACAATTCATCTGACTGATGCCGGTCAGGGCGTAACCGACCACGGTTACTGTGTATTTATGAAGGTGTTTATTTAAAACCTGGGAGTTCATTTTCATCAATAAACTTCTCAATTTTCTCATCCTTGGGTACCAAAATTTGATCCCTATACATTCTCTTTTCATTCCATTCAACATTGCGACTCCTAACAATTTTAGAATTCTCTAAATCCCAAAAATAAAAACTGAAATCACTAGATCCATAACCAATGAAAGTGCACCTCTTGGATTTTGCATCCAACTTTTTTCTATTTTCTCTATCAACATGCACAAAAGATTATGAACCAAAAACTTTAAGAAAATAAAGATCTACCTCTTTTCTGGTCCATGCTTCCTCTGGTATTCCTCCATCTAGTGAACTTGAAGGGCCACGATTAATTAAATAAACAATTGTATCAATTACTTCTACCCAAAACTGCAAGGGCAATCCAGAATGTATCCTCATACTTCTAACACATTCCATGATTATCCTGTTCATTCTCTCTACAACACCATTCTCCTGTGGTATTCTTGGAACCGTTCTTTCTCTACGTATCTCATTCACTGAACAATAATCATTGAAATCCTTGCTACAATATTCACCACCATTGTCAAATCTAAGGCACTTTAACTTAGAATTTGATTCATTCTCAACAAGGGCTTTCCATCTTTTAAAAGTTTCAAAAACATTATATTTGTGTTTAATACAATAAAACCATACCTTTCTTGTAGCATCATCAATGAAAGTAACATAATACTAGGATCCACCATAAGAAGCTACCTGAGATGGTCCCCACACATCTGAGTGTACAAGCTCCAATTTTTACTCCTTAGTTGCCCCAACTTTGAGAAATCTCACTCTTTTTTACTTTCTAAAGATACAATGCTCATAGAAATCAAGATCTAAATCTTTCAAATCTGATAACTTACCCTTAGCCTTTAAGATCTACATTCCTTTTTATTCATATGACCCAACCGATTATGCCACATGCATGCATCTGAATCTTAAGTAGATAATGCAGAAAAGGAATCAATAATACAGGTAGATAAATATAATGTTAATACCTTCTTACCTCTTGCCATAACAAAAGCACCCGTGGTGACTTTCCAAGAGTCTCCTGTAAAAGTAACCATGCAACCAAATTCACCTAGTTGCCCTGCAGAAATAAGATTCCTCCTGAGGCTTGGCACATGCCTCACATCTTTCAATACCCATGTATTTCCATTCTGCAATTTTAAATGAACTTCCCCTTTACCAGTAATACTGCAAGGTTCATCATCACCCAAATAAACATGCCCAAAATTGCCCTGGACATAATTTCTGAAATAACCCTTGTTAGGGGTTGCATGGAAAGAAGCTCATGAATCTAAAACCCATGATTCAATTCTACTATCTAAATAAAGAATAAGAGCATATTACATTACCTCTGATGTAGCAAGATTCACCTCTTTACCTTTGTCTGGTTGTTGGTTCTCTTTATTCTTTGACCAACAATCTTTCTTTGCATGTCCTTTCTTTCCACATTTCCAACAAGTAATTCCCTTACTTCTGGATTTAGATCTGCTATCCCTTGACTTTTATTTCCCATTACTCTTACTCTTGGATCTCTCCTTCTGTCTGCCCCTACTTTCTACATTCAAAGCATTTCTAGATGATGTTTCCTCTATACTTTTCCTGTGAATTTCTTCATTCAATATTATACTAACCACATCATCAAACTTCAAAATATTATTAGCATATGTTGTATTACTAACAGCCATTACCAAGTTGTCCCAACTATCAGTCAAAGAACATAAGAATAAAAGTGATTTTACTTCATCATCAAATGGTATTGAAATCGATTTTAACTGATTTACAATAGATCGGAAATCATCCAAATGACTAGAGGCATATTCACCTTCATGCATCTTAGAACTAAAAATTTTCTTAATCAAATAAAATTTATTTGAAGCACTAGGTTTTTCATATAAATTAGCAAGATATTTCATTAAGTCTACCATAGAAGCCACTTCTATAATATTGGAAGCCACGAATGCTGTCAAGCTCAATCTTATAGATCCCAAAGTCTTTCTGTAAAGAATCTTCCATTCTTCATTAGTCATCTTCGTAGGTCTAGACTTCTCATCCAACAGTAAGTACAAATCTCTCTGATACAGATAATCCTCAATCTGCATCTTCCATAATTGATAATTTCGGTTGTCAAACTTCTCTACCTTGTATTTATTATCTTTTGTCATTGTTGTAGCTCCCACTCAATCAGAAAACCCTCTATGAGTAAATTTATCAACACACAAAACCCTCAAACAAATCTCTGATACCATTTGTTGGGGTTAGCACATCGGTTATACAAACAATATATCAGATCTAAGCATACATGAAAATAAAAGTAGATGTTCTACCAAAAGAATTATACAAAACAAGAGACATAAATCAACACCAGATTTAATGTGGTTCACCCAGTGTGGGCTACGTCCACCAAGAAACAAGCCAATCTATTATCCAAAGCTTTGACAAGATATACAATGAAGATTTACAATCTTCTACACTTCTCAGATGTTCATTACTTTCTTCCTTCAAGCTTTTTGATTCTTCACCAATAATTCTCTCTCACATAATTATCTTGTAATTATGATACATTCATACTTCTAAACCCTATCTTTTATGCTTATATAGTCGTTTATAGACTTAGGGCACTTAGTCATGCAATTACAATCAATAAATCTATTTTAATGCTAAAAATAGATATAATTCCCGAGAGTTAATTAAAAATTCATCGCACAGGTAACCGACGCCAGTTTTTCCTAACCATGGCTGGTTCCTTACTTACTTGACCGATGTCGGTCTGCCTTGACCGATGCCGGTTACTGTATTTTTCCAGCAAGTTCCAATTGCATTCTAAAATGAAGTAATTAAGCTTCACAACTCAACAACAAACTATTCTAGGGTATGCATCTTATCCATCATCATCTTGATCAAATCATTAGTAGGATTGGATTGAGGTGGAACTCCAGTGGTATAAGGACTTGGATACAAGGAGTTGGACATAGAAGGGACACCTGTATATGGAGGTGTCGAGTAACCTAAAGTAATGTGATAAAATAGGTAATTAGGTAACATGCGTAGGAGGAATACCTATGTTATGTAAATGGTAGAAGGCATTGCATGCGCTATAGAATTTTGATCCAAGCTAATTGTGTGAGCTTCCCTTTGGCTAAGAGGAACGACCTGTATATGAAACTGAACAAGACCACCAAATACTATTAAATAGTAAGATTCAGAGGACTTCCTAACAAGGATAGATTTGGGAAACGTGACACTTCCTCAAATGGTTTTCAATCCTCTGTTTAATACAACTTAATGTAAGAAATAATAGCTCCTATTGTAGTTGATAAGATTTAGGTATCTCCTATTAACATATAACAAGTGAATTTAACTCAACAGGAAATAGTTAGAATTAAATCCAGATGATTAATGCATTGGTTTGGGTTTTCAAGTGTAGCAAAGGTTGTAGGTGAGGTCTAGGTGAAATTAGGGAATATTTTGGGTTGTTTTGGGGAATTCATTAATTTGTTTTTATAGGAAATATTTCTAGTCTTAGAGACTGGTATCGTTTGGTCGATTGATGCCAGTATAAGAGATGGACCAACGCCGGTTAGCTAACTAATTTCAGTAGGGGAAATTTGGTTAAAATATTAAAAACATGAGTTTGGGCCTCTTTGTGATTACACAAAGAACTGAGAAGGTTTTTGGAATGATGGAAAGGTTTTGATTAAGACTCAGCAAGATACAGAGAGTGATGAGATAGGTGAAATGGATCTAGTTGGTAGGAAAGGTGATAAACGAGTAGAAGGTGATAACGAGACAGGGATAAATTAAACAAAATTCGTAAATGAAATGATTAAGATCAAACACACAAGCTTAACAAGTAAGAATGATTCACTTATTTGATAAACTTTATAGATCCAAATGTCGTAGGAATGGTTGATCATTTGACGGAGAAGCGTATTGTATCCAATGCAATGGTAGCAGTTCCTGTGTGCTCTGCCATGTAAATTTAGATTTATGGAAATGATGATCGGTTACTGGTAGAAGTGTGATGTACTCTGGTTCACCGTCGAGAATCCTAATTGTTGGAGACTTGAATGCCAAAACTGTGTGTGAGAATGAATTTGGCCAACTAGTGCAAAGAGTTAGAAACTCATATTTAAGAGTAACCGATGGCGGTTAGGGTACCAACACCGACCGAGGGAAAACCAGCGTCAGTTAGGGAGAATTAGTTCAAGTTACCAAAAATAGCATGATCTTTACTATTTTTGGTGTGATCTTGATTGCTAATCTGAGTCTCAAGTGAGGGTTGACACTTAGATAAGTGGGAGTGTTGTTGGATAAGGAATAGGAATTTAATTTTAGGGTTTAAAAGAATCCCATTTGGTTAAGATAAGTACAGACTCAATCTTAGTTAATCAATAGATTAGGAATAAGTCCATAGTGAGGTGTTTAGGTGATGTGGCTAGGTGAGGTGTAAATCAAATTAATTAAATTAATTAATAATTTGAGGATGAATATTAATTCAATTATAAGTGATTAAATTAATATCCAGGTGTGAAAGGGGAGTATGGCTAGGTATATGTGTTGCGTTGATTAATTAAAGGGGGGAAACGAGAGTTTGACCCAAATTTGGTGTCTACAATACCAGTGGTTACACTCAAAAGTATTCGATTTTTCAATGGTGAGAATCAAACTACCCCTTTTGATCACATTCAATACATTAAAAATGTCTTTTCAGTTCATCTAGTTGCATAAGATGATGTTACATTTAGACTACTATATTCATCACTCAAAGGAAAAGTACTTCAATGGTATAGAATATTAAGACTTGCCTCTATTCAAAACTAGGATAAGCTTGGCATAGACTTTGAAATCAGTTTGAGGAGAAGGTAGATAACATATCCTTATTAAAAAAACTCACAACAATCAAGAGAGATCACAATGAACTCATGGACTACTTCAACTTTAGATTTTAGAAGACATGGGACAGAATTAGACGCCTCTGGAGACCAACCCTACAAGGTTCTTTTCTTTATTTCTTAAGAGCATTGAATTTTGATATTGTTATTATGATAGAATCTATGGGTGTTGTATAGCTACCTGATTCATATCCTATAGCTATTAGGCCTGAGAATTGTCTAATCCAAGCTGGTAAAATAGCCCCTAGATTACATATGCCTTTGTTCCTTGAGTTTCCTCAAGATTCTCAGCCTTCTATTGTCCCCATTCTTTAACAAATTTCCCAACCCATTGCCTCCACATCTTATTCTTCCTAAAAGAAACAAGAAGATGAAGAAATGAAAGCCTTGATTAGAAATTTGTAAAATAAATCCATATCTTTAAAAAAACAACATGCACAAGCCTTTAGAAATAACTCTTATAAATGATTTAATCAGAGCCATCAACCCTACAGAAGCCAATATCCAAATCATATGTATGGGAAAAATCAACAAAACAATAGATGGCAGGGTCATAATACACACCTTCCTCTTCAAATAGTTGCTCTTGCGCAACCCCTTCCTGCGGCAAGATCAAGTAAAGCATTGGTCCCCACACAGAACAATATGGTTCAAGAAACAAATTGGTGTTTCCCTTAAAATTTTCCACATAGTTAATATAATTGTGCAAATGCTCTACACACGCAAGCCTTCATGATCCAAAATAATTCTAATCAGGTTCCATCCATGAGCGCATGTGAATCCAATAATGAAGAAGTGCAATAGTTCATTCTTGATACCAACCTTATGTTATTTGGGGTTGAATACTTTTGTGCAATGAACCAGGACATGAAAAATTCAAATAGACCATGCGCAGAGGTTACTGACAACACAAGGTCCAAGAACAGAGTATTGGAAATTCACGCACAACCTTTATCTTCTGAAAGCTAGGATGATCCACTCCAAAATCAAAAGGATGGTGCAATATCAACCAAGATTTTTTGCATGCATGCTAACGCACATGAGGTTCTATGCATGGTTGTAAATGAGGTTGTACACACTCTTCCTGCGTCAAAAAATTAAGTTGTTGCGTGACCCAGAACCTGTCTTAGTGACGAAATAATCAAGAAAAGACAATGTTGTACCTCATATGCACAAGTACAGTAATCTTCCATTCAACATTGTCAACCAGATGAAGAAGACACAAGTAAATTTCATAATGTGGGATGCCTTGGCTATTCCATCATATTGTGACCTCCTACATGAAGCTCTTATGCAGATCCCTCAATATGGTCTAGTCATTCAAAGAAACTAAGTTGTCAATATTTTCCAAGTAGATGAGAAGAAAGTAAGAAAAGTTGTCGAAACCACACCTTTCTATATGTCCTTGATAGTAGGAAAACAACTTTTTCACAATTGTAGAATTGATTCAAGGGCTAATAATTTTGTAATACCTAATAAAAATGTTGATATCCTAGGGCTTAAGTATAGTCTAGTTTCTAAAGGAGTCTTGCAACTTGATGGCTTAACTGTTGATTAACTAAAAATTGAATATGAGGTATAGTTAATCTAAGCTATGAATAATTGTAAATAAGGTAAATAGATGTTGTAAATAAATATAAAAAATGACCCAAGAAATTATGTAAAAGGAAATGCTAACCCTAATGTGTAAGAGGGAAGAGGAAAGAACTTAGCTAAATAGAAGATGCTCATCAGACTGTATTGCATAGGTGACTATAAAATATGGAATTAGGAACAATTATGCAGAAGCCCCAAAAAGGATAGATTTATACTAATTTCATGGACTGGAGCACCTGGAGAGGGACTGGGGTGCTTACTGGAACTCTGATATGCAAAATGGGTTCCCTAGTCTGTGTAAGAGCTCTAAAAATGATCTTCACAGGTTCAACAGATGGTCTAAAACAGACTTGGCATATGGATGTAAAAGGTCGGGAATGATGAAATAAAATAAAAGAAGATGGCCAAAAGATGGAGGTTGATTAGTACTTTCTTCACTCAAGAACCTTCTAAATAGTAGTATGAAACCAGGATAAATAATATCTAAAGTGCATGATTTTGTGACTATATTTTTCCCTCACTTTATGTGGGTGAGTGGAAATCTCGGTAACATAAAGTAGATAGAGATGCATACCTGATGTCCATGAAGATTGTAGTAGAAAATGTTTCTATGGACTAGACAAAGTGTGGAATGACATAAAAGATGGAGGAGCATGGAAACTAAAGATGAACAATCCACAAAAAAGTGATGAGAGTGAACCTACGGCAGAAGCACGTGTGTAGCTACTGATGTATGTGATGTACCTACATAGTTAGTAAGGTGTTTGTTGTCATGAAGTGTTGTTGTTGTTGTTTCCCCCATTTTACTGTTTGTTTCTCATATGGTCGGACCTGCAAGGAGAAAATGATCAAGTAGTCAAATATGTATGTATGTATGTGTAAAAATGCAATGTAAAATACACATGCATATGTATGTAAATGTAAATACGTAAATGAAAAAGTGTAAATGGAACCTGTGCACCTGATCCATGTCGAGAAAGATAGTGAAAAAATATATCCTATGTTGTCAAGGTTTTTTTGGCGATATGATGCCATAGGCCAATGAAGTGTAGGTAGGAATTCTAATGTATTCTCAAAGCTCTAACCACTTCCCTAAATGTTTGTGAAGAGATCTAGATACATCCGAGTTTTTTGGGAGATCCAACGCCATGAGCTAAAGTAATGTAGGGAGGCACACCTATTGTAACCTCTGAGCCTATAACTACTTCTCAAAATTCTAAGGATGCCATGTCCTGTAAAATCCAATTTGTATGGGGTTCGTAGAATATTCTGAACCCACTCGTTATATGTAACCCACAATGCCAAGGTCAGAAAGTGCACTGAGCTAAACCAGTGTAAATGTGTTGTGTTAGTATCTAAACCCCAAATGATGCCCCCGTTATTTGGGGCACATGTGACCTCATTGATAGGAGAATGCAACCCCAAAAGAGGACCAACTACGTGAATTATACCCTATAAAGTGCTTAGTAGAAACTAAGGCACACATAAATAAGAGGCTAGCCAAATACAAGTGTTAGTATGAATAATCATGCATATATAAAACAATGTGTAAGCTACGTAATCAATGTAAAAGCCACCAAGTAAAGTAGGAATGTAAACACTCAATAAGATAAGTAAGCCACACAAATTTGACCACAAATATGAGACATCACTCATGATGTCTCAAGACACACAATTCCATCATGGATGTAAATAACAAACAAGTGTGCACACCCAACATAGGGCAAGGCCCGCATACAAAAGAAAACAATAACAAACAGTGTAACAAACAAGTATGGAAGAAAATATGCCTACATAACAAATTTTGCATAGTAAGCATCAATTAGCATGTTAGAAAGATAATGAGTATGTAAAAATCATGTATAACAAAGTAATGTAAAGTGCTAAGTACAAAATGAAACAATAAGACATATGAGAGATTAATGTGGATGCCCCCAATGACCATTATAGGAAGGGTAGAACGCGAGCACCGATGTTGCATGTAAGAGATGTATCTGTGATCACAACTAGGAAAAGACATGAATGTGTATATGTGGATGATATAGATAAATGACATACAAGTCATCTAACTAGCATGTGTAATAAAGTGACCATGAACAAGTAAAATTAATCAAGATTAAAAGTAACCATAATATGCAGTATGTTGTGGATGGATGGAATGGAATGCAAGATGGATTGATAGGATCCATGCGCCCCCCAAGTGGATGGAAATGTATTTAGTGAGGTTCATTTAGTTTTCCCCCTCAGCAATCAAGAATGAACCGTAAATGAGATTGCGTCATCGGGGAATGGTCTAAGTGTGTGTTGTGTCTAACGCATTGTGATGAGTATGTATGTAGAGTGATGATGATATGTGACATGTAGAAGAGATGTATGTGAACCCTATATCCAAAGTGTGTATCACAACAAAATGAATGTATGAGTGATGATTTATCCCTAAGCTTATATCACTACAAGATGATAACGTATGAATGATGATGTATCTTAAAGCGTATATCACTACAAGATGAATAGTAATGAGTGGTGATGTAGCCAAAAGCATATACCATGACAAGATGGATAGTATGGAGTGGTGATGTACCCTAAAGCATATACCACTACAAGATGATAGAGTAAGTGACGAGTTAGCCTATATCATGTGTCATTATCCTATAATATCGCATGATGAGAGGTGGAATGATAAACACATGATGAATGTAAGGTCCATTTTATTTGTAAAGCCTCGACATTTGAGTATGGACCGAGGAACTAAAGTGTGTCATCAGGTAGTGAGTGCATTGCATATCGTATGTAATATACATTATTATAGACGACCATATGATGAGTATAATGTGTAAATACACTATGTGTAAAAGGAAAAATGCAACATAAGTAAAATTTGTAAAGTGTACTAAATATAATGGCATGTAACGTATGTAGATGGACTAATGATGTAGTATGTAGAATGATATAATGTTAGATTTGTAACATTGAGGTAAATATAATGGTCACTGGTATGATGTATGATGTATAAATGCACAAATGTCAAAATGTTGTAGATTTAATGTAAAATGTATGGTGTATGACACGTAATGTATGAATAAGTGCAGTGTGTGGGGTTCATGTGTAGTAATCCCTTAACAGTCAAGTATGAACCAAAGCACAAGAGTGTGTCATAGGGTAATGACATATGTATGACTATGCAAGATGAAAGTATGAGGTATGCATGAATGCTAAGAATTTGATTTAGTATTATGAGGAGGGGGGTGTGTTAAATGATATGCACCCAAGGGTATGATAGAGACGATTACTAGGGGCCGCTATCAAGGAGATGATCATTGTCATGATTAAAACCTATTGGGGCACCATCAAAAACCTGATAAGCTATGGAGTGAGGAGAGTCATATAAGGACCCAATGCGGTGGAGTGTGTACACATTCATTTCATATTCTTCATCAATAAAGGAGATCGGTGGACAATCGTGAGCATGAAAACGAGATATATTTGGAGAATAAGTAGGAGAAGAATCATTGTGAATATAGATATTGCCAGAAGGCATAGGAAATGTGAGTAAGAATGATGAGCATCTATTGTAACGCAAATATAGTAGTTCCATGAATGTATAAGTGTGAGTGGAGAATCACGAGGGGTACGCACAAAAAAGACCTTAAAATGAAAGACATGTAAGCCATAAGTTGTTGTAGTGTGAAAATAGCCACGATAAATATGTGGCAAATGAAGAGGTGGTAAGATTTCATTAAGCTTCATACCAAACCTAACCAAACTGTCAGGTGTACAAATAGTGTCTAAGAAGGTAGAATCAATAGGGATGTGTTGCCAAAAGGACCTATTGATGAATAATGTGCATGTGAAAGGAGGTTATGGAGCTGCCACATGTGGAGGAGAAGATGAAATAACATCTACACTATTTACAGACCCCCGGTATATACCATAGAATTAGTAGAGGGATGTATCTTGAACCAATATTTACCGAGGCCATCGACCACAAAGGTTTCTTCAAACTAATAGTTTTTTATGCCAAGAGGATTAAAATTGAGTTCTCTTAATGCTTCATCTGTAAGTTCAATAACATCATCTTCATCATTAGAATCCTCAGAATCATTTGTGTGAGCATCATCATGTTGTGTAGCATTATCAAGTATGTTGGTAGGTTCCAATGTAGATGGATGAATAGAGGGTGTCACAACATGTGGAGAAGGGACATTAGTAGGATTTGATACCATAGGTGAGATAATAGTTGTAGTGTGAGTACAGATAGTTTGAGATTTTATAGTTATAATAGGAGATTATGAAGCGCTAGATTGACCAACGTTATATGTGTCAAAGCTACTATATAGAATGTGTTGCAAAGGTGGTATGGGCATATAAATAACAAGGTCTATACGACGGTATTTAAATAGTTATGGATATGCAGTGATAGTATGTTCATATCCATCATGTAAAAACTTGACACATTAGTGAATAGTAGATGGAACTGCTTGCATTATGTGAATCCAAGGCCTACCTAACAAAATATTGAACTAGAAGGAGGAATCGATAACATAAAATTCAATAAGAATAATCTTAGGCCTAACCTGAATATGTAAGGAGATATTTCCTAAGCATGTGTGAGTGGTAGAATCATAATCGTGGATGAGAGTGTAATTTTTAGAGATTAGATAATCACTAATACCCAATTGCTTCGAAAGAGAATAAGCACATAAATTGACAGCTGATCCATTATCAATGAGGACTCGTTTAATGCAAGTAGTGCTATTAACATTAGTAATGAAAAAAGGATCACATGGATTGCTTTTAGCAAAAGGTGACAAATCCTCATCAATGAAAGATATAGCATGTGGTAAATTATGAAGAGACTATATAATATGTGAAAAGGCCACTGCGGAATTATCACTCTCAATTTGAATGGCATGAAGGGAAGATTCTAGCGTGTTACAAAAATTGGTACATTACGCAACAAGTCATAAAGAGAGATCTTAGCAGGTGTATTTTTAAGTTTTTTAATGATGTCATATCCCTTAGAATCAGTGGGAGGAGATATCAGAGTAATGGGTGGAGGAATATATGCAAGTGGAGCTGTAGGTGGATTAGGGGGAGTACGACAAGTAGTAATGACATTGATGAATGGATTAGTGGTATGTGTGATGAAGTGAGGAGTATTTTGGGTGCATAAATGCATGAAATCAGTACTACTACTACTAGTATTCCTGAGACTTTAGTTGGTGCAAAGGTAGGATACAAAGATTGAGCCATAACTTGATAAGGATATGACATGATCAAAAGGAAGTGTTGAAATGGTTGGGTTCATGAAAAATGATTAACTAAAAATGGAATATGGGCTATAGTTAATCTAAGCTATGAACGATTACAAATAAGGTAAACAGATGTTGTAGATAAATATAAAAATGACCCAAGCAATTATGCAAAAGGAAATGCTAACCCTAATGTGCAAGAGGGAAGAGGAAAGAACTCAGTTAAATAGAAGATGTTCATCAGACTGTATTGCAGAGGTGACTAGAAAATCTGGATGTAGGAACAACTATGTAGAAGCCCCAAAATGGATGGATCTGGACTGATTCCCTAGACTAGAGCGCCTAGAGAGGGACTGGGGTACCTACGGGTGCTCTATTCTACAAAATAGGCACCATGGTTTGTGTAAAATATCTGAAACTTATCTTCACAGGTTTGGTAGATGGTCCAAAATAGACTGGGAATATGGATGTAAAAGGCCTGGAATGACAAAATAAAATAAAAGAAGATGGCCAAAAGACATGGGTTAATTAGTACTTTCTTCGCTCAATAACCTTCTAAATAGTAGTATGAAACCGAGATAAATAACATCTAAAGTGCATGATTTTGTGACTACAACTGTGAATATCCTAAGAGTCATCAAAGATCTTGAGTTAACCCTTCACATTTTCCCAAGTCTTACTATAACTCAAGATGTGTCCCTCATTGACTTGCCTCCTTTGTTTTCCATTTTCCTATCAAGAGATATCACTGCAGGGTTCATTTTAGGGGAAAATATTCATGAATAGGTGAATATTAGGAATTTTGAATTTTGAATTTGGTGAATTTTTTAATACCGTACTGTAGCACGTTTGCCAAAATTTTACAGGCCCTAACTAAATTTGAATATAATTTTTCCTTAGTGTTTCCACTAAGGACCGACCAATGTTAATATATTCACCTTTATGTTATAATATACTATTATAGATAGGATTAATTTTCCATAATATAGTAATACAATTTACTTTCAAAATTTAGTAATAATCTTGTGAAAAATCCAAAAGTATAAGACAAAAAGCCGAAGGAATAAGTGAAAGAGGTAAGCAAAAAATTGAATTGTTTGTCTGTCAATTTTTTTGTATAACTGTTACTAGATGACAATATTATTTTGTGTTGTTGTAAAGTAAGGTGACTGTGTAATGTCAACCGGTAATAAGAAAATTTTACCAGACGGTAACATTAATTTGTGTTACCATCCAACAACATTATTTTGTGATGGCGTTCGACAATATTTGTTTTATCGATTAGAAATATTCATTTGTGATATCATTCAACAGTGTTAGTTTGTGTTACCGTACGATAACATTAAGTTTTGTTATCGTTTGGTAGCATGGTCTTTATTTTTCGTAGTCTTGAATGTATTTTTACATATCATATTTGAAACATCTATATTTTTGTCGCATGTGCAGACTTCAAAATCACCCATATGATGGCCCCTATTACAAATGAGAAAATAACTCAAGGAAAAATAAAACATAACATGGAAATTTCAAAATATTTCATTAAACCAACAGTAACCCCAGTGGCAAGAGATAATTTTGAATCTTATTATGTTAATGTTACTTTATTTTTTATTTACTTAGGGATTTTGTAAGAAAACTTACTTCTTTAAAATGAATAAAACCATAGTAATGACCTTACTCTATATGAAATTCCCAATCAACAGAGTAATTCAATTAAAATTGACAATACTGATAATCCCATTTTTCATCCAACTCAAACTTCTGATAAACATTCCAAAAACACACATCAGAAACGTAAGAGTGGGAAGTGGACTATAGGAAGGACTTATAAATTTGAATGGTCAACCAAATATTCATTCATTGAACCTGTTAAACCAAAAAAATAGTATTGATACTCCTACATAATGTAGATGTATTGTATGTAGTTGAAAACTAGGTAGAGACCACAAAATGTAATTAAAGTTGGACACAATAAAGAAGCATTTTGAGAAGGTATATGAGTCTAAAAAGTGAGATGATGGAACAGTAATAAAAACAACTAGATGGAAAACTAAGGAAGATTGTTTATATATGAAATATGCAACAGAATATGACAATCATCATAAACATATTTAAGACCTAGTTTAGAAAGGTGGAACAATAAAGGCTAAATTTGAAAAATCTACTAATGCAAGTCTTCAGGAAAAACTTATACAATTCAAAACAATATTTCATATTTTAAAAAAGGAAGACCAATTTTAGACCTCATTGATTATAATATATTGTTTCATCTAATGGGTTTCCAAACATTCCAGCAACACACTAGTCAGATACCAGTGCATGGGAAATGGAAAAGTGTATGGGAGAAATTGAAATCATTGATTTGAGAGAGAAGGTAAAAAATGTGAATTTTATCACATTATTGATTGATGAGGTCACAACAGTGGACAATACATCCTAGTATGCATGCATGTCTACACTTTCAATTTATATAACCATTCAAAGGAAAAATCATCTACTAGCTATGCACAAAATGATGGAGAAATACAATTTTGAGAACCTCTACAAACTTGTTATTAAAAATTTGAAAGAAATAGATGGTATGGATGATCATTCAATCTTTACAAAGTTGATTTGTGTTAGAACTTGATGAGGGCAGTCTATCATGCAAGGTCACAAAATTAGGCTTTGTATTCACCTTCAAAAAAGCGTAGCCCCTTACATGATACCTATTAACTGCATGGATCACAGAATGAATCTCGCTTACAATATTGTAAGTAATTTTGAAAATGTTGCTAAAGTGGATGAGCTTATATGAGAGTTGCATTGATATATATCAAACAGTCCTCAAAGGTTTTTGGAGTTTCTTATATTTTCTGTTGGAATAAAAAATGGTAAAAAAATTGTTGAAAGATGTTGACACAAGATGGGGGATATCATTGGTATGTTCCATAGCTTACAGGATTTTTGAGGAATACAGGTCATTAGCATGGTACATGTTCAAGAATCGTAGAGAATTTGACAAGGCTAAAGATTTGTTATATCACTTGACAGATTTAGAGACATTATTAACTTAATGTGGTAGTTTTCCAATGTTGAAGGAAATAAAAAACTTGGTGAAACAAGCTCAAGAAAGATCTATATACATTGTTGATTTTATAAAATTAAGGAAACAAATATGTATGATTTTGGATACCTTATATTCCACTCAAGACTGGTTTCAGAAACCACTTTTCAGTAGTTGGATGGTTTTGACAAATAAAAAATATCCCAAAAGCTATTTGAAGTTCAATATCATTGGTCATCTTTGTATTTCAGTTGATGGGAAAAATATTCCAATGCACACTTTCTACAGATATCCTTATGTAATAGGTTTTGAAATCGAGGAAGTTCCAGTCACAAGATTGCTTTTTGATTTTACAATTTTTGATACACGTAAAAAATTTATGAATATATCTGAAACATTATCTTCTGAGATTAGAGAGCATTTTAAAAATAGTGATCTGCTTGAGATTATGGGAGTTCTAAATCCCATTTTTCAGAATCCGATGATTGGTGAAGAATAAAGAGCTACAAACTTTGAGAAATCCATGACTACACTTATGGATCATTTCTATAAATTTTCCTATGTTGATGGAAAGGAATTGAATGGTATATTGGACAAAAAATTATCATATCATAGTCACAACATTTCGCATATACATTGACTGATCAATATCAGACTCTTGCTTAACCAACATAAATGGGAGCTATCACACTATTGTGGAGAAAGTTGTATCAGAGTAGCATTATGAGATAAAGTATAATTGAATAATTCAAACTGTATGAACTCATACAGAAAATGATTCTTGGGTCTGTTGAAGATGAAAGGGTATTTAGTGCACTTACATTTGTTAAATAAAAACTTCGTAACATATTGGGCAAGAATTTGAAAACTTGTTTGAAACTTTATGTTTCAAGATATAGAGTGGATACATTTCTATATAAAAGATCACTATCTACATGGACATCCCTTGCACAATGCAAATCTATTAATCAGATAGTAAACAATGGAGTCTCTAATTATGGTGAAATTGACTTGGACTCTGTCAGACCAGAAATTGTAACAGATAAAATAAGTGATGAAGGACCATTAAGGATAGGGTTGCTTCAGCTACCAGATAGTTGAAAGTATTCATTTTATGAAATATATATTTTGACTCGATATTTTTTTTCATTTATATATATTTTGTATATAATGTTTGGAAATTTTAAAATCCCTTGTATGTTTTTTATAATGTTTGGAAATAACATATGGTAGATAGTTGTGCAATCTGCAAATTGGATGATGTAATAAAATTAATCTTCATTACTAGGAAAGCATGTTCAATCTTTTATTTCTCACTATCAATTTCACAGGCACATGTGTTTGCAAAGATATTATAATCCATATATCCCATCATGATTATTAGGATTAATAAAAACATAGCAGTTTATATCCCATCATGATTATTGGAGATAATCTTTACATGATGAATCAATTATCAATATTTGACAACAACATGCACATCTAAGTTTTAAATATTGAATGCATACATGTTTGAAACTAAATTGAACAATGTAAATCTAGATTCCAAAATCCATGTATATTATTCATCAACTATACAAGCTTGAAAAAAAAATCATTTGACAACATGCATGAGAGAATTAAAAAGATTGACAATTTCACATAAAGATAATGTTTTCAAAGTTCATTTGTCAAATAAAATGATTTACATCAATATTTTTAATTCAAGTACATTAGGACCTTTATCCTTGAACAAATTCTATAACATCGACAACATTTGAACTATCTTTTACTACACCAGAATCTACTAATTATTTTGCAACTACATTAATATTTTTAAAATTTCGTCTATCTTCGCTAGCTGCATCTCCTACTGAAAGGAGAGAAGGATCATCATCAGTTTTTTCTTCAAAAGAATATATAGATCCAGCCCATTTTCCCTTATAATCCTCCACAAAGTATTGTTCTTCATGTTTAATAAAACAAATTTTTCTTTAAAAGCAATTTCCCCGCATACACTCTCTCTCACTTTTTTCAAATGCTCATCTAACACATGCACCTCCACCTTCAAATTCTAGTATTTTGACTATAATTAAAATCCTATAATTAGAATTTAGAAGTAGATAAACGATAAAAATATATATAATAATCTACAAAGAATCATAACTTACCATGACCCAGTATTTCTCTGCATTAGTAATTTTGACAAATTTCTTGTCTCTATTCCACTTATTGTAGTAAAACTACGCCTTGAAATTCAAATTAGCCAATCTATTAATCATTATAGTCAAAACATTATCAGTATTGTAAATATTATTGGTGACTATATTACCATATTGTGCTTGACCAAGTAAAGCATCAATTGTCGCCGGTTCATTTTTAATCAATGATTAAAAAAATCTGTGTTCAAAATTATGATATCTTTCATTAATTTCTTTTATCAAAGATTTCACTCTGATCTCCCAAATATTCATCTCCTTAATTTCAAGAATAAAATTTTCCATCACAAGGTTTTTAGCATTATTAGCCACAAGGATGTCTACTAAAAATTTGGTATTCACATCATCATCCAAATTTTCCTCCCTAGTTGGCAAAGGAGGATTTGAAGAGGAAGGATGTTGTGGCACTTGCACCTCCTTATGTGCAGATTGAGTGAGATCTTCAGTATGCTTCCCTGCTACTATAATGTCATAAATGTTTTCAAAACTAAGATGATCCTCATCCATATTAGATATTATTCAAAACAGAAGTTCCTATGGCCCTTTGCACGCCGCCAATTGAAAAATTGGGGAACTCTAGAGTTGTAAAATTATGCGCCCCCCTTCTCATTCCAGGGAACACAATCATATTTCCCCTATCATAAGACGAAAGGGGAGGTTGGAATAATGTAATCTTTAAGCTCTGAGCTAGAGTAATGAGGGTGGCCATGGCCATGGGTTGATTTTGAGATTGAAGTTGTAAGAGAACCACAAGTATCAATACTTTAACAATATCATATTCAATATATTGAAATTATGAAGACAAACAAGTGAACAATAAGAACTTCAAATTAATAATAATGAAATCAATCGATATTTCTTACATTGTGAATTTTGTTTTCTATAATCAATAGACTATAGAACTAGGTGGAAGGGGTTTGTGGCACTGCAAAACTTGAATTTAATGAAAACCAATTAAAAAGAATGATAAATTCTTAAAAGGAAAACTAATATAAATAAAATTTAATTCACTATTTATTAATACCAGAACTTAAAGGGTGAAGAACTATTGTAGACTCAATCTCTTCTTACTAAAGTATGTATGTAGTGTCTACACGAGTAGACACCATGTGTCTCGGAGTCGATGTGTCGAACAAGGTTATACATTAGGATGATAAAATATGTCATTGTCAAGAATCAAATTATCATTTGTCTATAATTTTTTTTAATAAAAATTAAAATGATTGTGCATTATGGATAAATTAAAACCTGGATTGACCATAAAGTGTGTTTTGTCTTGGCTTTGGGACGAATCCATAGAACTGTGCATCCATTTGGCTCCATTTCTACCTCTATACTATTAGCTGCTAGTGATAGCTAGAGATTCATCGGTCGTGGTGAAATTAATTGGATTATTGTCACCAAACTCCTCAGGCCCAGCAGGGTTATGTGAGATAACTCTCACCTTACGTTGAGCCATTATTTCACTTGCTTTGACCTATTGAAAACAAAGTTACATATTATATATTAAGAATTGATTTAAAAATGATTTTAATTTTGAAAAAAATCAAGATAAAATGCTTTCAAAATAAAATTCTCACGTGAAAAAAAATCAAGATAAAATGCTTTCAAAATAAAATTCTCACTAACTGTCGGTCCAGGGGAATTGCATGTTTATCCATCTTCTCCTTTTAGAGTAGTTTGAACAGCTGTTAATTTAAGTCTGTAAAAACCCTCACAATATAAAGCAAGAACAAAACAACAAGAAGAAATAACTACAGAAGGATTCACTATGGCTCTATCAAGGTCATAATGAATCCTTGATGAAAGAAATGTGTTCGAATCGAATCTAACACTGGAAATGGTTTGGAGAAGGTACTATAGTTCCCACTGAGGAATCTCAGTATATCTTTCTTGTAACATGGTGTGGGACTGGAAAAATACCATGGCAAAGAGAAAGGGGTCTTTGATCAACAGAAAGATCATAATGAGACTCTAAAAAATTCTTTTTCTCATCAGGTAGAACATATTTGGTGGATACAGTCAATGCATTATGATGGATTAGGCCTATTAGATGATGAATATCATCAGGTGTTATTCTGATGACAAATTGGTGGGATGGTAATGCAACAATGAAAGTTTCATCAGAAATAATATACATTTGCATTAAATTATTTAACAACTTGTGTTCTGTCTGATACTGAGGCATGTAAATAAGCCCATGGAACCCTGAGATCAATCCAATCAGATTGACTGATTATTTAAGGGTCTTCCAGCAGTTGTAGTAATTGTGGATATAATATGTTTTGGTAAACATAAGAAGTTGTTTTAATGGACTTTTTTCTTGGTGTCATTATTCTTGAATCTTGAATCCTTGATGTTTTGATTCTTTGAAAAAAGAGGTTGGAAAATGGTATATACATGTATACAAGGATTATAGAACAAATAGTGTGGCTGCTTTCTAATACTAGAAGTGGACGTGAAGTGTAGAAAAAACCATTTGCAATAGTGGTGGAAGGTTGGAGCTCTCTAAAAATGTATATCTCATAGAAACCTGTAAGTGAAAATGGTACAAAATGAATGGAGATGGGTATTATATAGGAAAGGAAAGGTCTGTGGGCCAGGTCCCGCAGATCGATTCTACAAGACACGTGGCTTGGGAAATAGGTCAAGACGTCAGGTGATTCTGGACGGTAAGTGAGAAGTGTTACCAGACGTCATCATAAAATCATGGACATGGTAACAAAAGTATATGACTAGTTGACGTCCAAGAATAAAATAATAATATTAAACAGTAATAAAAAATATGTTCCCAGACGACAACACTTAGTTGGTAAGCTATCGTCCATGAACAATGGAAAAAAATGGAAACGTGTTACCATCTAGAACAATTTGTTACCATTTGGGAACAAGTGAATTCTATTGCCAGCTAGTAAAAGATGAATATGTTCCCAAACAACAACAATCAACACTTTTTCACTTCCCAGGAACAAGTGAATTTTGTTACCAATCGGTAACAAGTGAATATGTTCCAAGAAGACAACAATCAATAATTTGTTACAGTCCACGAATAAGTGAATTTTATTATCATCTAGTAACAAATAAATATTGAATTACGTTAACTCATTTTTGTTGTCATTCGGTAAAATTTTGCACATGTCGTTCGGTAACATTACGTACTTTTCATCCAAGAACAATCCAAAAAAGGGTGTCTGCCACCGGTGACTTGAAAAAAAAACTCCATTCACCACTGTCACAAAACCATCCTTTCCTACATTTTCCAACAATGTGAATTGCATTTTCATTAAATTTTCCACCCATTCTATAACATTTTTTTAAGGGGGGTCTTAAAATGAAACTTGTATCACTACCAAGGTGGGTGGCTAATTGTCTTTAGATTTGTATCATATGCTTCTAAGACTAGGTATGGTACAAGATTTACTATGCAAGTTGGGACTATATTTTCTTATTATGTTGAGTCATATGATCCCACTCCCCTCCAATTCAATTGCCTAATCCAAGAAGGCCAAGAATAAGAATTAATTTCAGATGAGCAACCTATTCCTCCTTCCATACCTGACCTTTTATTAGATGAATGGGCCAATGAATATTATGATTTTGATCCATATGATACAGTTGTTGAAACTGGACTTTGAACCTATTGCATTCTTGAAGAAGAAGCCACGCTACCTACCCTTATCCAGAAATAAAATATGATATTTATGGAATATGGAAGATGTTCTTTGATGGTTCTAGAAGTAGAAATGGCACAGGTGTGGTTTTTGTTATAATTTCTCCTAAGGATGACAAGTTATTCTTCACACATAGGTTATACTTTACATGCTCCAACAACGTAGCATAGTAAGAAACATTGGTGCATGGTATTTTTATTACTGAAAAGAGACAAATTAAGGTGCTGCAGATATTTGGGAACACTAAATTGGTTATAAAACAAGTGAGAAACAAGTACACATCAAATAATAATATTTTGAAAGCTTATAAACATAGAGCTTGGGATCTCTTGGAGATATTTGATGCTCTTAATCTGTAGGTGGTGCCAAGAAGATTGAATAAAGAAGTAGATCATATAGAAGCCCTTGGTTCACAATTCTCACTAACTGAGGATTTTGTCCAAGGAAATAAGCATCACATCAAGATAGTGGTCAGGGCATCGATTCCAGACAATCAAACCAGTTGGAAAGTATTTGACAGTAAAGTGAATATTGTGCAATTCATCCAGAATGAAGCTAAAATTTATTTTAAAATGTAATATGATTTGCATTTCAACTATGGTGACCAAGTAATTCAACTCAAAACAAAAAAGTTTCCAAAAGGTTTGATCACCTCAGAGAACATTTCAGTCCTGATGATGAGTTCAAGGGAAAAGAAAAGAACATGCATGTAACACAAGCAGATTTCCATCCAGTCACTATTGTGAATGGTAAAGAGTTGTTGCTTGGAAAGGTATATGTGTCAAATGAAAATCAGACCTTCATCTCGTTGTATAAAAAATATAGTGTCATTTTTTCATGGGATTATGAATACCTCAAAGGATTTGATCCAAGTGTTGCTTAACACTCCATTGACCCTGATCCTAACATCAAACCTATCCGAAAAAGCAAAGGGTTATCCATCTTAAGATAGATCCCCTCACGAGGAAGGAGTTATCCAAATTGATTGAGGCAAAGATAACATTTCCCATCAAATACTCTACTTGGGTAGAAAATATTGTTCATTTAAGAAAGAATAATGGTGAAATCAAACTTTTTGTTGATTTCATATATCTGAACAAGGCATCATTGAAGGATCATTATCTTTTGGTTTCAATGGAGTGGATTTTGCAGACTATGGATGGTGCACAAATATTATCTATGCTTAATGGTTACTCTTGAAATGAACGATAACTAGATCATATGAAGCCAAGAACATAGATGCTAATAAAACACCACGATCTATAAGATGAAAGCAATTTGCCAGAATAACTTTACATAAACCTTTGCAAACAAATGAGCAACAATATCATATATTATTATGGAACTCAATTTAATACATTGAGAATGGGCCTTGCTTAAATAGGAAAGGAATAACAATCTAAGAACCATTCATTGTCGTAAATCAAGCCATGAATCAAGGAAATAACTAGTCATCAAAGAACTAGTCAAGACCATAGATTTAGGAGAGAACTAGACATCAAGGATCTAGTCAATACCATAGATCAAGGAAAGAACTAGTCAATACCATAGATCAAGGAAAGAACTATACCTAACAAATAAATAATATCTCCTAATATCTAAATAAGATAAAAGAAATATCCACACACATAAGTGGGTGAGGATAAATACAATAAAGGTAAATAAAGTACCTAGGTGAACATGAGCTAAGGTAAATACCTACTCTAACAACTCTAGATTCAACCAGATCATGGTCAAGGAAGAATATTAAATCAAGATTGTATTTACAATCAAATGAGGAACATATGCTTATCAAAAAATGCCTTTTGTATTGTCAAATGCAAACGTGACTTTTCAAAAAGCAATGGAAATTTCCTTTAAAGGGTACATCAATGAGTTCATCCTATTTTTACTTGGATGAAATAATTGTCTTCTCAAAGCAGAGAGTATACCACATTAGTCATTTGGAGAAAGTCTTTGAGAGATGCAGAGAATTTGGGGTGTCTCTCAACCCCAAGAAGTACAAAAAAAATTTGCGCAAGGTAAGTTATTGGGGCATTTTATTTCAAAGTATTTCATTTCCATTTATTTGGAAATAATATCATTCATCCTCTCTCTTTCTTTTCTAACTCACAAGAAGGATTTGCAATCATTCCTAGGAAAAATCAATTTTGTTAAGGGATTGATTCCTAAATTTACAGGTTTGATTAGGCCTATTACCCTCATGCTCAAGAAAGATACAATCTTCAAGTGGACTACGAAAGGAAAGGAAAGCTTCACCAAGATCAAGTAAAAAATTTCTTGTGCCCCAATATTTATCAATCCATATTACTTTAAGGATTTTATCCTTTATACATATGGAGATAATACTAGTATTGGTGTTGTCTTAACACAAGAAAATGAACAATGACTGAAGAAACCAATGGCTTTCTTCATTCAAACACTTAAGGATTATGAATTGAAATAAATTCATATGAAAAATAGGTATTTTCCATCATGAGTGCATTGAAGAAGTTCAAAAGTATGCTCACCACCAATCGTGTCAAATTCCTAGTTTCACACTCTAGTGTGATGGACTTTCTCATGGGAGTAGAAATCAGTGAGAAAAGAGCTAGATGGGTGACCAAAATCATGGAGTTCAATGTGAATATCAAAGTCACCAAGCTAGTTAGAGGAAGAGCACTCTATGAGAAGATTGCTATGGATGCACAAAATGATATCGAAATTTCTCTATTCATCGATGAGGAACCTCCACACTAGACTTGAGTAGAATGAAAATATTAGTCCACACAGTTGGATGGATGACATGGAAACATTCTTATCTTTTGGCACATATTCTCCTAGCCTGAACAAAGAAAAGAGAAGATATGAGGTTACAGTCCATTCCCTATGTGTTGATTGATGGTGTTCTCTTCAAAAGAAACATTGATGGTGTGTTGTTGAAATGTATTGATGGTGCATAGGTCAACAAAGTGTTGGAGGAATTTTATGATGGATTCTCTGGTGGACACTTCTCTGCCAAATCTACAACAATGAAATCATTAAAGTAGGATACATTTGGCCAACATTGTTTACTGATGTGCACAAGTGGATCAAAAAATGTAAAGAATGCACATTCTTTACAGGAAAAAAGAAATTTGATGTGTTTTCCCTCTATCCAATCCAAGCAAATCATCCTTTTGTGCAATGGGGTCTTGACTTCATTGTGATGATCAATCCTCCTTCAAGCACTGGTCACAAGTGGGTGTTAGCAACAACATATTACTTCACCATATGGACAAAAGTTTTCACGCTTAAAGAATAAACTAAGTCATTTATCCTTGACTTTATTGAAGGTATTGTGACAAGGTTTGGTGTTCCTTGAACCATTATCTTATATAATATAAAAGCCTTCCTTAGTACTAAAATGTATGATTGGGATCTTAGTATTGGAATATATTTGAATACTTCTTCCAACTACTACTCCCAAGGTAATGGCTTGGATGATTCTACTAATAAGAACTTGATCATAATCATGAAGAAGACAATGGGTATCAACTGGAGGAAATGTCATATAAATTTCTCGCGCGTGCTCTAGGAAGACAGAATCACAGTGAAGATTGCAATTGGTACTTCAATTTATAAACTTTTCTATGGTAAAGAAGTTGGGCTTCCTTTATACTTATAATTGCCTTCATTAGAGTTGGCCTAATAGCTCGAACTCGAGGGCGCATATCAAAGAGAAATCAAAATGGAAAAATTGGCTTAACTTGAAGAATTAAGGAATTATGCCATGATTAAAATGGAACAACATTAGAAATAAACCAAACAGTAATTTGACAAGAAGGCCAAAACTTAGGTTTTCATAATGGGTGATCTAGTCTTGAAATGGGATGCTAACAAAGCTAAAATTACACATCATTCAAAGTTTGATGCAATTTGGAGTGGGTCATATATCATCACTGGTTGTAAGGAAGCCAAATATTTTGAGTTGTCTCATCTTGATGGAGATACACTACAAATCTTAGTCAATGGGATTTATCTCAAGCACTTCCATTGAGTATTTTTACATCATGTACATATTAGGGTAGTCTCAATTCCTCCAAGCACACACCGCACGTAGTGTTTTGTTAGCATTAAAGGTTTCTTTCCTCTCGCATGCTCCCGCAAGTGCTCTCTTTTTGCTTATTGGATGAAATTTCATGTATGCAAAAGTTATCAAATTTCATATAATGTTGTATGCAATAGTTTTCCACTCTCATAAAATTTCAAATTAGAATATCTTCATGATTGAGAGTATTAGTTCAATACAGAGCCTAGATAGTTCTTGGTGTGGCTTTAGGGATACGTTCTTTAGGTTACAAATCAAAACTTCATGTTTTCAGGCTAATTTCATGCCCAATGGATGTTTTAAGGCCACTAATCTCCTTCATCTAGAAGGAATATGTCCCTAAAAGTTTCCAAATTGTTGCCAAAAATAACTCCCCCTGGTTATTTTGGTAACTTGTACGTGCACTATTGGTTTCCTTCCTTGGTGAATTTTCTAAGTTGTTGTTCTTCGTGCGCACCCTCGCATGCTTCCCTTGCTCTTCCATTTTATCTCACTTGCTTTTGTGCTTCTCGCTTTCCTCCCTTGTATTTTTCTACCTCCCTCTATTCTCCCTTCATGTGCATTCTTCGTGCATTCACTTTCACTTCCCGGATGTCACGTATTCCATCACATGCACATGTGGACTTGCCTTCCATTTTGTATAGTCCCCGGCATGTTCCACGCTCATGCATTTTCTTCCCAAGTCACATGCGTCATTGCGCATGCACTTATTCCTCCTTGTGTTCTTCCCCAATGCTCACATTTCCTTCTGTGTACCCTTACATTGTGCATCTATCGTTTCCTCTTGGCATGCTTCACACACCATATTCTGAATTATTGTGCTTTCCTTTGTCGGACGCCTATGTTTTCCTTATATACTTGGATGCCTTAGAAAATGTGCATCCTTTCTCTCAGTTCCTGTACACCATCTTGCAGGTGACGAAGAAAGTGAAAACATGACAACACAAGGATATGTGGGATAATGCGAACATCAACCGAGTTGCACTTTGACAGTGTGATGAGGTTCCATGAGGGAGCAAAAATCAACCATGAAAATGTGCATACAAGATTGGAAAGGGTAAAATATGATATGCTCCTCATAGATATGAAAAAGGGGAGGGGTAAAAATAGGGGGTGTTTTGTAACCCCTAGTGCATGTAATCATTCCTCCTTAAATGGAGAAGGGGAGTTACATTCCCAGAATGGAAAGTAACTCCCATATGATGCACTAAATAATAATTACGCGTAAGGAATTTTTCATAACCACCATGAAACCTAAGACTTGTGACCTCACCTAAGTGAGATGACTCGTCACGCGATGTGGAAAATGACTCACACCAACAACCCCCTTCATCGTAACTTAGGATGAGGTGAAAAGTTAGAAATGAGAAATGGGTCCTAAAAACAAATCTTGATGAGGCACCTGTTAGGAAATAAGGGATAAAATATGCGGAATAATCCCTCACTTAATTGCAATAGTAGAAACTAATATGCAGAAAATATTACAGATCTCAAATAAAAGTGCAGAGTAATAATAACACAACACAAAGAGACAGTATTTAATGTGGTTCACCCAATTTGGGATACGTCCACCAAGAATCACTTGCTTAGATTTTATTACAAGCCACCGCTCTCTCAATATAATACCTAGATCTATTTGGAGTTATGCTCAACAAACTCTACATAATTCACACCCAAATTCATACACATCTACAATGTTACATCTTCCTACCATATGCACAAAACCACATAAGTAGACAACTGCTTAAGCAGTTTTACAAAACCGTGGGTATCAAAACCATGGGAAAAAACCATCCCATAAACCTATGGGTCAAAAATCCTACCCATATGATAAAAATCATATTTCCTGGTATATTGGGCATGTTTTGTTTCAAGGCCAAAAAACATTTTCAAGGGCTGTGCCCCTGAACCCCTGCTCCCAAGGGCTATCGGCCCCGAACCCCAGTGAGACAACTATGGAAAGTGTACATTCTTCAACATGTTCACACATGAAAACAGGCTCCACAACCTAACACCAGCCATGAACAACAAGGATCTCAAGCAATGGAGGCAAACCCAATGGGAAAAACATTCATAAAAAGAGATGGAAAACTCTCTAACAATCTAAGAAAGATGCCTCAAATGGGTCCCCGTAATTGAGGAGCTTGATAAGGTACCCAAGTACAAAAGGGAAATATCTTTTGAAGAAAAATAAGAGAGAAGAAGAAAGGAGAGAAGAGGGACTACAGAAAATGGCATGGATGGATTTGAATTATGTAACTCTAGGAAGTCTCCAAGAAGAGTGTCGATGATGTGGTCCTTGGCCAATGGACTGAAGAAGAACCAACCACATCAAATAGTGTTGCTGCCTTTATGAAGGATAGAAATGGAGTACTGTAATTCTGCCCACTCTGTGAAGGAAATCAAAGGCAACAGTACGAAGAACTATGAATCTGGTCCACAAAAATGTGATATAGGTCTAGGAAATGAGTGCCAAGGAACTGAAGGTAATTCCATGAGCATAAAACTATCATAGTGTGAGAGAGGAACATCCACCAAAAGCATGACCAAGTGAAGTGAAGGCAATGCAACAACCCCGACAACATAGAGAGGATCCAAAAACAAGGGTGGATCAATGATGATCTCTGAAAAATTGGAAGTGATAAAAGTCCCAAAAGGGGATCTCCAAACAAAGGAGATGAAAGAATCCTCCGAAAAACCTGTAGAAAGATGAGGAACTCCCTGTATTGCATCACAAGTAGGCACTGCAAAGAGACGAAGAAGGTATGGAAAATACTCGTCCCAAGAAGGGGGCTAAAAAATATAAGAGCGATGTCAGATAGGTATGAATCATCCATACATGAAGGAAGAGGAGTGGAAAGGGACTCACACACTAGAAGTATAAAGGAGGAAGATGGAATGATGGTATGAGGCTAGGAATAATACTTCTCGATATTTTATGATAAGGGAGGAGTGTCGACATACTCTGGAATAGGGCTAAGAGAAGGAGGAGAGGATTCATCAGTTGTAATCTCATCATCAAAACTAGAAGCACAATCCTCATCATCAGGGATAGAAACAAGCGAGTATGTGTCACCATAACTTTCATCACATGAAGCAGAAGAGGAGACAAATGAATCACCAATAACAATAATGACAGTATGTGAAGGGTCTCTAAACATGGACTAAAATATTCTCTAGATGGTGTGGGGAGGATTTGAGTCTACCACATGAAGGCGGAGAGGTCTAGAGACATGCAACATAAAGTGACTAATAACATGGTTTCACGTGTCGAAATAGACCTCAAGATGACAAGAATCAATGGGTGTAGGAAATGGCCCATGTAAAAAGGGAGTAAGGCCCTCGTGAGTGAAGTAACAATCCATAGAAGCACACCAAGATATGTAGTTCTCTCTCCCAAGAATAATTTGTGGAGGCTATAAAGTGATATTGCGATGCTCAAGTCTAGAAAGAGCATCCTCCATGATGCGGAAGCAAGAAGTGCAATGTGCACAAGAAAAAGGTGTGTGGATACAAGCAAGGTGGCAAGACATTGGACTCATCCAAGAATGCATCTGCATGGAATACAACACCTGAGGATACTGACAACCCCCTGTTTGTGGCACTTTATAAGTAGTGTGTGATTAAAATAAGGTGTGTTCATGTGACATTGGATAGTTAACTGTTATCCTTGCAGTAGGTGACAAATCGTGCAAGAGTGGAGGTCACAATAAGTCCTAGTCAGAAGCAGAGGAACGAAACACAATCAAGCACAAAAGAGTGTAAGAAAAACAATGGTACAAACACTTCTCATTATGAGAGAAGGCATCTCACATCACAAAAAAGGGGCTCTCTTGCCGTAAGGTTGTGACAGACACGCTCACTAGCCGCAAATGAAGAGGAGCACTACAAAGTAGGAGAGCCAAAAAAGTGGCTTGAAAATCCCAATAACCCTATAAATGGAGCCTTGAAAAAGCTAGCCCCCTTACCATGATGAATTTTATTAATTCTCCCCTTAATTAACTTAATTTATTTTGAAAAAATGGAAAAAACTACTGAAATTTTCAATAAAGGGGAGAGAGAAGGGTGTTTGGAGTGAAGGGCGAGTTGGTTGGTAGCTCGGGCGAGCTCATGGCGACCTGTGCAGGAGCTAGATGATGAGTTGAAGCTGAGTTGGCTTGGTGAGCAAAGAGGGGAGCTCTAAGTTGTACATTTTGGGGGGCGAGCTGACCATTGGGCCCAGTCAAGTGGATTAAATGCCAAGTGAGGAAGTGTAATGCCGAGGGAAGTGCTAAGTAGGTTGGTCGTAACTACTAAGATCTAGGAGTGGACACGTTGAGGTGCACACGAGACACGTGTCTGAGAGATCTACGAAGGTTTAAGTGGCAGAGCTAGATGTCGAGGTATAGAGTGACAACCGGTGTGTAGGGTGGATGCCATGTCAGATGATGAAAATGTAGTGTAGGGTTCTAGTCGAGGTGAAAACATGCACAACAGAGCACAAGCATTACAAGGGTGAGTCAGAGAAAGGCACATGGAATTTGACTCAGGGAATGAATGCGGCAAGGCAGCGTGACTCGTAAGAATGAACCAGCATGGGAAGATCAATGACACAATGAGCCAATGCATGTAATACAAGATCAGGACCAAGAGAATGATACGAGGGTGCAGAAAACACCAATCAACCAGACAAACACAGCCCAGGAATGGACACAGATATCCAAATAATGTAAACACAGAGATGAGATGGGGCAGAAACTAATTGTGTAGGGTGCCAAACAATGCATGAGTTCGGAGGATGATGTGAGGTGATGTTACTGCAAACTAGGAGTGCGGATAGATCTGAATGAAGTGGCTCAAAGTATATCTAAATGGTGAACAAACAGTAAAAGATTCCAAAAACAACCCAATGCAAGGCTAAGAGGTGCAAGATGAGTGGGAGGTAGGGAAAACAGGTGAGCTAGAGGAGCCATCTCGGTTCCCATCTTGATAATCTGGGGCCAAGTTGGGACCAAAAAAATAATTTTTACACCTCCAAAAAAACCAAAAACAACACCTTCAATACTTGATTTGTACCCTTAAACTACAATACCCTCCAGAAAACGCATGCAACATTGAAAAACCTAAAAAACACAAAGAACAACCTCGAATAAGATTTAAACTCGAATCAATGCATGGAGAGCACAAATGGAATATCCATTATGACGCGTGCATAAGAAACTGACAAATCATGAACGGAGAGAAAGAGGGCAATGGTAGATGGTGAGTAACATGGATCCTAAAAATGTGCACTATGATACTATGATGAAGAAAGCAAAAATGTGACAACACAAGGATTTGCGATATAACGCAAACATCAACTGAGTTGCACTCTGGCAGCATGATGAGGTTCCATGAGGGAGTGAGCATCAACCATGAAAATGTGCACGTAAGACTAGAAAGGGTAAAATCCCATATCCTCCTCATAGATCTGAAAAAGAGGAGGGTTACAAACAGGGGGTGATGTATAACCCCAAGTGCATGTAATCATACCTCCTCAAGTGGAGAAGGGGAGTTACATTCCTAGAACAAAGAGTAACTCCCATATGACGCACTAACGCGTAAGGAATATGTCATAACCCCTATGACACCTAAGACCTATGACCTCATCTAAGTAAGATGACTCGCCACATGATGTGGAAAATGACTCACACCAACAACACGCATTGAAGTTCTTCCACATTTTTTCTTCCTCTTCCTCCTACTCTCACGCATGCACCCAAGGTTGTAACCTTGGCACCAATTACGGTGTGCCATGTGTCCTAACATGGGGACTTGTTAGATAAATTGTAACCCATGTGGAAAAATAGAAAATTGATAGTTGTGTGCCGATATTTGTAGCGAATGGAGTGATGACACCTAGCATACGACAACTACATTCAACCTACAAACTACCACGACCAATTAGATCATGCCATGTGTCTAGTGTGTTCCTTGCATTATAAAACTTCAAATCTCCATAACTTCTTCCATAGAGCTTGAAATCATGTGCACATGGTCATGTTGTAAAATTGCTGACGTAGGCTACACTCTAGGCTCTTTAAAATCAGATTTTGGTAGGATTTGGTAGGTGAAATGGGGAAACACAATTTTGATCATTAATACACACTTCCAATCGACTCAACCACCCATATTTAATGGGATTTTCCTTCTTTCCTTCTTCCACAAGAAGACTAACGTGGGTAGGAAGATTTGATAGAGTCATAGGTGGATTTGTAGGAATTTATTACATCCTCTTGGTGGTTGTGATTGGAAATCTGATTTTCCCTCTCTTTTCCATCCTCTTCTCTCATATTCTTCTTTATATTGTTGAATAATGCTAATTTGTAAAGGTTTGACCCTTTTGGAATGCAAGAGCATTATTCAAAGTAGTGTATCCTTTGCATTTTGAGTTGTAGGCCTCAGATCTAGCTCACCGCATGTAGATTCTTGCCTTCTCCTCTTGTTGTAATCGATTGTGCATTTATTGGAAGCAATAAAAATTTATTTTGTGGTTATTTTCTTCCCATAGCTCACATTTTGTTACATTTACTTGCCTTTCTTTGTAATATTGGTATGTTGTACATGTTTAACATCTCTTGCAGGGTTTCTTTTATGTTGTGCTCCATGAAAATGATTTCTTTAATGTTGTACTTGAGTTATGACATGCATGGTTTCCCTTCCTTTGCACATTTTATCTCATTTTCATTCTTCTAAGAGTGTTGATCCCCTTCTTTTTGGTGCTATCACCTCCCCTTAGTTTAGGATTTCATTTAATGCATATCCTTCTCACCCTAGTCCCTTGGAATCACATAGTAGAGTTAGATAGTTGCATTTCCCTTTCTAGGAGTAGTTGTAGTAGTAAAAATAAATAGAGTAAGTCGACCTTCTCCGGAGGTCTGTCTCAAGCGCAAGGTCCCACAACTTGGAGACAGTCCATGTTTCCTCAAAGACATGAATCATTTTGATTTAGGATGGGTGCACTTTTGAGCTCCAATGGGGACATGAGGACCTTTTGGCCATTTCAAAAAGGCTTTCACAAATAAATACAACCCAAAAGCATCACTCATGAATTTAATACTAAGAACATCAATACCAATGTTATTGCCAGCGCTTGTCCCTCAAATTTCGATACATTGAATTTAAATTCATAGGTGTCCACCATAAAATAATAAATTTGAAGTGTGTACCAATTTGATAATGCATGAATGTTAAGGGAAAGGATCTAGTCTTTGTGCGCCCTAAGTTTAAGGGTGCACATAGGCACCATAACATCATATGATTAAAAAACCTTTAATAGGTTATGCTCTCCCCATTATATATATTTCGTTTTACAAATTGAAATTATGTGGAAGAGACTTTTTTAAAATATTTAAATTTGGTGGTTTTAAATACAAAGAACATGTGAACCATTACTTGAGAATTAAGTCATATATTTTTTCCGCCTATTTATCAGCATTTACTTGGTTAATTGGTTTGAAGTGACTTGATGTGACTTATTGTATAGGACTATTTTTTTTTCAAAATATCAGTGGGAAAGTGACATGTACTAGCTCCTTATTTTTCTACTACCCTCACAAGTAGTGGTCCATGCTCAATGATTGGGTCCTCTCCCTTAAATTTGTCCCAAAAAAATTAATACATTCTTGAAATGTAGAAGACGATAGACCTACTCGAAAGGCTTGATTCTTTTTTAATAGACTCCCACAATAAGAAAATGTCTTTGAGGTAATTATATTTTTGATTAAATGCATATACTTAGTGATGCTTAACATGATTGTGATCTTAATTAATTGTATATTCTTATTGATGCTTAATTAAAAGTGAGTTATATGTCGCAAATAAGAAGACAAAAAGTTCAAATGTGGTGCAATTAGACAAATAAGTAGACAAAAGTTTAGATGTGGTGCAATCAACCATACTCGCCTCTCTCTTTGGAAGTGTTATTTCATCTTCATTGAAGAGGAATGATTTCCACCTCATTTCTTCCTCCTCCGCAACCATAACCACAAGACAATCGTGTTGATAATCATAGTGAAGGAATTTTGCATAAGATTTTGTTCATTGAAGATTTTTTCTCTTTCCCAAGATAGAGGAATGGAGGGAACATGGGGACCTTTGGCCATTTCAAAAAGGGCTTTTACAAATAAATACAACCCAAAAGCATCACTCATGACTTCAATACCAAGAACATCAATACCAATGTTATTGTCAGCCCTTGTCCCTCAAATTTCACTACATTGAATTCATAATCACAGGTGTCCATCATAAAACTATAACTTTGCAGTGGGTCCCAGTTTGATAATGCACGGATGTTAAGGGAGAGGATATTGTCTTTATCCACCCTAAGTTTAAGGGTGCACATAGGCACCATAACGTCATATAATTAAACAAAAATACCATGTAATAGGTTATACTCTCCCCATTATATATATTTCGTTTTAGAAATTAAAATTATGTGGAAGAGACCTTTTTTTAAATATTTAATTTTTGTGGTTTTAAATACAAAGAAATTCAATATGGACTATCATATATTTTTTTCCACCTATTTGTCAACATTTAATTGGCTAATTGGTTTGAAATGACTTAAAGTGACTTTATGTGACTTATTGTATATGACACTTTCTTCTAAAATATAAGTGGGAAAGTGATACTTATGTACTAGATCCTTACTTTTCATCTACCCTTACAAGTAGTGGTCCATGCTAAACAATTGGCTTCTCTCCTTTAAATGTGTCTCAATACCTTCTTGAGATATAGAAGACCGTAGACCTATCTACTCGAAAGGATTGACGTTTTTGAATAAGTGTATATACTTTTGAATAAGTGTATATACTTAATGATGCTTAACACAATTATATTCTTGATTAAATGTATATACTTAACGATGCTTAATTTAAAAGTGAGTTATGTGTCATAAATAAGGTAGATATTTGCAACTACAATTTAATTCATAAATTTATTATTTAATCAAAATGTATATAGGCATACATCATTAATACACCTTAGATATGAGGGAGTGCAATTTAAGTCATTAAATTATTAATTAAGAGAATATCTAAACAGCTCGAGAAATTTTATTCTCAAATTAAGATATCTAAATATGAGTCTCCAAACTTTTGTTCAAAATCATCACCTAATTTAGTTTTGTCTTATTTTAGATTTTTTTTAATAATGAACACGCTATGTCAATTTTTTATGATGATTTTTGTCGACACTTCCAAAATAATAAAGGTGGGGATGTACATAGAATTTATTGCTTTTTCTCCTTTTCTTTGGGCCATCTTATGAGTCATGAATGACGGGTTGAATTTTGACGGTCACTCATGCCAGTCACATGTTTTTCGAGTAACAGTAATATTTTAATAATGTACTTTAAAAATACAAAAAATATTATGTATATAATAATAATTCTATATTTATTTAATTGTTTCAAATAAATATTTTCATCATTTACATATATACATGCACGGTTATTACAAATATTTGCAAATATTTTACGGTTAAAATCGGAAAAACGTCTAAAGGGACGTCAAATTTGACCTCAGAACTCGTGATGATTCGAGGAAGACGTGGCCGTTTTTTCCCCATTTTTAATTAACTCGGTCGGTGCTCTGTAAATCAGTTATAATCATTTTCTGGATTGATTTAGAGAACGTTTTTGTGTTAGACAAGGAGTCACACACCTCATTAAACCGCCACCTGTGCTCTTCCCACACGTGGCAAACCTGAAACATCTCTTCCACTGCTTTATAGAGGAATCGAGCTCACTGCAATTTCTCATCCCAAACGGCAGAGAAATCCGTTTGACACAGTATTGTTTTTTGGGTTAGTCTAGTTCGTATCTGGAATGGAAGGATTAACGCAGAGAAAGAAGGAAGAGAGGCAGGAGGAGAGTGAGCCAAGCCAGATTCAGCAGAGGAAATCGGTGCCGAAGAAGGGGATTAAGTCTCTGCTGGTGGCGGTTGCGATTCCCCTGGTTTTGGGTTCCCTCGATGCATTTTTTTTCAGCCCAAATAGCACATATTACAAAGAGCTGAAGAAACCATCTTGGAATCCTCCAGGGTGGGTTTTTGGGCTGGTATGGACTCTGATCTATTCTGCGATGGGACTGGCTTCGTGGCTGGTTTGGGTGGAAGGAGGATTTGAGAAGCAAGGTCGGCCATTGGCGATTTATGCGGTTCAGTTGGTCTTGAATCTGCTGTGGCCGGCCATTTTCTTTGGCCTGAAGAAACCCGGACTGGCTCTTGTGGATTTGGGTGTTCTGGATGTTGCAGTATATGTTTGTCTGAATGCATTCAAGCCTGTAAATCATGTGGCTGCTCATCTTTTCATGCCTTATCTTGCTTGGGTCTTGTTTGCAACTCTTCTTAATTACAGAATCTATAGCCTTAATTGATGGGGGAGGGAAGAGGAAGAGGAAGACAATAAGAGTAGATGTGCTTTGGTGTTCCTTCTGAAATTACTGTATATGAGGTTTAGTATATGAGACGTAGTTTGTTTCAGGGCTTGTTTTCATTTCTTTCGTAACTGCTGTAAAATTCTCTTTCCTCTTTACTATTTATCAATCTCTATGTAACTGCATTTATCAAACTGGTTTCTGGTTTCTGATTTACTGTGCAATACAAATTACAAACTTATCTGGGTATTAAGGAAAATGAAGTATTTTTTAGGCCGTAGTGGAGTGGCAAGATATTTCATGGTGGATAGATTATCTTTTTTGACTCTAGAAGCTTCTGCGCTCGCAATCAACGGGTGTGATTTGTCGAGTCACACAAGATATTTTTTATTAGAGAATGATGACCATCGGAAAGATAATATATTTTTAGGTTTCGAATGCGCAACGTGGACGGTTTAATTTTTTATTTTATTACAAAAATCATGAGTAGCAAATGCACCTTGGAATCGCACCTTCATTACTTTTTTCATTAGCAAAACCGTTTCCCATGATAATATAACTAGATTTCGTAACATTAAGAATTGTATAGAATTATATACATACTTAAAAAATTAGTTAATGGAGTACACACTTTTTATTTTGTAAACTACTTGAATACTTCACATTAACGATTTTGAATGATGTTCGAGTAATTGAATGTGGGTTTCTTTCTTAAATTTCTTGTTTTTGGAGACGAACATATAGTTCCAAAAAAAATTTGGAGTACTTTTCAAATGAAAGATGTAAAGATATATGGCGAACAAAGGCTAGTGATTGCTATGAAAGTAAAGCCTTGATGATGTGTATTTCTAATGTCAATAACTATTGTCTACAAAATTAACCCTTGAACTTTATGTATTGTGAGGTCTTAATCCATTTTGAGAGGCGAGTATTCGGTGAATATGATTCTCATGGAGGCAACTATTTGGTGAATGTGATTCTCAATGAAAATACACGGTATTAGTATATGGAGGTGGTAGAGAATTAGTACATGATATTATGACCAATGTATCTCTAATATTGAGGTATTTCAAAAGGGGTTGTAGCGAGATTGTGAACAATTGAAATCACATGGTTAATTATGTAGTTGAGAACCCCTTTTTTAACCTACTAACAATGTAGAGAAGCATTTTGGATAATAATTTATCGTTGCCAAAAATGTTTAAATTGTCTTGAGAATTCAATGTTGTAACTATATACACCTAAAATAAGCTCTTTATTAATTATCTTTTTCATCATATCTTACAACATCCCAAATATCCCTTCATCATAATAATTTCTCTAATCATATCCTTTCATATTTTAGGTGTTTAATTTTCATAATTAACCATCCTCACTTACCATCCTAGCATATAATATAAATTTTCCAACTAATATCTTCTAATCATCATTAACCTAATTTACTCCTTTAGTTCTAGAAAAAAAATTCTATCGATTTTTGTAGAAGCTTTTAATTTTAGAACCTTCTATTTTCTACCACTTTTTCTAGAATCTTCCAATTCTAGAACCTTCCCTAATCTATCACTTTTTCTATAATCTTTTAGTTCTAGAACTTTTGATCTTCTTCCATATTCTATCACTTTTTCTATAATCTTTTAGTTCTAGAACTTTTCATCTTCTACCAATTTTTGTAGAGGTTTTTTAATTCTATAACCTTTTATTTTCTACCACTTTTTATTAGAATCTTCACCTTCCATCTTCTATCACCTTTTTTATAATCTTCTAATTCTAAAATCTTCGTTTTTCACCACCTTCCATGATCCTCTCAACCAATCTCCACTATTGGGATAAATCCTCCATGTCTCCATATTATCCATTCATTCTTTTAGTAAGCAAAGGAATGAAAGAGGCATATCGAACTATTGCTATCTTGATCATCAATCAATCCATCATCTTTCATCAATCTTTTATGGGGAGATGTTATCAATATTTATGTGCAAACTCCACATTTGAAATAACCCAAATCCATCAATCATCGTGTGAGTAAATCCAACACATTAAAAGGAGAATATTCTTCTTGTTAAGTTGTAGGTATGTATTTCCTTCTTCTACCTCAATAAGAGTTTTTTGTTTGAATTAGAGCAAAGAGCTTTGATATTGTACCCATGGTTTTCTAGTTTATACTTTAATTTTCTTGGACACATTTATGGCATCTCCGATAGGACTCCTAAATTTTTTGATTGTATATTGTTTTCCTTACTTGTACGTCTTTGTATAGTTTTTAGCATATTCTTGTGTGTATATACGCGAAGCTAGATTATGTATGCTCTCTCCTCTCATCATATGGCGATATTTGGGATCAAATATAATCTTATGCTTCCTCCTCTATTTTCTTCTAGGGGAAAGTTGTAACATGACTTAGATTTCATCCCCACACACTTATCATAGTCATTAGGCATCGTATGACGTGAATTTTACTGACATGCATAACAACACACCTCATGTTCTAGTGGGGTATACAAATTCAAGGATAATTGTTATTGACTAAGTGTTGACTTGTTTTATCGGCAACATGAAGTGAGGGGCTTTCACGTCCCAATACCCAATCCTTAGAAAACATTATTGCAACATAGATTTGGGCCCTGTGTACTGAAAGGTATATAGGGGATGCACTTAACGAACCGTGTATAACCTAGCAATAAAACCTATCAGCTACAAACAATTAGTAATGCAAATATAACAACACTCTTGAAGTCACTCACGTTATACCACAATAAGTGACGGTTGGCAAACCAATCTGGCACCACTCCATGTGAGGTAGATTGGTGGGTTATTAGTTGCGTTGGAAACCTAACTACCATTAGCATAAGTGTGTGGCTTGTGTGTTCGTGTTTCTATGTTGTTGAGGCTCGTGTGTTTCTACATCTCACTTTAAAATCAAAACCAAACAAGCACTTGTTATTGATCAAAAAAATCACAACTTCATTCAATTATATCTACATCCCCAATCCAACATCCCTATTCAACCATATTATACACCTAATCTAGATCCACAAGGAATCTCAAACAACACCTCATACTAATCCCTTCAGATATCAACCTTTCATTAATTCATACCTTGGTAAGGACAATATCTCAAACCTTGTCCATAAAAGTGTCCCCACTAATGACCATGAGCCATCACTCACAAAAACCAACCATATCATCACTAGTCAACTCCTTCAATCCCAAGAAAAAGATGACCTCCTTATTAGGTTCATCAATCTAGAGGCCAAGCTCCCCACCTCCTTAAATCCTGCACAAATATCCTTAATTCTAGAACCTTCAATTTTCTACCTCTTTTTCTTGAATCTGCCAATTCCATAACCTTCCATCTTCTACCACCTTCCATAAATCTCTATTCTCTATAGAATCTTCCATCCTCTAAAAAAATCTCCACTGTTGGTATAAATCTACCATGGATCAATATTATCCATCCATTCTTTTATAAATTGATCCACCACCCTCCATGTAAGAAAATGAATGAATCTAGGAAGAGGGCATATAGAGCTATTGATATCTTGATCATCAATCAAGCCATCATCTTTCATCAATCAATAATCAAGCTTTAAAGGGAAGATGTTATCAATATTTATGTACAAAATCCACATTTGAAGCAACCAAAATCCATCAATCATTGCGAGAAAATCCAACACCTCAAAGGGAGGATCTTTTTCTTGTTAAGTTATAAGTAGATCTTTCCTTATTTTAGCTCAATAAGAGGTTTTAATTTGAATTAGAATAGAGAACTTTGATATTGCATCCATGGTTTTCTAGTTTATACTTTAATTTTCTTGAACGCATTTTTGACATCTCCGATGGGAATCCAAAAAAAATTGATTGTATATTGTTTTCCTTGTATATCTTTGTATAGTTTTTAGCATAATCTTATGTGTACATACTCGAAGCTCGATTGTGTATGCTCTCCCCTCATGTCATATGACGATTTTTGGGGATCAAAAATAATCTATGCTTCCTCTTTTATTTTTTTTCTAGGGGCAAGTTACAACATGACATGGATTTCATCCACACACACTTATCATAGTCAGTAGGCATCTTATGGCATGAATTTCATTACCCTGCATTAAAACACACCCCATGTTCTAGTGGGGTATACAAATTCAAGGATAGTTGTTATTGACTAAGCATTGACTTGTTTTATCGGCAACATGAAGTGAGGGGATTTCACGTCCCAATACCTAGGCCTTAGACAACATTCTTGCAACATAGATTTTGGCTCCATGTACCAAAAGGTATATAGCGGATGCACCTAATGAACCTTGTATATCATAGCATTAAAACATATCCGCTACAAACAAT
This sequence comes from Taxus chinensis, assembly GCA_019776745.2. Taxonomy (NCBI): domain Eukaryota; kingdom Viridiplantae; phylum Streptophyta; class Pinopsida; order Cupressales; family Taxaceae; genus Taxus; species Taxus chinensis. Next base: position 81,934,810 of record CM034154.1, on the reverse strand, counting down.
TAGTAGTACAGAGAGCGCAACACTCTTGAAGTCACTCACACTATACCACACGAACTGAGGGTTGGCAGACCAAGTTAGCACCACTCCACGTGAGGTAGATTGGTGGGTTACTAGTTTCATTGCACACCCTTCTACTGTTAGCATAGGTGTGTGGCTTGTGTGTCTGTGTTTTTATGTTGTTGAGGCTCATGTGTTTCTAGATATCACTCAAAAATCAAAACCAAAAAATGAATTAATCCAAACCATTCTTGATCAAACAAAACACAAGTTCATTCAATTATATCCTCATCCCCAATCCAACATCAAACTAATCCAATATCCCTATCCAACTATCTTATACACCTAATCTAGACCCACAAGGCATCTCAAACAACACCTCATAATAATCCCTTCATATATCATGCTTTCATTAAACTCATTTCTTGATAAGGACAATATGCCAAACCTTGTCCACCAATGTGTCCCCACTAATGACCATGAACCATCACTCAAAAATAGCCATATCAAAGGCCAACTCCTTTAATCCCAACACAAAGTTCATCAATATAGGGGCCAAGTTCCCCACCTCCTTAAATCTTGCACAATTATCTAAAATTATCCCCCCAAAATAACCAACTATCCTAGATCCAACTTCTAGCGACTCCTTGGGATCAACCACACCAACTCCCAAATCCACTAACCATCATAATCCTCAACTTCCACACATCAAGAACCGTGTTGACAAGTTAATAAATCCAATCGCCGCAACAATACCATCACAATCATAATCATTTCATATGTGATCAAATACAATAAATTAAACAACAATTGGAATACCTTGCATCATACATCATCTCTCTAACTTCCCAACCTTCATTGTATATGCAAACTCTTCCACAAACTAATCCTACTTGGGCCCCTAATACTTAGCCAATTGAATATCTCCTAGATGACCCCAAGGAACCTAAACTACATCTATCATCATCAAAAATCCCTGTCAATCCCAAGTCACCAAATAAAAAATGCAACTCGACACCTATTCCACATCAATCTAATTTGGCCCCTAAGCCTCACAAATCCACTATGACCTCTATGCCACACCAACCCAATTTGTTCCCTGAGCGTAACTAATCCAATTTGGCCCTTACACCACATCAATCCACTTTGGCCTATAAGCCTAACTAATCCAATATGTTCCCTATGCCACATCAATCCAACCCTTGAGCCTAACCTATCCAGCTTGGCTTGTGTGCCACACCAATCCAATTTGGCCCCTGTGTCACATTAATATAATCTAGCCCCTAGGTCACACTAATTCAATATGGATCATAAACCACACATATTAACCAATTCTTCCCCTGTGCCGTAAAAATATGATCTTATAACTCACATCACTCTCCCTAGGGTGAAATCTAAACATAAAACTAAGAAAAGACACTTCCCCCCTTAGATGAATCCTTGACCACCATCTTCCATCAATTAAAAACCATAAACTGAAAACCATAAACATGATCATGTATCCACTAATCAAACTACGTGATGGGAATAGGGAAAAACCATCTTGGTATTATGAAAACCACTACTGTGAGTTCCATCGCATCATCATACATTTGACCAATCAATGCATAAAATTAAAATATAAATCCATGTTGGCAAGAAAAAATTTCAGGTGGAAAAATTGATGGATATCCACCAACACTTCAATAGTCCCTCTACTTGATTGGTGTAGCTCCATGTTATTATGCGTGAATGAAATAAAATCTTTGGTGGCCTTGGGGGTCAAGGATCCAATAGGAACACTCCATTGTACCTGTAGAAAAATCTTGCAGTTGCTAACAAGGGAGGAATTTGTTGAGTTAGTAGGAAAGGGAGTGGGAAAAAAAGAGAGGAGATTAATATTGTAGGTAGAAAATCATATTCCTACAACAATTAATTGGAGTACTTCAACACACATAGACAAAAAGAACACAACTTTGTTGTTAACAACAAGACAAGACAAGGTAATGAACACAAAGTTTCATTAACCTCCTTATCAAAAAGGAAAGAAACTCCTTTTTCTTTTATTAAAGTCTTAAAAAAGTTGTACATAGTGGGGGAATGGAAGGACATAGAATGAAGGAATGGAAGGACATAAATATCTCCTTTTCTTTACTCCAAGTGATAATCTCTCTTGAGCTTACAAAATTGAAAAACCTTAAGAATGAGGGTCTCATTACATTAAATAGACTAAGAAATGACTCTTCGCCTACCCCCCATGTGTTTTTTCACTTGCCTTTCTCACTTGTGACTCTTGATATTCCTAGGAAAGAAAATTAAGTCCCCTTTTATAAAATAAGGGTGGCTCATTACATTTTTATACTATAATCACATTAATGAATAAGACGAAAACAAAAAGTGCAACCCCCAATGAAGAATTAAAGGATGAAGGAAGGAGGGGGAGGGGGAGGAAAGAGAGAAAGAAGAAAGAAGAGAGAAGAGAGATATTTTGATGAAGACCCTACCACTGACAGACTCTTGGTGAGCTCCATAGGTGAAATATCAATGCTTTTGAATTCTTTCTTGAACCTTGCTGCCGTAGGTGCCACTTTTTGTTCCTAAAGGATGTGCACGAAACCTAGTGACTTGATCCAATTTTCCGCAAGAGAGTTGATGTTACTGCACTATGTATACTAGGATTGATGATCCTTCACGGTGTTTGAAATGATTTCCCTTGTCTCCACCAAATATTATAATGTGTTTATCGTTGAATGAGAATGGGTCTTCGGCCTCCCTTTTTACTAGATCTTCAAAAGCCTTCAAAAAATTATCTATTGAAGTGTCTACATTCATGGCTGACACTCCAAGCTTATGTATTTGAGCATTGACATGTTTTTGAATTTTTTCAAATTCTTCTACATATGAATCAAGCTCGTTGATGGAATGTTTTATAATTTAATACCGAGAAAATAGACTTTGAGCTCAAACTTGAGACAAGTCATTTGATGTCGAAGAGAATACACCTTTGGCTATTAGAAGGGATGATTTGACTTTTCCCATCTCCATGACCAATGTATATACCTGATTTGACTTTTCCCATCTCCATCTTCAACCATTCTCACTTTCTTATGCATTCTCCTATAGCGAGTGGCCTTAGGCTCCTCCGGTTTCCTCTTCAAGATTTCTCCTAAATGAGCCGAGCTGAGAGCCTTGTCATTGGTCTTGGAGGAGGAGTGGTAGGATGTTTGTCTCTGGAGGGATGGAAATTTTCCTGATGAGATGATATTATCCTTATTTATTTTGAACCATTATTTGGACCTTTTGATCACTACCTTTATGCATTCTTTGATGTCTCCAAACTCACGCACACTCCAAACCACTTGGGGAAGGGGAGAAGCCTTCACTGTAGGGTACTCTGGATCAAACATTTATGAGCCATTCTCCTGGAAACAATCTTCAAACCAATCAAATTTGAACTCCCTCATTTGATCCACTTTCATCCTTTTATGATCATGTTCTAAGACCTCATAGTCATCAGCACAGTTTGCCTAAAAACATTCAATTTGGGGGACATAGCACAAATTGGGCATGTGAAATGTGTATGGATATTCTCTGATGTTAAAATATGTTGTTAAGGTGTATGAGTGCATATTTATAGGGCCAGGGAAGCTTCTATGTTGGCAACATTGTGGGAACTCTTGCAAGTGAAAATCCATAGTGAGATATGGAAAGGAATCAATTTCTTCTTCATGTTCCTCAACTTACTATTTATGTGTACCAATTGTTTGCTTAGTTCCGTCAACATGGTCATATCGCTCAGGTAATGAGGTATTCTTCGTGGAGCAAGATAAAATCCTGACCCTATGATATAAGAGAACGTTTAAAATTGAATTAAGTATGATCCATACCTTCTGACTAGGGAAGTAGGTTGTGAAGACATCCTCAAATGTTGGTTTCCTTCTAGCAACTTGACGACATACATTGTGAATGTATCATTCAACCTGTAAACATGTTGATTAATCTCCTTTAAGACCAATTATGGGCCTTTTGAGAGACATTCTGAGTAAGTTTCAAGCCCTTGAATGGTCTTGTGTTTGCCAAGGCGTACACGAGGTATGAGGTCATGAAGAATTTCTTAGAAGTAGGTACCTAGAACAATTGGTGATGTAAGTTGTCACTGATGAGCTACCCCCAATCAATCACCTACTTTCCTTCAAGGACTATGAGAATGAAGAGTGTCATCCAGTCATGGAAATTATTTTTGTTCTCTTCTCCCATTACCCGACTTAAGAGAATGATGACATCAAAAAAACCCTCTTCTAATTAATTGTAGGAAAGAGTCTTTGGTGCACGAGAGGGTTTTATCTCATGCTTCACCAGGAGTTGAGGGTGAGGCATTGAAGATAGGACTCAGTCTTGGACCACTCTCCAGATGTAAACTCCTTGGTGATCACGACCATGTATTTTTCCGTGGGGATTTGCATACCTTGAGATATAGCCTTTGGGGTGAGTACTACTAAGACTGAGTTGTCGTCAGCTCTTATTTTTCTAGTGTTCAGTTCATAGTGTTGGGATAAATCTACCACCAACGCAATGCTTTGCAAGGACATGGGATGGCCACCCACTGTGTATGATCTGTTGGAGAAGATCTTTTCCTCAATAAGGTCTCTTGGTGCACCCAATTTTTTGTTCTTGAGCTTCTCTAGGTCCATGTGAGCAACATTGTTGTCACCCACACTCAAGAAATATGATGTGAGAGATGAAACGAGATCAGGGCCAGTGAATTTGAACTTCATGATGGAAAAATCAATAATATTAGTCATAACAGAGGTGATAATAACTTCTTGCACTTGAAATCGAAACTTTCTATTTTTAGACCCTGGGTTTCAGGAGCTACTATTTTAGGAAAGGTTACCTTTTTTCCCTTATATCGGTGATGAGGGGTTCTCACCATGTTTAGAGCATTTCCACATATGTTTCATGACCAATTTTAAGAACTTTCTATTTTTAGAAAGTTTTTTTATTGATTTACTGATTTTCTTTTCTTTTTTGGTCAGTGTGCCCTAGTTTTCCATTTTTGGAGTTCATTGCTTTAAATGGTTTTGATATTATGATAATTTTCTATTTATAGTAGGTGTGAACCATTAGAACTTACTATTTTTAGAATTTTTTCTTCCCCTCCTCAGGTTGATGAAAAATCACCATTTTTTGATATGGGTTTTCTCTCTAGATGCTCTGTGCAAAATTTTAGCTTCACTCGTTCTTCGGATCCATGGTAAATTGAGGAAGAAGGGTTTAGGGCACAAATTTTGATTTTTATGCCATTAATTATATGGGGAATATTTTAATTTTCTATTTTTTGCAGTTCCTAGGAGAGGAAAAGATGACCAAAATTTCACTAGATTTCACTTTGTAGTTTGAGAGATATGAGCATTTCATGGTTTATGTTCATGGAAGCTTCTAGAAATTTTTTGGCATGGTGACTATTGAAAAATTAGGTTTTTGGTTATATGGAAGCAATGGAAGAAGAGGGATGGACCGGAAATGAAAAATGGATGTTTTGGAAGTAGAAAATATGGAGGAGAAAGAATATTTCCGGCAGTGAGTGTTTGTGTACACACGCACGGGAAGAAGTAGAAACAACACACAAAATGCAAAAAATTAATTTTTATTCATCCTTTACATGGGAAATTTCTTTTTCCAACTATCCCAAATTTTTGGGATGGTTGGTTCAAAAAAATGTGCCTCACCCTCATTAAGAAAAGTAGCGCTCTTTGATTGGCTCATGAGAAATTGGTGAAGAAGCACTTAAAACACCGAGGGGCCAAAACTGGTTCATACGAGGGACTAGGGAAGGGGATAGGCATGGGTGGAGAAAATTTTCCCAGCTATCCCAAAATTTTAGGATGGTTGGTGCAAAAAATTGTACCCTCACCTAGGCTTGACAAGTGGCGCTCTGTGGTTTGATGGACGAGGGTGCTAGAAAATGGTGCACGAGAGCTAAAATGAGCAATTTGGGCTTAAATGAGGTCACATCATGGTCCAGGGGGATATATATGGTTTGGGCACATATTTTTTTTCCTAACCATCTGAAACATTTGGGACGGTTTGTGAAGTGCACCACCACCTGGGCTTGACAAGTGTCCACCCAGAAAATCGACTAACTTCTTGATCTTACCTTGGGGAAACAATTGAGTGTCCAAAGGTATTTTCATGAATTTATTTATATTAAATTGACTTTAAATGAACTTTTTAAAATAATGGGAGGGTTATCATACCTTGATTCTTCCTGAAACATCCTAAAAAATAGGATTTTTCTTCAGGTTCATAGATTGCGCATGTTGAAATCAGGTTGTGTGCAAAATTTCTTGTGTCTTGTGAAATATGTGAAACCACCATCCTTTAGGTATTTGAAATACCTTTCCAAATATGTTTTTTTGCCTCCAAATATCTATAGAGCTCTGAGAATCACTTAGCGAAGCTCAGGCATTATTTTTGCACTTCAAGTTGCTCCACCTTCTAGGACCTGCTTTTGCTTAATCTATCCCAAAACCTCTTAGACTTCCCAAAATCTTCCAGAACTAGTTTCAAAATGTTATTATCTCTCTGATACACCTCCTTGATGAATTTTATCTTTTCATTCTACTTCAGGGAGTGTGTCAGCCTTAGAAAGACCATAAAATAGCTTTTCTTAAGCTCCTTGAAGAGCCTGTCTTGAAGGATGTTGGATTAGAAGGGATCAAATGGAATTGATATCCATAAATAAACTATAGAAAAGGTTAAAAAACACATATGACAACTTATAAGGGTAGGATAGGACTGATACAGGGCTTAGGATGATCTAGAAGAGGGCTCAAGATGACTTTCGAGCAAAACTTTTCACATTAGTGTATGATTGTCATGCTTTCAAGTTTGAATTTTGCCCTTACAAAACTCATGAAAATAGTTCAAAACATCATCAATTGATGGGATATTATCCTTGTAACGCTTTATCCACCACTTGAAATACATCAAAATCCTATCCCAAACGTCTTCCATCATCCAAATCCCATTACACATCAAACACCTCTCACCTATTAAAAACCATGCCAAGTTCAATAGTCCATCCTTCATCAAGTTGGGCCTTATAGCGGATGAGGAAATAATTCTATCTCCCTATTTAATTATGAAAAGCTTGCATCATCCCCCCAAATCTATTGTGTATCATATTTCCAACAAGATGTTCACCATCATGAATCATCAAGGAAAAGGCCTAACGATCCATGAACAATGTGTCCATGATCCCATTTCATTTCATAACAACCATAATCGTTATGTAATAGGTGAAAAACCTATCACTAATGACATCTCTCCCAACATCGAAACACAATCTACTTATGACCTTGTTTCCACAAATGCTTTTATCAACACTATCATCCTGGCCCCCAAACTCCGTCATCAATTCATTTCAACCCCTTTAAATAGGGCCAACCAAATCACACATCATCCGACTTATTTTAAAATGACTAAACCATCACCAACATCATGTGAGTATTTGAGGATATCTTGTTAGAAGACCCTATTATGGGATTTGACATCAAATTAGATGCATAATCTCACTTTAAATAAGAAGCTAAACCTCCTCTTCCCCATTAATCCAAAAATCCAAAAATTAAACATTATAAACAATCCACACTAGTAAGTGAAAATAAACCCAACTATAAATAATATACCACAAACATGATCCAAACACCTGACGCACTCCCCATAGTAAAGATCAAAAGTGACATCAATTCCACCAACACAAGGAAAAGGAAAAATGAATTTTGATTTGGCATAGAACAACAATCCAAAACTATGATGTGGGGTTTGGGGTTTGGGGTTGCTTTTGCAGTTTAAAAATTTAATGTAGGGTTTGGAGTTACATTTATAGTCCAAAACTCAGATACATGGTTTGAAGCTACTTTTGCAGTCCAAAACTCTGACGTAGGGTTTACAACTAGTTTTGGAGTCCAACACTCTAGCACAAGATTTTTAGGTTATTTTTTCACTCTAAAACTTGGATGTAGGATTTGTGGCTACATTTTTAGTCCAAAAGTCCACTTTTCCTTCCTAGATCTTATTAAAAAATCCCTTTTCCTATTTCATTCAAAAATTAGGCAAATTTTGATTTATTGAGCTATACATATTTATAAGATTCATTCCATGAATTTGAATTAATTGAATTTGATCGATTGCATCTAAATTTTCTTAGTAGACTCAAATTTTCACCTAAGTTCAAATTGGGGATTTATTGTTAATTCTTGGTAAAGGATTAATTAATAATGCATAAGATGAAATCTTGAATTAAATTAGTGAAACCATTACTCGTTTGAAGTTATAAGGTTTTTGTCTTTAAAAAATTAAATTATAGTAATAATTAAATTTGTAGAATAAAAAACTATAGACACAAAATCACACACTTGGGTAAATTTATAGGTCCTAAGAACATACTTGCATTCATATGATTCCTAAGTGAGAAAACTAGTATTTGACTGCTGCTTTTGGCCTCTTTTATGTCTTTCTTGCTTTCTCTTTGGTCTTGCAGACCCTACAACCCAGTTTGAACTTTATTTATTTATCTTTCATGACTTTAGACACCACCGCCCAGTCAGGACCCCCACGCCCAAGCGCCCTTTTCGCCTCTGGGTGCCCCCAACCTCTTTCTATCTTACTCGCTCTTTTTGGGCTTCTTTTATCTTTTGGGAATCTTATTTTCTTATGGGTCGGCCTTGAAGTTGTCAATTAGAAAATTCAACCAAGGAAATCATATAAATATAAAGCTATGTGACCAAAATAAAGGATCAAGCTCTAAACATCTGTTATCATCACCTAATGCTGCATCCAAAGGCATCTAAGAGCATCAAACACATCCATCTAGCTTTCATTCAAGGGACAAGGAACTATATTTTCTGCATACACTTTATAGGAAGGGGAAGTTCATTTTGTCATCCACACATCTATTTACATTAGTACATCTAGCTATCGCCCACTATTATGTGCACTTGCAAAAGGGATTCCTAGGGCATGATTATTTCACACACTCATAAGAACTACATGGAGTCTGAGATGGGAAGTGCTCAGTTGTAATTTCACTTAGTCGGATGACCATTGGGGTTAGTTGGACTCCCCATATTGCATCTTTTCATTTTGGGATTTTATGTAGTTTGAGGGTTTTGCAAGTCATCATATCTTTGCAAGTTAGAGGTGAACTCTGTGATCATAGTGTGATATACAGGAGACCAAAAATGACTATTAGCAACCATCTTGAAACACTAGAAAAACCAAGATCTGTAGTAAACCATTACACCAAAACCTCGAGGCATTAGTGAAATCTACACATGAGGTTCATAATATCCCACCACGATTTCATAGCCCTGACCCCAAGCTAGATTTTTTCCCATATAGAGGGACCATACCCTTCCTTATACGAGTCTCGAATGAACATTACAATGTTGGTGTAGACAACCGTGCTGGGACTTGAACCTGAATGGTTGTTCTGATACCAAATGTAACAAACCGTTACACCAAAACCTCAAGGCGTTAGTGAAATCCGCACATGAGGGTCATAACAGGATTTGAGGTCTTGCACAGTCACAGGAACCCAGTAAATGTCTCTGACACCTATGCGCCCTCGCCCCAGTCCAGGCTTATCCAACATTTCCAAAATTAACTATGCTCAGTTACGACAATCTTCCCTTCCTATTTATCAGTTTTCCAGTCTAGATTAGTTCTAGGTATAATGCAAATTAGCTAAGTCATTCTTTCCCTCTCTTACACTTAGGGTTTCATATTTTATTTTCTTATTGCTTGAGTCAAATTACATCTAGCAGCTGTATTCTATTGTTCAAAGAAAATTTTATATTTGGCGAATATTGGTAAATCCACTTTTGCTTGTATGGCGAATTGCAGGAAAAGTTGTTTCGCGCGTGAGGTGTTTTTCTAAAGATGTTTTTTAAGTGATGAGAGTGTATACAGAACTTTACCGACTGGTAGCATTATCTATACTACCATCCGGTGGCATTAAGCATGCTACCGGTCCGACAACATTTTGTATGCTACCGATAGCATACAGAATGCATTTGACTGGCATGCATGATATATGTTACTGGTCAGCATAAAATGCTATGGTTGTAGCATAAAAAATTACTACCAGTCAGCATGCTTAATGCCACTGGCTGGTAGCATAGATAATGCTATGGTTCCGGTAGCATATAGTATGTTACAGTGCTACTAGCCGGTAGCATTTTGTATGCTACTGGTATCATTCAACATGCTACCGGTCAGTGGTATTCAGCATGCTACCGACCGACAACATTTTGTATGTTGCCAGTCAGTAGCATGTTGAATGCCACCGGCCGGTGGCATGAAGAATGTTACCGGTCAGTAGCATTTTTCATTCTACCGGTTGGTGGCATCTTGTCTACTATCGGTAGGTGGCACATTAAATGCTTCAGTGGCCCACTTTCACTCCTATAAATACATAAAAGGTGGTCATTTTCACACCACATAACAGAGAAGCTAGAGCATTGGAGTTGCGAGTATACAAGGAAAAACACAAGAAGAAACTTGAATGCCAAAGGACATCAAACATACAAAAAGGAACCATCAAGAACGCCAAAGCACAACTACAAACAGGAAATTTATAATAGTTTGAACTAATGCCACGAAGAAAGAAGTGTTCTTCTAGAGAGCCAAAGAGCCCATTTGCTTCAACAACTAATATGAAGAAGTTTTTGTACAAGAGCCTGGTTTTTCCACAACTATACAAATTTCTTGAGGATCCTAGTATGTACTCCCAATGGATCGAAGCAACCAGTTTCACAGGGCTACTATATATGCCCCAATTTAAGACAAAGAAAAGATCACTTAACAATCTTCTACTCAACTACGACACATCCACTTTCACATTTCATTATACACTCCCATCTCATGCAGAGTCCTTTGGAACATCACCAGATGATATTGAGCGTCTCACAGGACTACCACACAAAAATGTGGATCATGTTTTTATGAAGGTTGTTTTAACGGATGAAGAATGCAAGTATATGGAGTCAAATTTTCATTTTTCTATTGATGCAGTTGTTACTGCTTCTGCTTGTAAGTTTATTTTTTGTTTTACAATATTACATTTTCAATATTTTCAATTTAACAAAGTTTTTTATGTTCAAAATTTACTAACAAAATGTTTCTCTTTGTTTTATTGACAATTACAGCTTCCCAAAACCCTTCAAAAAGAGGGATTCAGCTCAAGGATTTCAATCACCCATTTCTGTAGGTTGTTGTAAAGTTCTTCTAGGCCATAATCATTTTGCAAGGTCGATATAAGGATATTCCTTGGTGGGCTTTAACGTATATCGTTCGTACCTTAAATGGGTAGCAATTTGACTGGTGCAAGCTACTTATCCTCTAGGATAAGAGATGATTTGGAAAATATTCATTTGAATGAGAATGTTACCATCAGTTCCACAAATTTTATTCTTGCTTTATATTATGAGTCTCTATATAATTTACGTGGCACCCCTCCTCCGACAGCAATGCATTCAAAGCTAACAACTTTGAATTTAACACTAACAATTGAAGAGCAAGAGGTGAGTCCTAATTTGTTATTAGATGGTTTTTAATTATTGTTTTTCATATTGTAATTATTAATATATAACTTTTAAATTTAATATTTTAAATGAATTAACAATTTACTGTTAAATTATAACAGAAGGTGGCAGTTGCGGCTGCATCACGAAGGGATGTTGCTATCAGAGGTCACTTGCTACCAGGTTCTGGAGATTCTGTTACTATTTCAGATGATCAACAAACAAAGGAGGACACCCCTCCACCTACTAAAAAGATGAGGAGTTCCATAAACCCTCATACCCAATCAGCCAAAATACCCCAGGCATTAATCGTAGGTATTTTAATTTATAATGTATATATGTTTCAAAAAAATTAAAATAAATGTAATTAATTATATAAAACTTGTATGTGTTTCAAAATTTCTTGCAATTTTATTTTCTTTGCTGTAGAAACTACCAACAGAACAGGGTATCATCGGCCTCAAACACATGACGTAGAAATTTCTTCAATACCTCAGTTTGTTGCCCCAGGTTTGAATCGCTTGTTTTATATATGTTTACTGATAATTGATGATATAAAATTCAACACTCTGAAGACTGATAGATCTTTAATTGATAATTCTAAATTATATTTTAGATCACATCTACCAGTCTTTCTAGTCTACTCCTATACAACAACAACATCAACAAAATCAGGCTTCAGTTGCACCTCAACAACATTCCTCTGATCAAAGTAATTTTAATTTTTAATAATCTTATATGAATTTATTTATTTTTCCTTTCTATTATGTTTGAATTTTGAATTTCATCATATTATTAACAAAATTACAATTCAATGTCTTAGGGCCTCCATTACAGCGTCCACCACAAATGCACATGCCACCTCCGCCACCCCCACCAAGAAATATGAGGACAATGTTCACTGGAAAGAATATTTCATTTGCTCGGCCAACTGCAAGCAGGGGCACACTTAATTTTTCCTCTGAATTTCCAACGTTGTCAGTGGGAAATTTTCCTAGTGGACAGGGTGTTTCAGTGTTGAACAATATTGATTTAGATGAGGAGTATCTTGGGATTGAAAGAAGACTTCAGGAGCATGGAACATTCAATCCCCAAGATATGATTCATGCGGCAAGGCAGTCTTCTCTAGGAAGATAGGATAGATCAAGAACACCATCTCCTGTACAGGTTGGCTCTATTTTAACTGATGACCAGAAAACTAATTTTCCACTTGGTATTCTTTTGGCTGATAACACGGAAGCCAATATTGATATTATTTCAAAGGAGGTTGAAGAATTGAAAATGTGGGAGTTTAGGGCTAAGGTTCTGATAAAAGAAATAAATTCATGATACAAAAATCACAACCAAAGACATATTTTGTATTCTTCACATCAGAACGAGCCTGGAAATATTGATATTTTGTTGAATCAGGTTGTGTCTGGTTTTGTAACATTTGATAATAATTATGATGATGAAGTGTTGAACATTATGTTGAACCGAGTTGAGAATTTAAATGCAGAAGCACAAGCCTACCACAATATGTGGTCGCGAGACAAGGGCCTTGTAGTTATAGAAAATGCGGAACGAGATAAGGCATTGGTAAGTCTTACTAAATTTTCAAGTATTATTTTCATTTTTTGAAATTTTACTAATAGTTTTTCTCTTGTGAAATGCAGTCAAAGTATGAAAATTTGAAGAATGAGGCTAGTGTGCTTAATTTGCATTTACAAAGTGCAAGGAAAAGTGTAAATGCAACAATTGAATTGAAAGAGAAGCTTGTTATCCTAAACAAGCAAAATAATACATTGAGAAGAATTATAAAGGAAAATGCAATGGATCCAGACTTACTATTGAAGAAGCAAGTTGAAGACAATCAAACATTACTGTCTGTTGGTGAAGTTGCAAATCAAGAAAAAGTGATTCTTTCGAATATTGAAGTTGCTGCAAAGGATTTGGTTCAATCTGGTGTTGTGAAAGAAAGTTCATTAGTTAAGGAGAGAGAAGAACATAGAGAAGAATCTTCTCAAAATTGAATCTACAAAAAACATTATGAAATTATTATTGTTGTTGTTTAATATTTTTATAAAACTATTTCAGTTTATATGACAATATGAAAGTTTCAAACTTTAATCAATGTGGATTGTGTCATTTTACTTTTACTTTTGTTATATTTAAATTGATTCTGAATTTGATTGTTATTCTCAATTATATTTGTTATATTTATTACATGCTAAAATTCTTATTATTGTTATTTTAAAATACTTTGTTGACATAGAGAAGAATCTTCTCAAAGTTGAATCTGCAAAAGACATTATGAAATTATAATTGTTGTTGAATCTTCTTATCAAAATTGTTTCTGATTATATGACAATATTGAAAGTTTCAAACTTTATTCAATGTGGATAATGGCATTTTACTTTTACTTTTGTTATAATATATTGTTAATTGTGACTGTTTTTACATTCAAACTACTTTTGAATGACACGGAATTTATTACATGGATTGTTAATTTATTACATGGAATTTTCTTATTATTATCATTTTAAAATACTTTGTTGACATAGAGAAGAATCTTCTTATCATTATGAAATTATAAAATTATAATTTTTGTTGAGTCTTCTTATCAAAAATGTTTCAGATTATATGACAACATTGAAAGTTACAACCTTTAATAAATGTGGATTGTTGAATTTTACATTTACTTTAGTTATAATATATTGTTAATTGTGATTGTTTTTCTATTCAAACTGATTTTTAAGGTGACTATTATTCTTGATTATGTTTGTTATATTTATTACATGGTAAATATATTTTTATTATCATTTTACAATACTTTGTTGAGTCCTGACAGGACAGTGAACTACAAGTAGCATTAATATTTCAAAGAACAAAAACAGAAATTATCTAAAACAGTGAAAATTCTCTAATTATGTAATTATATTTTTTAATTCAAAGGAAAACAGAACAATAAGTATGACACATTTAAAAAAACTTAAACAGTAAACACATTGCAACATTGAAAATAATATTCAAAAATGTACAGGTGCATAACAAAAATCACATTATACATAATAATAAGAACCCTGTTATGAAAATTTCTTTCCAAAATACAAATATACATGCAGTCTTCTTTATTCAATATCAACTAGATCAAATGCAAAGTTATCCTGAAGAGATTGTTGTCCAACACTTTTATCTAATCTTTGGTTGTGATTTTCAGTCACTGATTCATTGTTATCTGCACTCCATGTATTAGTATTACCGATCCCTCTCCTCTCTGCAAGATAATTCCATACAACCATTACCCATTCGTAAGGAAAGGTATCCACATCATATCTTGAAACGTACATCCTCAAGCAGGTCTCAAGATTTTTATCAAGCCTGTTCCGATATTTTGATTTTATAAATGTTAATGCACTGAAAACTCTTTCATCTTCAACTGATCCCAATATCATTGTCTGACACAGTTCATACAATCTGAAATACTCACTTATGCTTTCACGAAGGATTGAACTAGGATACAACCTTTTCCATAGAAGTGTTATTGCTCCCTTCTCTGTTGGATCTTTCAGTTCATCAAATTGTTCCTTCATTACCTATCTGAATTGATTTGATTGCAATGCAAGAGTTTCCTTTTGAAGAATACCATTAATCTGAAATCCATTACATTCAACTGATTGTGAAAAATGTTTAATTATAGTACCCATGTGTCTTTTAAATGTATCAACAGAAGTGCCTCCTAGAGGATTCCAAAAGTTAGGATTGACAACTCCCATGGCCTCAAGAAGCTCTCCTTTTTTGAAACGATCTCTGATCTCATTTGACAAGCATTGGGAGATTTTATGAAAAAATTTCCTTGTTTCAGATATAATAGAATCATATAAATTACCTGTAATAGGAACTTCTTCAAGTTCTGCTCCAACAATATCAACTCACTTTTTGAATGTGTGCATTTTAATCTCTTTCCCGTTAACAAAGATACACAGATGACCAGATAAATTGAATCTGAAGTAGTTGTTAGGATCTTTTAAATCTGTCAGAGCTTTCCAGTGACTGAAAACATGTCCTTTAAAGTAGTCATCAGAGTTATATAACATATCTAGAGTCTGACACACCCTTTTTCTGAACCTAATGAAGTCAGCTATATATATGGACCGTTCTTGTGCAAGTTTTGTTATGCAATTCATCTCATGCAACATTGGAAGAATCACACAAAGTGTTAACAATGTTTCAAAGTCTGTAAGTTGGTAAAGAAAATCTTTAGCCCTGTCAACCTGCCTATGGTTCTTATGCATGAAACCAGTTAAAGATTGATATTCCTCAAAAACTCTGCGTGCAGGTTCATACATAGAAATCCATCTAGTATCAACATCTTTAAGAAGTTTCTTACCATCCGTAACCCCAAGTGAAAACTTCTAAAACTCTAGAAATATTTTCAGACTGCTTGACATATAGGCATGGACTTCACGGATAAGCTCTTCAAATTTCTCAACACATTCGAATGTGCTTACTATTCTATATGCAAGGTTCATCCTGTGAGCCATGCAATGAATAGGGAATCATGAAAGGAGCAACAGATGTTTGGAGATGCACACATAGACCATTTCTGTGACCCTACATCACTGATGCACCATCAACACCAACACAAATCAGCTTTATGGCTATAGAATAATTATCCATTCCTGTTATGTCCTTCAAATTAGATATCACCAGTTTGGAAAGATTTTCAGCATTGCAGTTTTCTTGCATTTTATGAACTGATAGCAGATGAGGTGTTCTGGTGTGGTTCTGGAATGTATATACATGCATGCAAACCCAGGAAGTGTTGTCAATGACAGTAACTTCATCAATTGAAAGGGAGATGAAACTTGCATTCTTTACATTTTCTTTCAGGTCTTCTATTTCAATCATCGCAAGACATCTCGCCATTTCCCAGGCACTGCTCTCTGACCAATGTGAATTTGGAAGGTTTGGAAACCCATTGAACTTGAACAATTTTTTATATTCTGAAAAGTCTGAAATTGGTCTGCCCATTTTCAAAATAAAGAATATGGTTGAAAACTGCAAGGTTTTAGCCTTCAGATTTTCATTTGCAACTTTTCCAAAAATTTCATTTATGGTACCTCCTTTCTCCTGAAGTTTTTGTGTGTGTTTCATTTTATTGTCATACTCCTCCTTATATCTTATATGCATGCACTCCTTTGCAGTTTTCCATCTATGAGTCTTTGTTTTATTCCCATCTTTGTTAATGACTGTGTAATATAATTTTCCACAATGTTTCTCTATAGTGTCCAGTTTAAGTTGCATTCTATGTTCTTTACCCAATTTCCAAGTACAAATAGTACATCTACATTCTTTGGGAGTATCACTACCATTATCTTGTTGTACAGGCTCAATAAATGGGAATTTTTTGCCCAATCTACTTGAAAGGACCTTCCAATTGTCCAAGATGTTTTCTTCTTTCTCCCAGACTTATTTTTTTGAAGGTTTCTATCATTATCATCTTCTGTTGGAAGATTTTCATTTGAACCTTCATCTCTTAAACACATTTGGCAATCAAGACAATCTTCAAGCTCTGGCATGTCTGGGTCAATATAATCTTCATCTACTGAAATAATTGTTTCCTTAGGGTTTATGTTTTGGTTTATTGTTTCTTTCTGAATAAAATTAACATAATGGGTTTCTATTTTCAAAAACAAAAAATGTTTTGACCATTACAAAATTGTTAAAAAAATTTAATTGTACTGATTAAAAACTTAAAACAGGAAAATGCCAAATAGTTATGATAGTCTGTTACAACTTACCAGTAGGAATATCTTCAAGCTCTGGCATGTCTGGGTCTATATAATCTTCATCTACTGAAATTATTGTTTCCTTAGGGTTTTTGTTTCGGTTTACTTGTTCATTATGAAAAAATTTAACAGAAGGGGTTTCTGTTTACAAAAACGAAAAATGTTTTGACCGTTAGAAAATTATAAAAATTAAATTGTCCAGATGAAAAACTTAAGAGAGGAAAATTTCAAATGGTTATGATAGTCTATTACAACTTACCAGTACCCTTGTTCATGTTTGCAGTGGTATCAACTTGGGTCTTCATTCTTTTTGTGGGGTTGAAAAAAATTGCTATGTTGCCTTTTCTTTTTTGTGTTTCTGCCTTTCGTTGATTGTTCAGAGAAGCCATTTTACCTGTAAATGAAAATATTTAAATTAGATAAATGTAATCAACATCTAAATAGTTCTAAATATTTTAAATGAAATCAAAATAACAATGGATGCAAATGGTTGGTAGTATAATGCATGCTATCGGAAGGTGACATGCATTAAGCTCCCAACTGGTATTTACATGCTACCGGCTGGTAGCATACATTATGTTATCGACCAGTAGCATTCTAAATGTTATCGACTGGTAGCATTCTGGATGCTATTGGCCAGTATAATTCTCAATGCTACTGGTCCGGTAGCATGAGGAATGTTGTCGGTCTGTAGCATGCAGAATGCTACTCGGTCGATAGCATTTAGAATGCTACTAGCTGGTAGCGAGCTATATGCTACAACTGAATGTATTCAGAAAGTTGCAGCTGGTAACATTGCAATTTGAAATGTTACCTCCCGTTAGCATACATAATTCTTTCGGTGGGTAGCATTCTTCATGTAACTGGCCAGTAGCATTAAGAATGCTACCTATCAGTGTCATGTTGAATTCTACTTTCTAGTAGCATACTTTATGTTGTCAACCAAACAGTATGCCACAAACATGTTACAACTACAGAACAAAATAGTTACCAAAGTACTTTGAAAGTAGAAAGGAAATATTTTCCTTTTCTCACCAGTCCTCCAATTTTGAAAGTTGAAAGCCTTGATGAAATATTTGGTAATCATGAATTTATGAAGGTTCCAAAGTTTGATGTTTAGAACTATGAATAATAAACTATAAATAATTACATATATATATATATATATATATATATATATATATATATATATATGAGGTGAATTTGACATATTTTAATTTCACTATAAGGGTGATTTTAATGATAATAGTCAGCTGTCAGTGGAAACTTCTAGGAAAACCGACCCCTAATATTAACTTATACTCAGAAAAATTTGGCAACCTAGTCCCTATTCATACTCGAAAAATTCACCAATTTCAAATTTTGAAATCCGGAATATTTGTGAATTAATGAATATTCACCACTAAAATTTTCCCTGCTATTGTTTATATCAATTACTCAAAAAATAGTGTTTAACATAAATTTATTTTTGTTAAATAAAAAACAAATAGATTAAAACTGTATAATCAACTAATTTCCATAAAATGAAGCTAAAAGGGGATAAAATATAGTTTATGATCACTAATATTGGAGCTATGTGACGACACTTTTAATATAAAAAATTAAAATCACAAGATGAAAATTCTGTCATCAAGGAATTTTTATGGAATTTTCATAATCGAGTTAGCATTTAAAAGAAAAACTCTAAACTTTGGAAGTAAAAAAACATTGAGATACAAAAATGTCTTCATACAAGTCATGAAGATGGAAAGCTATTATGGGAAAAAAATGGGGACCTTATGGAAGAAATGTCACTATTCTTGGGGAAAACCAAATATGAAAGGGTATTACATTAAAAAAATAAAAATTGTCTAACTTCTCAATAAATATAAGAAATGGTTAATTTGAATACTATATAATGATTAACGTAGTTATGCCTTTAGTCCTTGGTCATATATTAGGATATGTATAGTCAACATGTGGCTAAAATTATCTCCTAACATGTCATATCATATTTATTTATGTTTTCGTATGATTAGTAGTTCGACCTTGTTTCTTTACATAACATAATAGGTATATATAGGTGTTAGTAAGTGGTATATGAGCATCATATTGAGCACTTGAGTCATATTGTATATTTTGGAGGTTTCCCCTCAAAGTGGATAAGTCATTCTCTTTGCTTGTTGTGATCATTTCTATATATTTTGGTGTTATTTATTGGTATATTGATATTGATGTTTGGATCTAAGTAATTTCATGACAAGTGTTATCATAACTTTGATCTAGACAAAATTCGGTTGAAATTGTAATTTTTAAGATTCGTCAATATCTACAAGTAGATTCTGAATTTTTCTACAATTTTAAAATCGAAGTGGTTAAATCACTCAATAAACATTCTCTAAAATTTTGAAGCTTGTTATTTATTATACAAAATTTATATCCATTTTAGGGGTTTCAATAAATTCATTCCACAACTTGAATTTGTTTGAATTTTTCAAAGTTGTTTACATTTTCATAAATATATAAATAATTAAAATGGGGTTTCTTATATGTTTTTTCTTAATCAAATCCAAAATAATTTTGAAGTTAGACACTTAAATCTTGGTTAAATGAATTTATTCTGGAAACCCTAATTTTTGTGCATCATGGGTGTGTAACCTTTCTAAGGAAATGGAGTGATTGATGTTAGGGAATGGTGGGTCAACTTTAAGAATTATTTTTCATCTAGATGGAAATGGTCTTGGTTTTCATGTTGGCCTTATGATCCAGCACAAAGTTGGTTCTCTCAATTAAATCAAGAGAGTTCGGATTGGTCTTGGGAGGAAATGGAACAAGTTTCTTGTCCAAGTGGACAAAAATATGAGAGGATGAGAAATAAAATAACGAGGTTGTGGAAGAAGAAGAAAAATAAGAAGGAGAAGGAGAAAGAAAATAAGAAGATGAAGAAAGAGGAGGAGGAGGAGGATAATGAGAGGTAGAAGTAGAATAAGAAGTAGAAAGAGGAGGATAGGTAGAAGAAGAAGAAGCTATGGGTGATGTAGAAGGAGAGAAAAAGGATCAAGTCAAATAACAAAGAGAGGATAAGAGTTTAGATAGAGTAGTTCCAAATATGGAAGCCTTAATATTTCACTTTGAATATTTCATCCATAGGAAAAACAATATAAAGGAAGTTCAAGTTGATAGTAAGAAGATTCAATTTTTTTAACATTTAAATCTCTCTAGTCTTAAAAATATTTTTTCACTTTCGCATACTTGGCACATTTTTACCTTGGAGAATGTCATTGCACAAAATGTTTAAGCCCATATAGAGTTCCCTGAGTTGGATACAAAATCTAAATTGGTTTGGAACATGGGGAAATTATTCATATGCACATTTAAATGGAGAAGAAGGGAGTAATACAGAGTATATAATCAAGTGAAAGAATCAAGATAGTGAAGTTTCAACATTGGAGAAGAATTATTTCTTGTACCAATATCTAGAGATCATCAACATTAAGGACTATATTTGTTTGAAAAAGCCTCTTGAAATGGTCAACATTGGGGACAATGTTTCTTTAAAGGGGAGGGACATGTTATGCCCTTAGTCCTTGGTCATATATCGGGATATGGATAGTTGACATGTGGCTAACATTATCTCCTAACATGTCATATCATATTTATTTATTCTTTCATATGCTTAGTAGGTTGACATTGTTTCTTTAGATAGCATAATAGGTATATATAGGATTTAGTAAGTGGTAGATGAGCATCATAATGAGCGCTTGAGTCTTATTTTATGGTTTGGAGGCTTCCCCCTTGGAGTGGCTAATTCATTCTACTGGCATGTTATGATCATTTGTATATATTTCAGTGTTATTTGTTGTTATATTGTTGTTGATATTAAGATATATCTAAGTAATTTAATTACAAATGCAGACAAACTTCCCAGCTATAAATGAAAAATTAGAAACTAGATCACATAACCATATGTGCTCCACACAAAAGATACCATAAGCGATAGTAATTTCCACCAACACAAGGAAAAGGAAAAAATAATTTCAGTTCGGCATAGAACAACAACAAAACAAGCAAATAATAATGCCCCTTTATATATACAGTGATCTATATTCAATGGGTATGTAACTTCTCCCTTGCCATAAATTTGACGATAACTTCAACGTATATGTGGCCTATATTATTAAAATTAATGAACCCAATTTCTTTTTCAAAGTGAAAAAAAATAAAAAATCGTTAACCTTTTACTGACATCACTAACTTGTCACTGACACTGAGAAGATTATGATATGGATGGATGGGACAATTAGAGTGGATAGTGGGGATTGAACCGTATTTACTAAATAGATTATGACATGGATGGTTGGGACTGTTCACATAGATGATGGGGATTGAACCATACTTCAATGTATTTCAATATAAGTTCCCTCCACCATTAATCACCTGTATTTTTTAGTATCAAGGACCCTTCATTTGATTGAGGGCATGCCTATTAACATAGCTAAAATCATGCCAAAAATTAATATACACTAGTACATAATTTTATAATAGAACACACCCAAATACATTAATATTATAAACTAGTAGGTCATATGAATTAACAAGGTCTAGGCCCACATTATTTATTAAATACAAAAAACATATATTTTATAACAATTATCGAGCCCTATATCGATATTAAATGTTTATGAACTAAAAGAAATATTTTCCCATATTTATTTTTCTAAATATAATTCCAATTAGAAGGGGCCTTAGATGAGTTGGTAGTCCAACTCATAATGAGAGCATCTGAATCTCTCCACTCATGTTCAAACCTCGTTGTATCCACGCAAGGAGTGGAGGCTCGACTCTAGTAGGTAGATTGAAGCACCCACCCCCAATGATAGAAGTAAGTATTCACAAGAACACATTACACAATTTAAAAAATGCTTCCAAAACACTCAATACTTTATTTTTGAACATTTATGACCCTAAACATCTACTCAATGGACTTCAACATATTCAATTTCAACTACAATATCTTTGATAAAAATTAAACTAGCATTGTTATGGTACTTAGTATAATATAAAAATGTCTTATATTAAGCAAGTTAAAAATGGTTTTTTGTATCATATAAATATATTATTTCAAATAGTCGATTCGATATTTGAGGGATGCACAATTTTGATTATTGAAAACCCTAGCATTCTTTTTATTCGTACAGTGAATGTGGAATGTTACTTTTCTTTTAATGTTAAATTTGACAGTCATTACGCCGAGAGGCGTTCTTACAATGGCAACCAAGGTTGTAATGGATTGAGTTGTTCACTTTTATTCTTGACATTAAATTTGATGTCCATTTAACCGTCATTTGAAAATACATCCATAAATTTAACTTCCATTTGACTTTCATTCATATATTTTTTCTTGGAGAAGTCAATATACATATATAGATAGGTTCGTCAAGATTGATATCTATCATCATATTTTAGATAATTGTATTTAAGATATGTGTTAGTTTATATGTTTTATATGAATTTTTAACTTTAAAATATTTGTAAATTTTTAAGATAAACATATTATAAGCTCTCATATTTTACCATCATTGTGTGTGTGTGTGCGCGCGCGCGCGTGCGTGCGTGATTATTAATGTTAATATAAGGTTACCTTTTTATTATTTTTATTAGTAATATATAGATAATATTTTTTTAAATTTTGAAAAATAAAATTGAAAAATTATTGTTACTTGAAAGTTGTTTGACGAACATAGATGGCCATCAAATTTAAAGCTTACATCCACCTAATATGGAGCTGAAGAGATCTTAGAAAAATCTAGGCCCACAAATTAGAATTGAAGCGCTACATAGTTCATGAAATAAACAAGTGTCATGTGGTGGCTTATTCATGTCGAAGAATTGTTATAGAATTTGTAGCTAATTGAGTTTAATGGGTTCAAAGAAAATGTGTTAGTGTATTTGATTCGATGGATGTTATATTAAAGATTAATCTCAAAATATCGCATCAATTATTTGGAAGCATTTTTAGAATATAAATATGATCAAATATATTATTTCATCCATAGACATTTAAGATCACTATAAATCAAATTAATAATTATAATATTAATTATTAATTTAAAAATAATTAATTGCTATATTATTAATGTATTTATTAAGTATAACATTTTATTACGCCGAAGGTGTTTCCCCTATGGGAAAGGGCTTTGCGGACATTCATGGGACTATGTCAAATTTTACGGACGTGGTGACGGTTTAGCTTTTCTCTGCTATTTTTGCATATTTGCTATTTTTTACAATTTTGTTTTTCTGATTGTGAATGTTGGGACAGGTTTGCTATTTTCAAGTTTTGTTTTTTAGCTTTTGCATGTAATAGCTTTTAAATACTGGTACTGGTCACTGTAACACTATAATTTCATTCTTCAGCGCACATCCAATGTATTCTTCAACACGCATCGACCCAATCTCCCAAATTTTTTTGTATTAATCTATTTCGAACTCATTCGATTTCATCTTGGCTCTTAAACGACTTCAATTTCTTCTATTTTCGGGTCTGCTTTGATGATCCTCCCAAATTCACTCTCGGTCTGCGTTTTTTTCCTGGACATGTAAAGAAGATAATAGTCTGGCCTTTGGTTCGGTGCATTGTAAACACTGTTGTCACTTATGACATCGAGATGTCCCTGGTAAGTAACTTCGAATCTATTGACACTATATAGAAAATACCAAAGTTTGTACTTTGAATTTCATTTGAGATTTGTTACGTTTTGCAATTTTTATTATCACATGGTGGAATGTTCCTGGGAATGGGCTTTATTTCTCACACAGGGATTCACTTGTGAATTTAAAAAACCCTATATACTTAACACAAATTAAAATTCAGTACTGACTGGCTCAGATATTTGAAGTGCAGAAAAAAGTAATGGACGAGATGATAGTTCTGAAAAATAGAAATGATTCTTTAAACTGTTCTCAATTGACTCGATTATTTTAATGTTTGCCATAATATTTTGTTAAAATTGTTTAAAATACAAGGACCTTATTTTGACGATAGAGGATAGGTTTTAAATTATTGAAAGGTAGAAATGATCTTTTTTGGGTCCAAGGATTAAATTTTTGAAGCACGCCTTTATTCACTTTGATTGAAGAATAACATCAATATTAACAAACATTCGATAAAGGCTATGGGAATTACGTATAGTTAAGCTTATGTTATAATCACAAATATGGAGGAGTCGTGAAGGATTTGAATAATGTTATGTATTAATCACAAATATGAAGGAATAGTGAAGGGAAATCAATTTAGATCAATGAAGGCCACGCAAAGTTGCAGAGTTTAAAGACGGGGTACATCATGACTTTGCCTTTTTAAGAGGTAAGAATGGGGTATATCGACCTTAACTCGGCCGTCAAGTGGGGAAGAGGGAAGGCCTTGAGCCTCAAGTGGTTGATATTGTCATCATAGCCTAGGTGTAATAAATTTCTAAACTTTATTGCATTCTCCTACTCTTTGCTAAGTTTGTACATTAATTCAAACAATATATTTGGGTCTTGATTATGTTTTCCAATGGGAATGTTAACGGGCCTAATTGTAGCATCTTGTGCATCTGTTTGAGGTCATCTAGCTGTCATTTTGTTCCCCTCATCATGGTGCCACTAAACAAGAAAAATTCTAATCATAAATGTGCAAGAAATCGTTGGCATAAAGGAAAGATAAACATAGAATTTCTATATCTAACATATGAAGAGTTCAAGATCAAACATGCGCAAGTTTCCCTTTGAAGTATTCAATGACTGCACTTTTCTTTTTGAGGTATCTCCATAGTACGTTGCCTCAACAATCTGTTCACCGCATCCTCTTTCCCCTTCAAATGATTGACATAAAAGACACATGTTTTATATATGTTTAATTGTAAGAAAGAAGATTTTTACATAGGTTCCCCCAATATTTTTCACTTTCTCTCAATATCCTTCTTTATCATCATCTTCCTCCTCTTATATTTATATCCCTTATGTTTAACTTCTTCTATGCATCCCCTTTGACGTTTCCATCGCACATTTTGCATGTCACCGACCCAATCTCCCAAGGTAACGTAGATTCATTTAATTATATGTTGTTGTTATTGTTTCTCATTTATTTTACTTAAAGAGAGTTCCCTGTGAATTTGTGGTTAGAATCTATTATGGGTGGTCCAAAAAATAAAATTTTAAATGTCCTGATATTTGGATAGATGCGTAGATTATTCTGCCTTATATATTTTCCCAGATGCTAAGTAGATTGATGTATTATTATCAAAACCCAT
Source organism: Taxus chinensis (assembly GCA_019776745.2). Taxonomy (NCBI): domain Eukaryota; kingdom Viridiplantae; phylum Streptophyta; class Pinopsida; order Cupressales; family Taxaceae; genus Taxus; species Taxus chinensis. The sequence goes on along the minus strand of CM034154.1, from coordinate 81,909,202 downwards.
GCCTCGTAGCATCAAGCCATTGCAGTGGGAAGCTTTGGTTTAGATTTTGAGCACGCCCTAGCGGCAACTATTGGACCTTTAATTGAGGTCCCAGTTTTACTTTGATTGGTATATGTCATACTTGCTCTAAGGAGACATTGGTTTGGGGAAGTTGTTGTCATGTCTTGAAAACATTTTGCAGGAGTGATTAAAATTTACAATACTTTTGATCTTTATTATGTTAAGATTATTCCTATTATGTATATATTATTTTGCATTGTACATCATGAGCCATGAATGTAATAATGTAATTAGGATTCTCTTTGATGATTTTAATCTATATATATTTTAACTTTGATGAAGCTTACAATCAAATTCCTTTATATATAGCTTATAGCACTTGAAATTCATTTACTTCTATGTTGTTATTGTTTCTCATTTCTTTTACTTAAAGAGAGTTTCTTGTGACTTTGTGATTAGAAATGAACTCTCACTAATTTAATCATAGCTGCTTAAAGAGTTGCAGAAGGAGGGATCGGATCTCAAAGTTTTATTTTTGTTGATACTATTGCTGTATAATTCAAACTATGAAATCTAAACTAACAATTGCATATGAATGTATGGTTAGTTTCTAATTGAATTGTATTTAATAAAAAAACTCATGCTTATTGCAAATGTATGGGTTGACGCAGGCCTCGTAAATGGGGCTATAGGAACAATCACTGACATTGTCTACGACGCATCAATGCCACCACCAACATTACCTTTATTTGTTGTCAAATTTGATAGATACAATGACCCATGTTAGGATCCCTCCAACCCGTTATATATTCTGATACCCTCTATTTCAAGAGGGAATCAAAGACAATTGCCAATTAAAATGGCCTGGAGGATTATTTATTCGCAAGTTCCAGGGTCTTATTTTGCACATAGCAACTATCGACATTAAAACCACTAAAAGGTAGGTTATGACATTCACAACGTTCTCCAGAGTTCCCTCGCTTGCAAATCTAAGCATTTCATCTCTTTTTTCATTCGAAAGGTACTCAAAAATGGTGCGCGTACCAACACTTGGAGCAAAAAGAAAGGAGGATTCAAGACTACTATTCCTCAACCCTTCGTAAGTATTACCCTCTACGTTAATAACACCTTCGCTACTACTTTATTCAACACTTCTTGTATCCAAAGCGACATTTCCATTCAAGGGGTATCAAATGTATTTGTGTTTACTGAAAATAAAATTGCCCACAAAAGGCTACTATTCATGATATAAATTTTACAAATGTACAGAGGTCTTCATGTATACATACATGTTTAGTTACAACTGCATATGTATGAATTTGTAACAAATTTAAATGTACACATACAACATTTCAATGTAATGTTTCATCTATATTCCTTCACTACCAGTATCAATCACACGCCTTATCTAGTGTACAAAGACTACATGTATTCATGTTTAGTTCAATTAAACTACTTCGCAAAATGCTACCACTCCTGATATTAGATTTTCAAATGTATATGTTTGAATTTGTAACAAGTTTGAAATGTAGAGATGAAACCTTTAAATAAAGTGATATCTACACTTACAAAATCAATCAAACCCCTTATCAACGTCAACAAAAAAAGTAATAACTATCCCTCTAAATCAAATAACATATACCGTTCAACTTTCACATTGCATTGTACACATGCGATAGCCGAAATGATAAGAGATCGCCTTCACATATTGTCGTGATATAAGATTTGCAACTTTTTATGTACAAATCTGTAACAAATTTAAATGTACACATACAACATTTCAATGTAATGTTTCATCTATATTCCTACACTACCACTATCAATCACATGCCTTATCGAGTGTACAAAAAAGATTTTTTCAACAAAAGACCAACAAAACAACCGATGCAACACTAACACAATTACCCAAAAGTAAGTAACTATCCAAAACGGTATCAAACGTATTCATTTTTTAGAGCAAAAAAATTGGTCACAAAATGCTACAACTCATGATATAAAATTTGCACATACACAGAAGTCTTCATGTATTCATGTTGAGTTCAAATAAAATAGTCTGCAAAATGCTACCACTCATGATATGAAATTTGTAAATGTATATATACAAATTTGTATCAAGTTTGAAATGAAAAACATGACACATTTAAATGAAGTGGTTCGTCTATATTTCTACACTTACAAAATTATATTTTTCAACATACATGTTCAATTTTTTTTTTTACTGTTGCTCGCTTTTTTATGTAAATCAACAACAACGCATTTTAAATATCTTCTTCATTATATCTACACACAAATACCTATAGTTTTAAAATGCTGAGAAAGAACCATGCAATTTATAGTTGTTTCCATCCAAAATTTTGTACATTATATCACTTTTTGACATTTTGAATTGTTTTAAGGGTTAAACTTCATATTTGTGCTTTTTAAATGAAGTGGTTCATCTATATTTCAACACTTACAAAATCAATCACCCATAATTTAAACAAAATCAACTACAAAAATATTAATTATCCCTCTAAAATAAATAATATATACCGTTCGGCGTTCACATTGCATTGTACATATGCGATTGCTAGTCATAATATATTAAATTGCTAGATATAATTATTGAATTGGGAAAATATTTTGTAAACCGTGTTTTGTAGAAACTAAGAACTCCATGTGAACTCAGATATATTTTAAAAGATTTGTTGTAAATGCATTGCAAAAACATACTATGAGAATAATACATAAGATAAATAGTTAAAAGATTCTATTTGTAAAGCAAAGATTTTGAATAAGTTATTCTTTGTTAGTCACCTGCATGTCTGGACCCGTGACCATATTTTTATTTTGTGTGATATTTCCACTGGTGCACAGACATATGTTCTGTCAAACCCGTGTAACATGTTCTTCCTTATTTTTCTCTTTTGTTTTTTCTGGTGTTTGAGTTTGGGTGCGGGTCCACAATTAAGCTTAGCGAAGGAAAGCCTGGCCAAATCCCGAGATGACCTTGTTTAATTTGATAGATATGATTATGAAATAACCACCTAATTTGATATTTGCCATAAATAAATAGGAGTTATGAATTTATTGCATGAAAAAATGACAATACAAACCACAAAGGAAAAGATGCGTGCAACAAATGTAAAAATTGCACACGAGGAAGAGATGAATAAAGTAGAGGAAGATCTCTGAAACAAAATGAAGAGGCTACATATGCATTTTAACATTTCCAATTCATGCAAGATTTTGTAAATAGACGTGTGGATGAAGAAGAAAAGAGAGAAATAACACTATAAGCAAATATGTATATGATAAATTAAGTTTAAAAGGTTGACTAAATATTAAAATGCATGTTAGTGTATTGGAGTAAACATTGGGAAGATAAAAGAGGAAATAATGTAGGAATTCAAATAGTACTTAATGACAAGTCCAGTAGAGAAGGGAAACTATAGAAATAACTTCTTCGCTACTGCTTCAAACAAAGACCTTAAAGGAGATAGTTGAGAAGAACCCTAAATTCTTGAAGGAGTTAGAGGAAAATACATAATTTAAGTTTTGGTAGGAGGATAAATCTATGTGTTGGATACCACACTTACAATGGCTAGATTTTGAAAATTAAATTCATGAACTTGTACCCGATGTACATTTTTTGTGTAACAGAAAAATGTATAAAAAGTAAGACTTTTTTGGGGACAAAATTATATTTAGTGTGGGGAAATGTTGACCCTATGTAAAGGTGTAGAAGAAAAAACTAACTATACAGTGCCTATTGGAGTGAGGTCCAAGATTGGGAGGATCATTGTGATCAATGAATGCATGGTTTGTGCAAGAGTCAATCAATTTCACTAAGAGATGTTGTAAATGAGAAACCAACACAGAAGATTGATTCAATATGAATGTATTCCAATAACTTTATTGACTCTGAAAATCTCACAAAAGAGGTGTGCATATAGGAGAGTGAATTTGTGTAACTTCTAGAATAGTTGACAACACTCCATGAAGAGGAATAGGAGTTACAATCCCAGAATAGCTAATCAAATGATCAACCAACCTAATGTATCCCCTATGAAACACTAATCTAATAATTAAAGTTAAGTAACTCATATGACATATGACACCTAGATAATGTCACTCAAGTATGACATATGACACCTAAGCAAGATTACACACGAGAGTAGGGATACTCCATGTGTGTAGGAAACATTCCAAGTATATAAGAAAATACAAGGAAAATAATATACTACACAAACACCCACTGTAACTCATAGTTTAGGTGGGTATAAAAAAGTGGCTCTCAAAAACACGGCCTAATGAGGTACCCTTGTACAAAATAACTCTCACAAAGTGGAAAAAACCCGTAGGAAAAAAATCCCCCCCAAAAGAGAGAAAAAATAAGTACATAGTAAATCCACCTCAAAGATGAGAGAGAAGGAAAAGGATATGTATAGAATCCCCCCAAAAGAGTGTTGATGATGTGGTCTTCCACCTAAAGATGGAATAAGTTCCATCTACTTGAACAATTTTTTTCCCTCAGGAAGAACATAACAAATGTATTAAAAATCTGCCCACTCCATGAAGGAAACTAAAGGCAATAGTACGGATATCTCTATAGGTGGTCCACAACTAAAATGTGGCATGGGTTTGACAAGAGTATGTATAAAAAATGATGGTTATTCCATTAAAGTATATCTGTGAGAGGATGGGTATGGATCATTCACTGAAAGAACATCTAATTGAAGTGAAGGCCTAATAACCCTCAACAACGGGTTTTCTAGGTGTAGGGAACAAACACTCTTATGGTGAAATTTGACTTCTTCGGATGATTTTGGGAGCTCTATAAGGAGTTAGGAGGAAAAAAAAAGTATTGGAAAGATATATGAATACAATACATGTTGGTAACATCCATTTTTCTCTAAGACTTGAAGGATTCATAAATAATTTCAAAATAGTGTAGCTAGCCCTTTCGGTTCCAGAAAAAAATGGCCCTAAATTTGCATGATACAAAGAGATAATCACCACATGGTGATAGGTGAATATTTGTAAACGTTGATAAGTACCTTTGGGAATGGGTACTGTCATAAATAGACTATTGTTTAACATGGGTAAGAATCTCATGAGGATGGGGCCAAATATTGTGAGTTGAAAACACCTTCCTAACACCCCGGGTTATGTTTTTGAGTGATGAAACTTCTAACATGAAAAAGCGGTAAAACATGAGTTACCATGAGTTGAAAACATGTTTATAAAATCTCAAGTGATGACTTAAGTGTTTAGAAACATTGTTATGAGACCTATATTGTGATGGGAATAAGATGCTCTCTTCTAATTACAAGGCAAGAGCGAGGATCACTCTTTTTACTATTATTATTGGTAAATGGTTTTGAAGGGACAATACTCTGTAGTACAAAAGGCTAAAAAACTAGGATAGAAAGTGATATTAGAGTGGTTTTTTGATATGTGGGGGCCACACCCCAACAACAAAAGCCTAAGAAGAGATAGATATTATGATAAAGACAAAAGCATGGGCCAACTGCATACAAGAAGCCCAACTACGGACAAAGAATAGAAAAACCGTAACACCAAAACCACACCAAAACAGTAGTAAAGAACTGATTAATAGACTTTTAAAAAACTTTCTAAGAAATATTCAGTGCCTTATAGAGGTTGATGGTAGTTTGCATATCATCGTCCTAACTGCTCTCAACAATAGTCTTATTTTTATTGGTGTCCCCGAGATTTCAACCTAAAATCTAGGACTACCCCTTTTAAAATTTTTGTTCTTTTCAAGTAACAGGTCGTTTTGTGTTTGTTTTTCCTGCAGTTGTTTGCATTGCTCTAAGATATCCCCAGAGAGTCATAAAAGCCAAATTCGACAAATACCCACATACCAAAGCTCACTCAATCCCTTCGTCAAACCTTGTGTGTATGTGTTTTATTTATTAAATAAATAAAGTTATTTTTAAAATAGATTGAGCTCAAATTGGAGGATTTAGGTTATATAAAGCACTTCACCCCATCATTATTACCATAGAACATTCACCCGAGGGGAAGAATTTTTACAGATCAACTAATTGGAGAAATTTTTCGAGCAATTGCCTGCAACTTCTTTTGTTTTGTTTTATTTCTTTTTGTTTGTGTTTTGGTTTGTTTTCTCCGGAAATTCCTATAGCCTATTCATTCTTCCTGCCAGATATTTCCCCAGGCCTAGGGTTTTGAAAAGCTATCCAATTTTTTTAATTACTAATTTGTCTAAAGGTGATTAGAGCTCAGGATTCTTTCAGAAGATTGCAAGACGTTGCTTGGTCCAAAAAGGTGCAAAAATGGATTTTATGAAAATAAGAAAAACATTGCCATCAATGTGTAGAGATCAAGAAAGTATGCACTTTTAGAGAAAACGACACCTAAAACGGAGCCACATAATGAGAGTTATGGCACATGCAAGTTTTAGCTACTACATCTGCCCGAACCCTTTCCAAAAATGGTAAATTTTATTATTTCCTTGTGTTTTCTTCACCAAAATCCAAAAAAGGAAAGAAATGTTGTTGTCTTCATGCCAGTCGCAATTTTCAAGGCTGTCTTCCGTGTCCAATTTCCACACTGCCTTAAGTGCAAAATTTTCATGCAATTTTAAAGGCGGAAGTCATAATGCAAGTCACACTTTTGGAAAAGAGCTATCTTTCATGCAAGTAGCATTTTTTGGAAGGAATCACTTAAGCCGCCAATGGTAATTTTAGAGGTGGCAGGCACGTGAATTTCTTGTCTGCCTAGCAAGTTACTTTTTCCCATCAAGTCAAAATCACTTAAGTTGTAATGGGAATTTTGGCAGTGGTAGGCAGGCGGGAATTTCTTACCTGCAATGCAGGGTGAAAATTCCCATTATAAAGAAAAATCTCTTAAAGCACCGAGGAGAATTTTTTGCCTACCTAGCAGGGTGACTTTTCCCATCAAAGAAGTTTATTCTCCCATGCAAGTCACATTTTTGTGAGGAAGACTATTTTCCATGCAAGTCGCACTTTTGGAAAGAAGGATTTAAGTTGCTAATGGGAATTTTGGCAGTGGCAGGCAGGTGGGAATTTCTTACCTGTAGTGCAGGGTGAAAATTCCTATTATGAAAGTCGAATCACTTAAGTGGAAGATGGGATTTTTGGAGCTGTAGTGCATGGTGGAAATTCTCATTGCTTTGACTTCCTATTTTTAGAAACTTCCCTTGCCAAAAAGTGCAACCCACCTTGGCATTAATACATGTAATTAATGATATTTATTAATGGTATTTCTAGCTAAGTTTGTTGCCATAAATAGAAGGAAAGTCAATGCAAGTGGATGAGCTAAAGAGAAGTAAGGATGCGTGCTAAAAATAAATAAAATAAATTCATTAAAAAGCAATCAGAAGCATGCAGAATTGGACGCCAAAATTGGAAGAACAAGCATGTCTTTTAATTAATTAAATTGCCAAAAATAGGGAAAGACAATTATTAAAATTAGCATGCAGATGGCTATATAAGCATTGAACGCCATAAGGGAGAAGCAATTAATTATTTTTGATGAAGTTTGCATCCTGGACAGGTTTTGGCACCAAGGGAATGAAGATTTTGCATTAAAGAGTGTTTTCCATTGTTTGGAAGCTTCCATTTTTGGTACATAGGGTTGGAATAGCCTAATTTTTGTTATTTTGATTGTCTGTATGTTGGTATAAGTGCCCAGGTGAATTAAATAATATTTTTTCTTGCTTTGCATGTAAGAAAAATTTCAAATTTTAGGGCAGAAAGATTTATATGCATATTCTGGTGACAAAAATCAAGTATTCATGCCATGGACTCCATCTTTGTCTGAATTAACTGCAAGTCTTCATCACAGGTGCTCATATTAGTGAAAGGAAGTTCAAATCAATGTCAGATATGTTGAATATATCTTCCAAATCAGAAGAAGTTTCCGGATCTACACAAATTGATCCAATTATAAAGGATTCCGACATAATTAAAAGAAAAAGATCTCAGACAAAGATTGTTCCAGGCATGATGAAACATGATGAAAGAGAAGGATCAACAGATTCATGCATACCTGCCAAATTTTCTAACATCAATGATACAAACATAGGCCCTAAACCCATCACTGATTTAATTGATAGATCTAGAGCCGAAAGGAAATCTCTCATGCAGACAATTAAAAGTATCGGGATTATTCAAGCCTCGGTGTTTCCAGTCACAACTCAATTGCCTAAAAATTCTAACACGACCAGTGGTGATTGCAATCAACATGCAAGATGCTAGCAATAGATGGGAAAATTCTGAATTACATGTTCGAAAAGTATATTCAATATCAGAACAAAAATAAAGCGTAGGGTTTTACAGTTTCCAGATCTTCTTTCTTCTCTTCTTTCTTTTTTTATTTCTTATGTTCTCGGATGAAATTGTGAGATTAAATTTATTTGGTTTAAAATCTAATACTTTAATTTATTTGAAAAGGTTCTCTAAGATAAGTGGCAGATGTGCACAACTTTGACTTAAACTTCATATGCATGTCACTTAGAGAGGAATTCTAGGAGAAATATTGCCAGATGTTTCCTTGAAAACTTCCACATGTTATAGTTCAATTGAATTTTCCTATTTGTAATTTCCCTCTATACGCTATAAATAGGGAAAGAACCTATGGGTTAAAGCAATCAGAATTTGTAATCAACATTCTTGTGTTCCAGACTTTGAGCTAAAACCCTGGATATATTTTTGAAAGCTAAGGAATAGAGAGGAGGAAGATTTCCATAGAACTTTGTGTCAATAGTGCAATTTTTTCTTATTTCTTTTTAGATCTTTGCATAAACTTTGTGTTATCTTAGATCTGGATCTAAAACTTTCCTTTTCTTTGAATTCTACATTTCAAGATCTATTTTTTTCGTCTATGTGCATGTGACCAACTCTGTCAACTATTGGTTAGGTTGCACATATTATTTCTTTTCTACTCACATTCAATTATTTTCCTCTTCCGCACATATTTCTTTACAATTGCTTACTTGATGTAAAATTGCCTAGCTATGGTGCATGAGCTACGTGGTTAAATTGAAACCAACAGATAGACATTAGAAAATATAATTAACAAAATCTTACACGAGAGCCTCACCGGTAAATGAGGGAGATTTATCTCATGAATGCCTAGGTTTTAAGATATGCAGAAAATCTAGCCAACATTCATTCTTCCATTCTTCCAGGTTGCTCCTAGGATACCACTAGCATCACAAATCTGCTTGACATGGATTTTAATGAAATCAAGCACAACCCTGTGAATGAAAAGTTGGTTGATTTGCTTGTTCTCAACATGCTGAAATTTTTCCTCTAGGGCATTGAGATGGGTGGTTATATTTTTTATTCTCTCTTCCAGTATTGAAAGAGTGGAGAGGTCCGAATTGTCCTTATTACCTTCTTTAAGAAGGAAGTCTACATTATCTTCTATACCTTTTAGTGCCTCGGTCTACTACTTCAATTGTCTTGTTAAAATAGAGCTTGCAAGAGGGTCAAGAGAATACTGACTGATAGCCATAAGATTTTTTTCTCCCACAATTCCTTTTTCCTTACTACTGCTACGTAGGACTCTTTTAGCTGGGGGGATCAGAGGTGGGTGGCCTGAAGTGGGGGTTTTTGGAATGGATCCTAGGCTGTTGAGGAGGGGGGGCATAAGGGGGACATGATCATTAGTCAGAACATCAAAGAAGTACTGGTGTAGAAGGAATATCACTCCTTGATGAAGAGGAAGACTCCTCAAATGGGCTTTAACATCCCGCACTGATTTCTCAGAAGAATGTAGAATATAGTAAGATAAAATAACCTTGGAAGCATGCCTAAAATGGTTCAGAAGAACCAAGTGATGGAGTGGAAGATTTGAAAAGCATCCTTACATGGTGATGTACCACATAACCATTTTCGCTACTTCACCATATAGGGGAATAGAATATAAGAGAATACCAAACTTCCCAATATGCAGAGCTTCATCTCCCTCCACAAATTATTTCTCCTCAACGTCCTTGTCAAATTTGTTATGATAGAACTTAACCCCTTCCATATTCAACCCAGTGATGAAAGATATTAGACTCTCGGAGATGGTAAATTATTTTCCCTTGAAAGTGATCACTTTGTCTTTCCATTTATTTGTGAAAGTGAGAGAGATTTTTATCTTATTCTTTGGATAAAATCCATGAATCCATCCACATTTAGGGCCTACCATAACTCAAAAAAAAATTTCTAGGATGGATCACAAATAGGATCCACTCTACAAGGAGGTCCTCCTATTTTGAAATTGGAGATTGCAGACAAAGCAACAACAACATGGTTGCAGCTAGGATGTGACCCTTCAATAGTAGTGATTCTTGAATAATATCAAAACAAAGGACTTGCAGAGCATCCAAAAATTTCCACCAACACTGCAAAAATTCTTAACAATACTTCTATCAAATCCAAGGAACAATAAACAATGAAAAAAGATCCGTTTGGAAGAGATAACTCTTAAATGTTGGGATTACCAAAAATCCTTTCTCCACATGTGCCAAATCCACCGAATTATAATGAATAAAAATATAGGTAGCCTTGGCTTCTTTAAAAATGATGGATCTTGTTACGAGAGAGATATCTTCATAATCATGCCAAATTTTGAATTTATTATTAATGACGCCATCATTAGCAAGTGCATCAGCTGCACTATTCCCCTCTCTATATATGACAAATATTGATATTATTGAAACCTTTACAAAGGAGCTTCGCTTCATTTATAAAATATTTGATGGTCCAGCTTGGGGGTTGAGAGCCTGTAAGGTTGTTTATAATGTTCATAGAGTCTCCCTCAATAATCAAATTACTCACCTTGAGATCTTTGACAATTCTACTTCTCCAGAGAGCAGTGAGGGCCTCAGCATAGTGGTTTGATTGTTTTCCCATAGGACCTGCATAAGCAAAAATTGGGTGCATATAGGACCTACACAAGTAGTAGTGAGGATCATTCTCTTACTTTTCAAGGCCTCCACAATTAACCCTAGTGATCAAAAATCAACTCCATGATTCTCAAACTATTTTCTGATTATCTAGCACTTACTAAAATAGGTATTCACCACCATGTAGATGGTAGGAATTTTCAATGAATGAGATTATTTTCATGTGGCCACTTGTTGGACTAAAATGATGTGGTTATAATGTCCTTCCTCCTTTGAAGTGTGATCACACTACAAGGTTCAAATGAATTTTTAAGAAAACTACCAAGTGAGTAACATCAATTCAAACTCAAACAATTTCTCATTTTACATACATGGTTCTCTCTATGAAGATCATCATCTTACCCCTCCTAGTTCCATAATTCTCCTCAGATGGAATCAACTTCAAGGTGCTCATAAACCTATTTTCTCATATTCATCTCATGGAGATAGATGATTCCTTGATCCTTCACACATGATGGTCCTAACTGCCTTGGTAGTTTGAATAGCTCATCTTGGCTTGTTCCTTAAAGAGGTTTTAACATGATGGCAGATTCAATATATGATGATCCTCAACTCACTCTATGAGCTTCCCATTTCACCTTTGAACATGATGACACCATTTTTAACTTCACAATTCACTTCCCTGACCAAGATGTCACATGAGTGGAAACATGATTATAGTATCTGGACACATCTTCACTCAATTTATCCTCATGGAAATAGGTTTTATACTATATATTGAAGGATTTATCCTTGAATGAGACTTGAAGGAATGTTTAAGGGTGAGCTCCATCTTCTTGAACTCTAACTACAGTGAAGCACTAAGAAAGCCACTCCCTGAATCGCAAGATGTGAACACATTGCCAATTATTTTGATTAAGTATTTAGAAAAATTCTAAAGAGATATACACCATTTGTGAGCTTGATATGACTACCATCACCACTCATGGTGATCCTTTCTCATCATGCTCATGATGATCATTTCCTTAATGACCTTAATTTCAATAAATTTCTTGATGTTTTAGATCCTTCACAGACCTCATGATTCTCCTGATTACACCTGTTGTGCAAGTGATTGTCTATTACACATTTTGATGTATATTATTTCCCTCTAAATTCTTTCAGGACCTCCCAAAATCTTCCATATAAGATAACATTCATCATTGAAACTCTCATTCCCTACACCCTAAATACCTGATGTTGAACGAATGGATCCTGAATCATATTTTCTTTCTTTAATTTTCCTAAATTACTTTAGACAACTTCAATTCTCTTCAAAATCACCCTCAAATGCTTTAGAATTTCCCTTAACATTCCCAAAGTGTGTTTACCAACTACAAAATGGCCAAAAAAATTCTTTTTAGGCCTCTAGAGGAAGTTATCTTTCACTGAATCTTATTGAATTGATTTATCACATTGGGTAACCATCCTTGCACACTAAAAAAACTTTAAAAACTTGTTAGGAATTTCCTCTAAGCCATGGCGAAGGTTGAATTGAAGGCAAGCTAGTCAGAGGAAGGACGCAAAGTGACTGGAAGGATGCACATATTGATGTCTATCAAGAGGAAAGGGATTGAATATTGTTATTCCCTTAGTCCTATAACTTATACTTGTATATTGTGATCATTTATCCACATTTTGGCGTTCTTGGTGTTCTATTGCTGTCGATATTCAAATCTATTAAGTAATTTCATTACAAATATACAGTGGTAGTTCATGACATCTAACATTAACTTATAACTTTGACTGTGTTTTATTAACTCTCATGATTTTTATCACCTAAATATTAATGTTTGGACCATATCAGGCGTCCACATATCTGGGTTATAAAATAAGATACTTGAATTTAATCCTCCTAAATCTTATTCAATGGGTAAATGAGTAAAGAAGGGTGTGTATGATAAGAAATCTAAATTTTCTCCCTATTAGGTTATCTAAAACCCTATTTTGGGGTTTCAACAAGAAAATAGTGATATCTCAGCTGATAAGGATTCTTCGAAGATAAATCTACCTAGAATTGGGTTATAAAACTTAGGAGTCTTCTTGAGTCACACCATTGTGGAGAAGACTCTACTACCATTTCAGAGAACACCCTTTTGATCAATTTTATCCACGTGGAATTAGAAATTGAAGGTGAATCACATATTCCTAGCCTCTAAAATGTATTGAGCTCATTACCAAGCACTAATTAAGTGTTTAAAAATAATCTTGGGAGGTCTGTATTGATTGAGAGTATGAGATGATTACTAACATCATCTTTGGTGGCCTTGGATCAAAATGTATGCTCCCAAAATGTAAAGGATTATTCAATATTTTTTGTGCCTAATTTTTTCCTCCTAACTCCTTATGGAGCTCCTAGAATCAGCTAGAGAAGTCAAGGTTCACAATTTGACTACTCATTCCTTGCACCTGAAAACCCGTTGTTGAACAAACTATCCCTTAATGATAAAAAAAATTCCTAAATCTTCCTAAAATGCTTCCAACACCTTCAAGGATTTCAAATACCACCTTTTGATACTTAAGACATTTTCATAACCCTCCTGGAGGATACACACAGGCTCCAAAATGACCAAAATTGCCCTTTCTAGGCTTGATGGAGGATTAGTCTTTTACTGCACTTCAATAAATGGAATAATGGACCTTGTTAAACATTTTTGCAAAATTATACATGTTCACCCAATGCATTAGGAATACCTTCAAGGACAAGGTGATCATGACATAAGAGGAAGGTTATCCCAAAGAGGGATTTAAGAAGATTTGGGAGCAAGATTTCACATTGTGGATTTGTTTGAATTTTACATTTTTGGGTTAGTCAATTCAAATGATAGCATATCCATATGAATATCATCCTCTTACCCTTCCAGGATTCAAAATCCTCCTTGAATGGAATCAGATTTAAGATGCTCATACACTTAATTCTCATATCCCTCTCATCAGAATATGTAACTTCATGATCCTTCACACATGATGGTCATGGATGCCTCAGTAGCCTAACTAGCTCATTTTTATTTGTTTCTCGAAGAGATTTGGACACAATGGTAGATTCAAGATATGATGATCATCAATTCACTCCTTGAGCCTCACTTTTTACCTTTGAACATGATGATCTCTTATTCATCTGACAATTCACCTCCATGCCCAAAATGTCACATGAGTGTAAGAATTCTTGTGATGTCTGGACACCCTCTTTCTCAATTCACCTCCCTGACTTGCAATATGTGAGTTCATTACCAATAATTTATTAAGTGTTTAGAAACACTCTCATAAAATATGCATTCTTTGTGAGCCTGAGATGATTTCCACCATCATTGAAAACATGGTACACCTAGTGCTTAGGCTTTTAAAACCCAAATCAAGGAATTTAGACCCAAAATTTGCAAGAATCAATAAAGACAAGGTCCCTTGAAAGGAATATGATGGAATTTTAAGTTTTCTTTGGTCAAAATTAGAGATATTATTGATAGTTAGTATGCACAGTTACAGTCACAGTTTAAAGATCTAAAGGGAGACTGAGACAAAGAGTTTTGAGGGATGTTTTGCAAAGAAGAACATAGTAAAATATTGCATAGAGGGAGAAGGCATAAATGGGTATCTATAAAACCAATCAGTATGATCTGAAACCCCATAGATTAAAAGGTACACTAGAAAATGGACAAGACCATGGCTAACAAAGAGTTAATAGGCTAAAAATTAGAAAATATGATAACAAGATAAGTTTAAAGGGTTGAAATTTGAAATTTGTCATTCATTACATTGAGCTTGAAGGGTATCTGAGGATGTGTTTGTTTAGTTTTGGAAATGAATAGATGTGCATAATCATGGATCTTGCATGGGAATGGCTCTTGAGAGCTAAAACATGGCAGGATTGATTAAACTTGAGAGGATTAATGATTTCTTTGATTAATTATCACTTTTTTTGAATGGTTTCATGTCAGTGTGAGCATGGTGAAACAATATAAAGATTTTGAAGGAGCAAATGGAAGAAAAAAATTCCAAATTTGTGCTTGATTTGGAATTAGGACACTTAAAGCTAGTGAGAGGAATAAAGTGGAAGTCTGAGAAAATGAGGTTTTACAAGAAAATGAGTCATTTTAACAATTGATTGGGCTTGTGTACAAAATAGGAGAGTAGGATATGGGGGTTAGAAGGGTAAGTTTTAGGTTGATAGTGCCTTTTTTGCATATTTGAGCCTATAGAGCTTGTTGGAAAGACTTCTAAAAACAAGGTACTAATGAAAATGATTGAAATTGGTTGTTATGAGTTGATGAATGCATAAAAATGTGTTAGAGATATGCATCACCTCATGATGTTTCAGATCCTTCACATACCTCATGATGACCATTCCCTTCATTATTTGAATCGATAAAAAACTTACATATGTGTTTTGATTTATTATGTGTTATAAGGAATTGCATGAGTCCATATATTCGAGCAATTGTTTCTACCTTTTAGAGTTGTGAGGTTTAAAATATATAGTTTTGAAACATCTAAAACTCCTACAAATTTCAATAACCAATCAAGAATACCGCAAAACCTAAACAATGACTATATTCTTTCATAAAATAGATGTCAATTGTAGAATTTAAACCCTAAAAGCTTTAGGTTGAATGCTGAAATCCTGAAAAATACCTATGTACTGACCATATTAGATTATGAAAAACTATCTTCTAAACCGTGGCAGATGGAGTTGTGAGACTAGATCCATAAGGTGTAGAGTGACCATAAATTCTTATATTTATTAGAATAAATTTAAAGTTAAGAAATAATAAAGTATTTAAATATTAGTAAAAGAAAAATTATACTTAGTAAATATAAACTTATACTTTGAAAAACTTAGGAAATATATCCCTCTCATAAGCTCATAGCAAACATGAACGTGAGTGTGTTATAGCGCACTCACATTTTAGGCTTGGTAATTACCAATCCTAGAAATTCATAACGTGCTTGCGCTTTCCTAAAATGCGCTCCCACTTTCCTTAAAACGCGCTCGCGTTTCACTTAAAATAAAAAAATGTGTCCACTTTTTGGCCCCCCATCTTTGTGCACTTTCCCATTATTGTTGCAGTAAAATCAGGTTGAATGAATGACACAAATTAATCTATTATGATAGATAACTTTGATTACTTGTATTACTTATATATTGCTTTTTGCATGTGTTATGTGATTAAGTGTAGGATTAGGAATTTGAGAGGCATCAATTTCCATTCCCGGTTGTGATGGGTGATTAAAAATTCTAGTTACAAAAAAATTGGTGTGTTTTTCCAGTCACTTGCTAGGGGGTCACTACAATGGAACCTATAATAGAACATGATCTATTAATCAGTTTTTTGTGTATTTGTGATAAAGGATGGAAAATCCAAGGTTATTCATTAACATGGTAATGGGCAAGATTGTCATCCCAAAGAATTGGTATGGATGTGCTTTTTGTTATGAAGAACTTCACGTCATAAAGCACGGGTGAAACGAGCCTCCATAATACCAAGTGACTGTTATTTTCATATTGTAGTGCTCACTATCATTGATAACATCCATAATAGAATTGGGCCATGCCTCTTACTAACATAATGGTTTTTTGGTTGTAAGATGCATATGTTTGCTTACCCAGTCTTTCCCTCTCCTCCTCTAATATATGCCTTACTACCCCAAGCTAGATATGCCTCTTTAGTGAACCTTAGTAATGATTATATGACTCTAAAAATACTCATTCATTCATAAATTTCAATTCCATATTGGCTAATATACCTGGTCTGGAATAACATATAAACCCTAATATACCAATGATCCTTAGGCCAATAGGGGTGATGCTACAATAGAAGTGGCCCTCTTACTAACATAATGGTTGATGTGCATGAGGAGTATTATTACTTTCTCAACCTTCCACTCTCCTCTTTCATGGCTTTATAATAAAAATATTAATCTATACCTCTTTTCTAGATAACATAGTCCACTTATATCCTTTATTTTTTTAGATGTTGGCACTAGTGTTATGTAATGGAGGATTGTGTTACCACACTCATATTCATACTTATCATATAATTATACAATATTTAAATAGAGAAATCACTATGTTTATTAATTGATTTTTTATTACCATTTATTTATTTCTTGATTATTCCCATAATATATAACCTCCATTGATTTAAATTCAAATGTTTATAGTTACATTATGTGTGTGTTTTTAAATTCTTGAATAGGTGTTGTAGCTTTATATATGTACATGGTTTTGATGTTTTGAATTGGTGTTTTGGTAATATCAGATGAAGATATCTATGTTATTTAGAATACTAACATAAAATAAAAGGAATTCAAAATACTTTTTGTCAAAGTCAAAAATGGCTAACTAATGGAACCACAAGTTTACTTACAAATAATGAGTAAGTGCAATTTTTATTTCAAGGAAGTCGCCACAAAACATTGCATTTATTCCCTAGCTCTTTACCTTGCCACAAGTTCCTTCCTCAAAGTAAGTAATTAACATATATGGATAGATTAATTCCCACCATGAAATCTCTCTAATACTTCCAAAGTAGAATTTCTTATGAAAATTTTATCTCAAAGTGATTCACTTCTCACATTCCATTTTCTCATTTTCGTATTGTTTTAATTTACTTGCCTATGTTTTTTCATTTCTAATTTTTTAATGCATATCTAGGTACTCCTATCAACAACTCCAATATGCCTTTATGATGTGATTGTTAGTCATATTTTCATATAGGTGGTATATTCTAGAATGGACTTGGCAAAAATTTAATTTGTGTTTATAATTGATGCTCATCTATATGATATTTATAGACATAAAAGCAAGATCTTGGATTGAAGAGAACCATAGTCTAAACTTGAACTTTCCATTACAAAATGAAAGATCGAGATTTATTTCCACCTTGAAGGCATTTTAGACTAATGAAGAAAACAAATATAAAAAATGGAAAAAAATCACTTTCTTGCATAGTTTGAAGATTGTGAAAGCAAAATATGTGACTTGTGCAATTATGTCATCATATTACAAACATTACTCACTTCAATTAAGGCAGGGGTTTGAGATGCACATCAATTTTTTCCTCCAATTATTTCACACCATCACATGTGTTATCCAAAGGGTTGTTCGTAATTTGAAAATGATGGGTTGCTTAAACTTTCATGGCTATGCAATGTGTTTCATGAGCATATAAGAATCGCCACTAGAAAGTATTATTAGCCAAGTCTTGTATCTCTCTTGTAGTGATGCTCAAACACAATAAAATCAAATGGTTACTCAATTAAGTTATTAAGTGGACCATAATAACTAATTGCTTTCATAACAATTATCCCACCTGTACTTTCTACTTTGAGAGCTTGAAGAATAAGACAACTAAGAGGTAATATGTTTGCATGAATTAGATTCAAATAAAAAGGAGCCAACCCAAGGTGATGATGACAATAGTAAACATGTGAGTGTGTATATATATATATGTATACACACACACACACACACACACACACACACACACACACAGATCAAACTTGACAATATATCAAAAATACAAAAGAGATACAACACCAAGATTATGAAATCTTATCAAATGTATGGTGGTTTATGTATTCCACCAATATCACACAATAATATTGTTCCTCTCCATATCAAACCTACACTAGTTGGTAACCCTTAAGAACTTCCCCTCCTTTCTTCAAACTCAAATATAGTTCACTTGGATGAAATTGTGGCTAGTATTGGCTCTCAATGGATCTCCCTATATGTTGGAGGAAACAATTTTATTAGGGTTACAATCATAAATAATATTTAGACTCCCAAGTTTCACACAAATTATTAAGGAAACTATAAATATTCTTAGACACCCCCAAAAAAATGCAATGCAAATAATAAAAACAAATGACAACTATTATAGCGAAGAGATTTAGTGATACAAATAAAGTTAGAGATCTAGAAAAATATAGAAAATGACACTTGTGTCATTATTTACTCACAATTTACTTGTTATTAAACTAATGATGACAAATGATGATTATTTTCAAGAAAATTAGCTAAGAGATATTAACCAGAAATAATTAAATTTCATACTTTTCAAAGTTTAGAAAGGTCAAAGACCAACACAAATTGGTGAATGTCACATAACATCATCTCATGTTACAAACATTGACACAAAAACATCAAGATACAAAATAATGAAAAAATTATACAATTTTTTTTTAACAATTTCTATTTCAAAGACACTATTATAGCGAAGAGATTTAGTGATACAAATAAAGTTAGAGATCTAGAAAAATATATAAAATGACACATGTGTCATTATTTACTCACAATTTACTTGTTAGTAATGAGCTAATGTTCAATTAGGCAGGATAAACCCTATTATTGGGTAAGATAGTGGTGGTATGGTTGTTATTGAATATTTTGTTCAAATGTATAGGGTGGATGCTCTCTCCATTTATTTGTGTGTTATTGAGATCTCTTGAATGGTAGGATTGAAAGGAAATACAAATACAGTTTCGCTCTCAACCAAACTTATTTTCTAACAAGATAGAAATTGACAATGTTTATATATATATATATATATATATATATATATATATAATATATGCCACCATCCACTCCATGCATATGTTAGCAGTTTAGGAGTTCATTTTTAATAGATTTTTTTGGTTGAAAACACGATGTTTTTCAATTCAACAGTCATTTAGCTGCCATTCGCGAGATTTGACCCTGCAATCTCCTATTTTTCAACGTCGAGTCTTACCAGCTGCAACTAGACAAATTGTCAAACACATATTTAAAAGAAAAATCCTATGAGGTGACACCTGGCCATGGGACATGCTCAAGCATTATGCTTAAACATGACCTAATTACAAATTAAAAAATGACTCCCAAATCTATATGCACATATTATCATAGTGCATATGGTGCTACAAAATATAAAATTTAATGTTAAAAATTAGTAGTTAAGAATATTTTAGTGGGACTGTTCGGAATGGGGGCAAACAATTTGCAGCATATGGTGAGGGTTTTTAGGGAATATTTTCGTCAAATAGAATTATGTAATCAGGAATTTTCTCAACAATCGCAACCATGGGACCACTACCGAAGAATGTCACTAAACCATGCAAAGAAAAAGATGAACAACCATATTCCAACATTAATATCTTGTAAGCGGTAACGTTAGCATCGTGTAACTGGAAAGTGTTATCCCTCATGATTTTATGTTTTTGAATTCATTAAAATATTCAAATTGTTTGGGTTTTTATTTTTATTTTTAGTTTTTAGTTTTATGAGTATGAATTCAATGGTATTTTTCTGAGTTCAATTGATATTTGTCTCAATCGACAATGGTTGATATAAAATGGGAAGTCGTGGCGTTTGAGAAGTAGAGAAGAACGGGTACGGGCTCAAACCAACACTGAAACGTCCTCAACCTGCTCAAGGTAATCGACGTGCTTGTCTGAATGGTAGTTTTTGAAATGCATGAGAATACGTGTCAAAATGCATGAGAATACCTGTCGAAATGCATGATTGAACATGTCATCCAGCCATCGATTAAGTCTTTCCTCCATTAGATTTCAACGAAACCTCTAAGGAAGATTGTGGTCCGTTTGATTTCTGACTTCTATCAGACTAAACAGGTTCAACTCCACTACAAGAACGCCTTACGGCGTAATTACATAGATTGTTGTCATTTCAATTATTTAGGTTTATTTTTGAGTTAGTTTAATGATAAATAATTTGTACTCTTCAAAAGTAAGTCATAAGTTAGAATTTTGTAGGAGTAGAATATGTATGCCTCATATTTGAAGTACAATTAAGTGTCTCTAACATATTATGAGTACACTATAATTTTATATGTAAATTTAAAAACAAGCTATCCAATATCATTGACTACTAACAATCATATGTGAAATGTGTAATGAAAATGTCAAAAGGGAGCATTGAATAAGTCAAACTTGAGGGTGATAAAAAAGGGAGGAGGAAGAGAGATGATGAAGAAGGAGATTGAGAGAAGAGAAGTCCAGGGGTAGGAAAAAATTGGGAGGAACGTAGGAGAAAAACCTCTTTCTTACAACTGGGCATATATGAAGCACTTGTAATTTTTTTCAATCTTTGAAGGGAAAAGGGGGTGCGAGGTGTAGTTCGTTGAGGCAATATACTTTGTAGGTTTCTTAGAAGGCAAAGTATGATTGATGAATACTTCAAAAGGAAACTTTCTTAAGTTTGAATCATGATCTCTACATAGGTTAGAAATGAAAAATTTACATTTAGGGTTCAAGACATCAATGACCAATTTAATCAGCACTCTCCATTTAATAGTGTGTGTCATCTACAAAAACTCCCGTCTGATTTGGAAGACACCTTAGAAGTAATAAAATGAATTATTATTATTATTAATTATTGAATGACATTTTAATATTTGAATAATTATTTAGAGTTAACATAACATGCAATGCATCTCAACACCAATCCTACAAATATCAAATAAAAGGAATGAAACTAAATTTTAGTTATGAGTGATTTAGACAAAACATGGATATCCCACAATAGTTAACATTAAAAATTAAGGTGGTCAAATATTAGGCTCCAAATTTCAATTCTTAACTAATTATACTTTTGAAAAACAAAAGCCTAAGCTATAATTATACTTTAATAGAAGGTTAATTATACCAACAAGTAAAATTAAATTAACAAATAAGAAGTCGGATGAGAGAATGTAGAACTATGAGATGTTTATGTCTAGGGACATATGTATATTATTGTTTATTTTTCTTAATTGAATGCCAAAGCATTATAATGAGCACTGACTTATATAGATTATCGATAGCTCTGCACATGTTTAAGATAAAACATATGGTGAATTATAATGTTAAGTGTACAAATGAAATCGGTGAGCACTTTTAGCTAAGTAGCTTCGGATAAGGGGAATCGATGTAGTCAAAATCATCTAGGGAATGATCTTGGTCTCAACTGCTTGACTCTCCATGTTGGGTTTGTTTCACCTAATTTGTTGCTAGTTAAAACTGAATAGGAAATAGGTTAGGAAGAATACCTATGATATGTAGGTTGAAGGTTGAATGCACAAGTTAATGAATTTTTTTATCCAAGATGATTGTGAAGATATTATCTTTAGCGAGGAGGAATGACCTGTAATAAATACAACACGACCACAAGATAACATTAATAATATAGGTTAGTGGACTGCCTAGCAAATGCTAGATCCGGGAAGCATGATGCTTCCTAGAAGGTTGTTAATCCACTTTCAAATATAAATTCATATTGCAAATATCATGAAGTAAGGAAATCCTACTATAGTTATACAATTTAGGTATCTCATGAAAATACAATAAGAAAATATAATCTAATAGGAAAGGTTATGATTAGATCTAGAGGTTTGGTAGGTTATTATGGGTTTTGCAGGTCTGACAGAGGTCTAGGATTGATCAGGTGAGGTCTGGGTTGATTGGATAAGGTCTAGGTTAGGTTTGGTTGATCGAAAGGCTTGCTAGTCAAAAGGAATGAAGTGACATAGAGACCAATATCAGTTAGGTGACCAATGCCGGTATAGAGGTGAAACTAATGTCAGTAACCAACGTCCATAGGGGCAATTGACAATAATTTGATAAAAATGGTTTTTGGGCTTCTCTATGACTACACAGAGAGTGAGAAGGGTGTGGTTAGGTTCATAATATTACTGGGAGGGGGAAGTTACATAAGGAAAAAAGGCTATATGTGGTTAGGTTGGTATATTTTTGAGGAGGTGGAGATAAAAGAATACAAGAAAAAATAAAGTATAATGAAAGAGGTAAGAAATCTATACTTTAAGCAAGCACAATATGATTGAAATCACAAATACTTACTTGCCTTTACAAATTTAGTAGGTGAAGGTGGATGGTAGTTGATCCGTGAAGAGAATCTAGAGTTAGTGTCACGGCAAGTACTCCCGTAGTGTTCCCGTGAGTATTCCAATACTCTGGAAGGAGAACCGGATGCTTGCTTGGGCCTATGGTTGAGTATTTTGTGTTGCCTGGATGCTGAGAGGATTTGTATTCGATCTTGAATGCAATAGTTCTCTCAAAACTAAAAATGACCAACCTAGGTAAAAGGTTATAAAATTGTATATAAATTAGCTGATGGCGGTTTGGTGACTAACGTCAGTCGAGGGATAATCGGCATTGGTTAAGGCGGGTAAGTCTAGGTTTACCAAAAATAGGCAGATCTTCCCAGGTTTGGCGTGTTTTCCAAGTTGAATCCACTTAGGGAAGTGGAGTTATTGTTAGAAAGGGTAGGAAGGTCATAGAAGAATTCTAATTAGGTTTGAGAAGAATTCTTAGTTAGTTAGGTCAAGTGGTGACTCAACATTGAGAGTGATGACTTAGTGCTGAGAGTGATGACTTGGTCACTGTGTGTTAAATGCCCCTGAAATGAGTCCAGGGTGAGGTGGGTGTGTGAAGGTGAAATTAATTTAATTAAAATAATTAAATTAATTAATAATGTGAAGGTGAATATATTAGTAATGAGGCCATGGTGTGTTTAATTAATTAAAAGGGACCAAGGGGAGTGTGACCCAAATTTAGTGTTTACATTTTCCCCTTTTATCGTTGTAGCTTGTATTGGTAAGCGATGCTGACAAAAAAAGGAATTTGGTGTCCTAAGTATGAGCGGAGATTAGGTTGCCCGAAGTATGGATGAAAGTGATCCCCCTCAAACCAGGAACTAATGAGGTAGGAAATAGAGTCGGTGAATGGTTTTATAAATAGGTTGTTAATAAAAACAATGGTGGATGGGTTATAGGTAAGGTTGGGTAATAGGTAATGGAAATCAAATGCAAACACACATATAGATTGCAATAAGGTACCAGGTTGAAGTGCTTACAAACTCTACTTTGTCAAAGGTCAATAGGTTTATCCAAACAAGGTTGAAGTAGTTCAAGTATCCAAGGTATAAGACATGGTCCTGAATCACAAATAGGAAAGGTGTAGGAACAGGTAATAGGTTTTTTTCCAGGGCACCAAAGGTTTGGTTGGGATAAACATCATGGCATTAGGCAAGGTAAGGTCACTAGGCTAAACCACACGAGTAGCATCATCGAAAGTTATAGCGAATACACTAATTTAAATGTCACAAAAGGAGGTTTAAGTCAAGGTTTGTAGGTCAGGGCATAAGAAATGTGTAGGTAATGTAGGCTTGTGGGTGAGTTTTTAATAGGTGTGGGGAAGGGTAAAAGTTGTTTGAAAAGATTGTATTTAAGTAAAGTGGGCATAGTGTGGGTCAAATGGTTATGTTAGGTGACCGATGCCGGTTATAGATTAGATGACGTTGGTTAGCTAGGGCATGACATGACCGACGTCAGTGATGTTGATTTGGTGCTAAAAAAGGTAAAATTCATGTTTTACGGATTCATTTAGTACTTTTCCATTTGTGGAAAATGATAGAGAAGAAGTGGAAACTGGGAAAACGATGGTATGAGGTCTCTAGTTGAGTTGGCAAGTGACTAGCAAGTGATTTAGAATTCGGTAGGTGGGTCCATGAGATCGATTAGAGTGATTTGATTGGTTGTGAGGTGAGGAGTGGATTTTGGCATGGTAGAGGTGGGATAGGGAGCGGGAGGACCACCGGCATAGAGACCAGAGGTGTCACCATGGAGATAACACTGAGTAGAGGTAGGAGGTATTCCTATGCCTATATTTGATGAAAAAGGTGTGTTAAATTTGGGTTAAATGTGGGTGGGAATTTGAGTTTGAAATTGTGGGTAAAAAGGGGTGAAACAAGGGTAGGAAAGGGGAAAATGTAGGCTAAGTAGGGTTGGGAATGAATGTAGGGTAAATTTGGGTGGGGTGGGGTAGGGTTTTAGGTTGTATTTTGTTGATTGTTGATGATGGGGGATGAGGGTTTTAGTTTTATCGCCGAAACAGTTACCGACATCGGTCATTGGCTGGCTTATGTTGGTTAGTTTTGGCCAACATCAGTAAATGTTGGGGTGAACAACACCGGTCAAGATGATCGATTACGGTCAAGGAGGTCGATGTCGATCACTGTAAAAAGTGACTGGGTAAAAAAAAGGGCTAGATGGGAAAGTTAAACAGGCGAGGTAGGGGTAGGTGAAAACTAATGTAGGTGGAAGAGGGTAAGCCACTACGTTACCAATGTGTGATACACATGTAGGTAAAATGATCTAGGATATTGGGTAATTATGATAATGGTGAAATTAAGTTTATAGGTGCATTAGGTAAAGGGGTAGGTATGATTGATGTGTTTAGGTATTATTTGGCACAAAAAGGACTAAGGGGTACAAGGTTAATTCTTTTTGGCACAAATGTGGCCTAGCATGACAACTGTGAGAGCACATAAAATGGGTATAGGCATATAGGTCATGGGTCCTAGCTAGGTAAATTGAGAGGGTCGTGACTGAGAGATTAACTTACTATGAGAGACAAAGTACCACCTCTATTAGTACAAATGCAGCCTAGTGTGACAGATGAGGAGTGAGAACACATAACAGATGTGGGACTTAATTCGATCAGGTGTTATAGGCATATAGGATGAGATCCTAGCTTGATGGTCACTCTCATCGATAAATGGGACTCCACAACCAATACCTTTCATTTACCAACTGATAAGATGACCGTCACATTGGAGGAAATGTATAGGATCATACGGCTTCATATTGTTATAGAACCAGTGTATTCGATTTTGACAGAGGCATCGGTGGAGCCCATAGTGGCAATATTTGGTGAGGAGATGGGCATGCTAAGTTATCACAGTGCGAGTTTTAGTTATGGGGATATGTATGTAGAATATCCATAGGAGACAAGGCTATTTGTTTTGATGATGGTGGCAATAGGTTGTTTTTCTCTCCTGGATTTCAAGGGTGGGATATTTTCACGAGCATTGATGGGGGTGCTACATGACATGATTGAGGAGCAGGAATGTTTTTCTTGGGCACCATATTTTCTAGTCCAGCTGTATAGGGAGCTATGGGCCTATGGGAGGTACAAGAGATTTGGTATAAGGTGTACATAGTTGTTACATTGCTGAGCGTATGAGCACATTATGTGTGTGCATCTAGTTGGGTTACCATGACAGGATTGGTTCAGGGGTAGTTTGTACAGAGTGGGTTTTAGGAGATGGGTACCAGTCGGGGCACAACAGAGAGTGGTTAGGGCCACATATGATGTTACATACTACATGACGATGTTGGAGGGACTATCAGTGGCAGATATCATGTGGCAGCCATATTTTAGTTTTTCGTCATATAGAGGCATGGATGAGGATTTAGAGGGGCTAGAGTTATTGAGATGGATATAAGGGTGACATGCTAGTGATCACGAGATGATACCCGTGGACAGGGTCAGATGACAGTTTGGATTGTAGAAGGATGTGCCCCCACCTTTCCCATAGTACCGTAGAGATGGCATGGAGAGACCCATGCCTCCACCATATCTGAATGATCCCACTAGGTAGGAGGAGTAGGTGATAGATTGACATATTGATGATGTGAGCATCACCGATGGATACATGCAGTGGTGGGTGGCATAACTACCGACAACACTCCTGAGGCCAGTGTATCCTGATTTAACTACAGTCATAGTTCATAGAGATAAATTACAGGGGTAGGTGGTTGCCCTACATGTACAAATTACAAGATTGCAGGGACAGTTGACAGGGGCACATGCACAGGTGACCACCTTGTAGGCATAGGTGATGGCCTTATAGGCGTAGGTAGCACAGGCGTAGGCTCCTGTATAGGGTGGAGATGGGGATGTAGGGTAGGTATTCACCTTACAAGCACATGTGGCTGGATTACAGGGCTAGTTGGCCACAACATAGGCACAAGTTGTGGCCCTACATGCCTAGGTAGCTGCACAGGTACCACCACAAGCACAAGGATAGGGTCTAATAGTTCATGCACCTACACTAGGACATGGTACACTTTTGGTCAGGAAAATTTCACAGGGGGTAGTTAGGCTGATGGCACCACTAAAGATTATATCCATGATGAGGTTTAGGTATTCCCTGAATGAGGATCTCTATTATCATGACCATCTAGCCACCGCATGGATTGATGTGACTTCATATGCCAAGTACTGAGCTCAGAAGACAGCTAGTGAGTGGAATAGATCCAAGACTCATAGTTCTGGTAGCACACAAGGTCATTGGTCCCAGAGATAGGGCTAAGGTGAGGTTACTAGTTCCCAGAGATCAAGCCCCGTAGAGAGAAAGGAGAAGGAAATGGAGGCCAAGAAGTGACCGGTAAAGGGAAATGTGATGTTGGTAGGGCATTTGATTGATAGGGAGGAGTAGATAGGTGAGACTAGAGAGGAGGGCATCAGGCGGGGGTGATTGATCTCCATAGTAGATATTGTACTATTAGTTTTATTTTTGATATATATATATATATATCGGCCTGTGTGCCAAAGATGCAAGATTGTACATGAGATTTTTGAGACACTGATACTTATTTATATCTGTGTATATATGTATTGATTCACAGAAAGTCCCATTATATAGTTGGTGATGTTTTTTGGATGGATGATGTACTTGTTTTAATTTCCATTGCTATTGTGTATTATGGAAACTAGTTTAGTTAGGCATGATTGAGTCGAGGTCATGTAGGCATGATGGAGTCAGGTATAGGCATGGTGGAGTTAGGTATAGGCATGATGGATTCAGGTACATGCATGGTAGAGTCAGGTACAGGAATGGTTGAGTCAGGTATAGGCATGGTGGAGTTAGGTATATGCATGGTTAAGTCTAAGTCATAGGCACAATTGAGTCAGGTGATTTCCAAGTTACTGATTTTATGGAAATAATGTGTTGTATGCATGTTGTATTCAAATTTCCAAGTAATTGATATCATGAAAAATGTTAAGTGAAGTACGTAAACTATGGATGCAGTAATAAAATGGTAGGTAAGATGAAAAAAATGGATGGTTTTTATTATATATTAATTTCCAAGGTTTTGTGTGGATGAAAACTAACTAGGGTAGAATGTGAGCAAAAAAGTGGGAGAAATGGGTAGGGGTAAATGTGTATAAGGGGAAAGGATAAAAGGCAAAAAGGTGGCCGAGCTAGCCTCCAAGGGCCCCATGCCCTTGGAGTGTTCCCTATATAGCCCCGACAAAAAGGGATCTCAGGCCGATGTAGTTCTCCCATAGGCTAGGGAAGAATATGATAGGGAGATGCATGGGTCGTTAGGTTTTAATAATGATTAAGTCTAGGTAATTTAGGAATGGTTGAGTATAGGTCGAATAGGCATGGTTGAGTATAGGTTGAATAGAGATGGTTTAGTATAGGTTGAATAGGCATGGGTGAGTCTATGTTGAATAGATATGGGTGATTTTGGTGGAAAAGGAATTCCTAGAATGTAGGTGTCGAAGGTATGGTCCTGTGAAGGAGGAGCAATAAGTAATAAAATATGTGAACGATAAGAGGATACAAAAATCTGTCTAAGTGGTAAGAACCATTATGAGTCTATCATACCAAATATTGGTTTATGAATGTAAGACCCTAGGGCCTAATGGCATTGCATGATTGACTATTCTAAGGGTGAAGAAAGTCACATGATCACAAAATTTCGTAGTTACTGCACATCCCTTGAGTAGGTAGAAGATTAGAAAGGAAAGACGGTGTGGTGAAATGCGTTGTTTTAGCATAACCTTGGTCTGAAACAACATGCCTCTTCTGTAAGATACCTAAGACCAAAATAGGCAAGTCCATGACAAAAGAGTTATCTTTTTGTTTTTGTTTTTGTTTTATAGACTAATCGATGTGGGAAGTCTATGTGGGATGAATAGAATATCTCCTTGATGTCTTCATGAAGCTGATCGATGTGAGAAGCTTCAAAATATTTTTATTTTATTTTTGCAAGAGTAATCTTCTTTTGTGATATACTATGTACAATATGGCTGGCTTTGTATAGCTGTCCTTAGAGGGATCAATCTATTTATAGCAGCAAGATAGAAAGATATATGTCCTTTTTGAGGGAGTCATCTTTTTTCTAGAAGTTTGACTCAAGGAGTTTGAATTTGAAAATCCTGTATATTACTTGTGAATTATGTTTTGGAATTTTAGTTCATGGACAAGACTATAAAGAAGTATATGCTTCTTTTATGAAGACAAAACCATAACACATTGGGGTTAGCTATGAAAGAGAGGTTTTAAGTGATGAATAACCATGGGATTCCATCTTGAAAAGGACAAAAAGTATCCATGATAATCATGCCATGAGTAGAGCCGTGGTACTCATATTGAAGATAAGGCTAAAAGGTGATGGGTAATCACATGATTCTTGTTTAGTCGTTGATCCTTAAAATAAGTAAGTGGAAGGTGGATGTTGCTCAAAGGATAAACATTTAATAGACAAAATATGATACATGACTTGATTCAACAATATAATGGTCGAAGATGTAAGGCATTAAGGGGCTCAGGTTCATGTTTACCTTCAAGTGAAGATAAACGATAAGCACCTAATCATGAGTAACGATATAGGGTCCAAGCTAATTAGGAATGAAATTTCCCCATTTACTTTTC
This sequence comes from Taxus chinensis, assembly GCA_019776745.2. Taxonomy (NCBI): domain Eukaryota; kingdom Viridiplantae; phylum Streptophyta; class Pinopsida; order Cupressales; family Taxaceae; genus Taxus; species Taxus chinensis. The sequence continues at coordinate 81,879,764 of CM034154.1, read as the reverse complement.
TCCATTTTTGTTACATGTTGATTTTCATTTAGGAGGAGGTTGTCGACCTGGAAGGTTCATTCTTGGACAAGTTTATCATAGGCACATTTGATATGTTTTTGGTAGATTTGGAGGTGATCGAGACCATTTAGACTTGTCTAATGAATCAAGTTGTGCCAAATGATCCTGATGAAAATCATCATCATTGAGCATATCTTTTAGTGAGATACAAAGAGATGGAATTTGGAATTCAAGAGGCAAGACAACCTCTGTACCATAGACCAAAGAGAATTGTGTGGCAGTAGTTGAGGTGCGAATACTAGTGTGATAAGCCCATAAGGAAAAATGAATGTGTGTACCAATCCTTACCAGTATCGTCAACCACTTTCATAAGAATTTTATTTGGAGTTTTGTTAGTTGATTCATTTTGGCCATTTGTTTGAGGATAATAAGGTGAAGAAAAACTAAGTTGAATGCCAAAGGCATCATAGAGTTTTCGTAGGGTTTTGTTTTTGAATTGTTTTCTGTTATCAGTGATGAGGATGTGAGGAACACCAAAGTGAAAAATGATGAGATGATTGATGAATTCACATATTTTCTCAGCTTTTTTAGAAATTAGAAGTAAGACTTCCACCCATTTAGTGTAATATTCAATAGCAGTAATAATCCATTGATGATGTTGGGAAGAATGAGGGTTGATCTCTTTGACAAGATCCAAACCACATTGAGAGAAAGGACAAACGTATCATGCGACCTGTAAGGCAAGAATAGGGGTGTGATGAAGATTAAAATGTTGCTAAAACTTCACACAAAACTTGACATAGTCACAACAATCACGGTTTAGGGTTGGCCAGTATTAACCCAGGCGAAGGATACACTTAGGGACAGCTAAGCCACTGAAGTGACCCCCACAAATCCCTTCGTGAACTTCCTTGATAGTGTATGGAATTTCAAAACTCGTAAGGCATCATAAGAGGATAGCATCAAAGTCATGTTTATAGAGAAGACCACCTATGATGACATAGTGAGAGACACTTTTGAGAAAGGCTCGTTGTCCATTGCAAGTAAGATCTGGAGGAATAATTTAAAGGGAAAGATAGTCAACAAACTGCTTATACCAAAGGTCACGTGGGTCAATTTCAATGTTTCCTACAAGGTTGATGTCTCATATTAGATGAGAAGGTGAATGCAACCTTTGTATCATGAAAAACATTTTCAAGTCGAAGGGTGAGGCAGGGATTTGAGAAGAAAGACAAGACATGGTGTCTACAAATTTATTAGTGGAACACGAAGTGGTTTGAAGTTCATAATTGTCAAAGGTAGTCAAAAGCATGTCAACATTATGTTTATACTTTTGATGTATCTCGTTACGACATTGGTATATACCATTAACTTGGTTCACAACCAGTTGAGATTCACCAAAGATATTAATTGATTTAACATCTAAGGCTATGGTAGTTTCAAAACCTAACACTAGTGCTTCATATTCGGCGATATTGTTAGTACAATCAAAATATAGTTTGAAAGATAATGGCATAGGATCACCATATAGAGGAATGAGGATAACTCTGGAACCACCCCCACGCTGACATTTGTAACCATCAAAGAATAAGGTCATTTGGTAAACGGTATCATCCAGGGAGAGGTTAATGATGGATTCATCAAGGAAATTGAAGTTAGAAGATTGATTTACGAAGAGAGGTGCATCTGCGAGTTTGTCAGCAATGATTTTTCTTTTGACAAATTTTTGATGGATGAATTCGAGATCTAGGTCTATAAGAAGCATGAGCCAATGTGCAGCACATTGATGTTGGTAGGGATTAGTGTACATGTAATGTCAGGGGTTAGTATTGGTGACAATAAAGGTTTTGTGGTTGAGTAGGTAATGGCAAAGTTTAGTGGCGATAAAAAATAAGGCTAAGAAGAGTTTTCTGGCGTGAGTATATATAGTTTTGTAGTCTAAAAGAATATAACTTATGTAATAAAAATTTTTCTCCATGTGTTTCTCATCACGATGAGTGAGCATGGCACCCAAGGAATGATCAGTAGAAGAAATGTACGGGTAAAATGGTTGGTCATCTTTAGGGGGAATGAACACAGGTGGTTAGAGCAGGTTCTGTTTTAAGGTGTCGAAGGATTTGTGGCATTCATCATCCCATTTTAAGAAGAAATCCTTTTTTAGAAGATGATGAAATGGATGGTAGCGGTCAAAAAGCTGAGAAATAAAGCGACGAATAGATTATAACTTGCCTTGCAAACTATGAAGTTGATGAAGGTTAGTAGGTGGAAGAATTTCAAGAATAGCCTTGATTTTAGTAGGATCAACTTCAATGCCATGAAAAGAAACAATAAAACCAAGGAGCTTGCTAGAGAGAACAACAAATAAACACTTCTTAGGTTGAAGGTGAACATAATATTTGATGAGACAGTTAAAGACAACTTTAAGGACAACAAGGTGCTCAACCCGATGTTTAGATTTGGAAAGAAGATCATCAACGTAATATTTCAATATAGTATGCATGATGTCATGAAAAATATAAGTCATAGCCCGTTGATATGTAGCACCAATGTTTTTAAGGCCAAAGGGAATAACACGATAATAAAAGGTCCCCCAAGGAGTGATGAAGGTGGTTTGGTGTTGATCTTCCGGGGTGAGTAATATTTGGTTATAACCTAAGAAACCATCCATGAGTGATAGTGTTTCATGGTTGGTAGTGAGATCAACTAGTTGGTCAATACTAGGTTGAGGAAAGTTGTCTTTGGGGAAAACTAAGTTAAGGTCACAGAAATTTGTGCAAATGCGGAGTCCCCCTATCACTTTCATGACATGAATGATGTTAGAGATCCATTGGGAATAATCAACAGGTAGGATGAAGGAAACCAAAAGAAGGCACTAGATTTCTTCTTTAACAATAAGGGAAATGCGAGGATGCATTTTTTACAGCTTCTATTTCACAGGTTTGACATCAAGAATGGTTACGATATTGTGGACCACAATGTTTGGGTCAATACTGGACATATTAGCATAGGACTAAGCAAAAGTGTTGCTATGATCCTGAAGGAAAGAATTGAAAGGTTCCTATTCAACATCATCTAAAGATTGGCCTATTTTTAGAATGTGCGGGTCATCCTGAGTGTGAATATTGATCTCAATGGTCAATTCATTCAACATGGTTTGTGTCTTAGAAGGTAATGACTGGTGAATATAATAATCTTCCGCATTAAGGTAAGTGAGAATAGAATCATCGTCCTAAAATTCAATGATGTTAATAGAAGGGGTATCTTCAATGATCATGTCAGGATACAGGAAGGGAAGAGAAGAAGGAGCCTCACCATCATGCTGATAAGTCAGAGGTCCCAGGGAAACAATATTCACGAAAAAAAAAGTTAGGAGGAATGAATTATGGGTCCATAAAATATGTATATGAAGGTGGTGAAGTTGTTGAATAGGGTGGGGAATGTTTATCATCCTTAATGAGTTCGACTCGGGCCTTCCTTGAAGGTGGTTCAGAAAATCCAACACCACTACGATCTTTATGCTTACGAGATGGTAGCCTTGTTCATAGAAACCAAAGCCAAAGCCCTTCCAAGAACATCGATGGAGGAAGGTGTCGGCAAAGCGATGGTTGGTGAGAGATTGAAGGTCGGTAGGAAAATGGTTAAGTTTGGGATGGTGGCTCGGGTGAGTAGGTAGAAGCATCAAGTCCCCCATATGTTAATTTGGTGCAAAGATGGGGAGGACCATAGGGGAAAACCTCACCTAGGCAGTGATCATAGTGGGGATGTTGGTGAAGTTTACCATACTCTTGAGGAATAAGGAATGTGTTAATGTTATAAAGGCAGTACTCCCCCAAAGTGAGGCATTGAAAAACACCTTCTAAGGGATCAATAATTGATATGTGGGTAGCATGAATGGATGAATCACTAGACATTTGGGAAGAAGAAGCATTAGTTGTTTGATAAGTAAATGGGTTGGCTGATGGGCCAACTATAGAAGTTACTGAAGCAGTGGGAATAGAGGCGTTAGTTGTGGAAGATGTAGCAGAAACATTGGTGGATGAGACAGTGGTATAAGGACATCATTGGGTTAATACAACATGTTATAGGTCTTGAATGGTGAAGGGTTGGTTGGAATAGTATAGTTGTGCTCTTCATGTTTGAATTTTAAACAACAGTGTAAGGTTGAAGGAACACAACGCATAGTGTGAATCTAGGGTCATGCAAGTGGCATGTTGTACTGGAATTCCCCTTCTAAGACATAGAATAATTCAAGAATGGAACAAGGGCCTACACGAGTGTGGAGAATGATAGTGCCAAGGGTGGAAGTCATGACATCTTTGAATGAACACAACATAACTAGGTTATTATGCATGTAATTGGCAGGGATGTGCATTTGGTTGTACGCATGGGAAAAAATGATGTTAATACTGGCACCACCATTGATCATAACGCATCAAACACATATATTATCAACATATAAGGAAATAAATAGGGTGGGATCAGGATCATCTGATTGGAGAGGTATAACATCATCATTAGATAAACTGAGAGTGGCTACTTGATGAGTAGTAGAGGGAGTAGAGGAAGGCGTGAAGTGGTGAGAGAGGCCACATGGTGAGGAGTGCTAATGGATGCAACAAGAGTAGGTTCATTAGGTAGAACCCCAATAGATTGTAGAACCTCAATGAGGGTCTGTCAATGAGACTCAGAGGTTTTGATAAGGTCATATAAAGACATTTTGAGAGGAGACTAGTGCAACTTTCTAAGCATTGTACGATGGGAAACCTCATCAGAAATAGGGTATGTGGGTCCACGGATGGTGATTTTTGGTGCAGGTACAGATGGAATATTGGGTAAAAGAGTAACAGATGAGCTATTTGTTTTCTCCTTTCCTCTGTCCTTCTAGGCTAGAGTGGAAATTTTAACCATATTAATATGTGCTAAAGGAGAAAGTGAGTCATGATAGGTGTAACGACATGAAGGGAAAAAATATAATGAGGGAATATATCAGTTTTGTGAAAACAATGCAACACATTGGCATTTTGGCGAAGGTTTGGATAGCTCTCTTATGTGGACCATATTGATCTCAAATATTGGAGGGGGATAAAAGGATTGTGGAAGTGGATATGAAGGTCATTGAATAGGTAAGATATGAGGATGTGCGGTAGTAGGTGAAGGTGGAATAGGTTCCTCATCTAAAATACCCTTATCGTCAAAGCTTTCTTCGAGAGGAAATAGTTGGAGAAGAATAGTCTTAAGAGCCTTACAACTTTACACATCATGCCCTAGCACATGATGGCAAGCACAAATTTTGGTATCTTTAAACCCTTTTGGTTTAGGTTTGAGTGGGTCGTAAGGTCTAAGTTGTGGTAATGTGATGACAAAAGTTTCCAAAAGGTTAGTTAAGATGTTGGTGTAAGACCCTGCCAATGGATCACAATGTGAAGTAAGTTTTGGTCTAGATGGAAGAGTGGGTGAGTTTGGTGGGAGAGGCACCACCAGAGGTGGAATCAGAGGTTTACTAAGTTTGACCACCTGTTTGGTAAATAGTATGGTTTTAGGTTTGGATTGTACCTATTTGGGTAAAGATGTAGCAGGTGAACTAGTTTTTGAAGGTGTTGTAGGTTTAACTACCTCTATGGAGGGTAGCGGGATTTTGGGATTTGGTTGCACCTTTTTGGATAAAGGTGAAGAAAAAGTGCATGATTTAGAAGGGAAGACAGATGGTGGAAGGGTCCGGGTTAGCCAAGGTGATAATGGAGGTGAGGTGAATTGAAGAGAAGGGAATGACATATTGAATGATGAGGATACTAGAGGTGGTGTAGGTATAGGAGGTAGAAAGGATGTAGGTGACACCAAAGGCATAAGATGTGTAGGTAATTTGGGTATAACAGAGGATTGTGATGAGGTAGGATTCTATGTCTTTGGTTTACTCTAGGTAGGAGGCTGCTTGGCTAAGGTTGATGGGTGGGGACCTAGGATAGATTAAATTGGTGAAGGAGACAGAGGGGTAGTGGGTGAAGCCGATGTATGTGGCCTAAGAGGTTGGGTCTTCCTCGTAGGTGGGGGAATAGCATTTTTGATGGCTTGTGAGGATGGGGCTAAATCTAGTTTGATAGGAGGATGGACTAGGCTTGATGTCAACATGACTCCCAATGTGGTAATGGGTCTAGACATAGAGGAAGATATGGGTGCAGGTAAGGTTTTAGGCATAGGAAAAAGTTCATTTGATGGTAGAGGTTTAGCTGTGGGAAAGGGTGATGAAGAAGGGGTCACTACAACTAGCATGAGCATGGTGGGTTTGGTTGACTGAAACACCTTGGGATAGATCATGGAAGTATCAGCAGACAACATTTTCATTTGAGTTGAGATAGGAAATCGAAGACGTCCCCAAAGCATTAAATTGTCAACATAATCCAAGTGGTTAGCCAAACATGAAAACGACACTGCTTGAAGGTGGGATGGTGTTGATTTGGTAGTAATCCCTATAAATAATGTCTGTGAGACAAGGAAATGGTTGGCTTCAGACTCTTTGGTAAAAGAGACGAGAGAAAATCAAAAGGATCCTTGAAAGCCAATGGAGAATTGTCACCAATAGGAAGGGACACTGATAATAGATCCCTTGTGGGTAGGGGAGATGACAAGATGAATGAGGTAAGTTCATATTTTGGTGAAGAAGAAGGTAAACATGACTCTCCCATGGGTAGAAGAGTAAGTATTGCAGGTTGTTCATCAGGTTGAGAGGTGAGTGGGGAAACTGCATTGACGGATATGGTGGACTCCTACATGGGTGAAGGAGGAGATAAGGGAGACTCCTCTTTGGGTAAAGAAGTAGATGAAACAAGTACCTCTATGGATGAAGGAGCTCGTGCAAGAATCTCCTTAATAGATGGAGTAGGAGGAAATTGAGCAGGAAGAGTTGGTATGATGTCAAAAACAACATGAACCTCACGAATGTTACTGTCATTGGTCGAGGTTTCACCAGTTTGGTTAGATGACAGAGTGTGATTTGGGAATGGCTTTCAACACTACTACATTGGCAAACCCTTATGATTTAGAGTAATTATTTTGAGGTTTGGAAGAATAAGAGTCATCGTTTGATTTAAATGCAACATTCTTGTTACACAATTATATCTTCTTCTCTTCAATGGCACGAATTTCAAGTTTACGGGCAATAGTGAATGCCTCCTTAAATGTGTGGAAGGTTTTAACTTGGAGAGTTTGTGAGATGTGTCTAGCACAAGCTCTAGTGAACAACTCTATTAACTTGGAATGAGGTAGTTGGAATGTGAGCTAGTTGATCATGTTCCGCCAATGAGCGACAAAATTTGTAATAGATTCGTCTTCATATTAGTGTGTCACATACAAGTCGATCATGGTGAAATTCTTGACAATGTTGATAAAAAAGTGGTCTAGGAAAGCCTGAGCTACCTGATTGAATGAAAATATGGAATTCCTAGGTAAAGCACTATACCAATCTAAATCCAGTCCTATTAAGGACATTGGTAATGTTTGCAAGAGCAAAGCATCATCATGAGAAATTAGATAACAAACATGTTTAAAAGACCACAAGTGTTGTTGTGGGTCTTATTTTCTATTAAATCGGTTGAAATTAGGCATTTCCCAATGGGATGGGTATGGAAAATTGGAATGGATGGGTGAATGGGCTATTGTAAATCTCGTCGTATGTTAGAGAGTTATGTGAGCTGGAGATAGATTCTTCCAATGTCTGCATCTTATCCATCATCATTTTGATAAGATCATTGGTAGGTTGTGATGACTGGGTACCCTCTGTAGTATAAAGGGGTAGATTAGGAGGGTATGGCATGGGCGGCATCCTAGTATGTGGTGGTGCCAAGTATGAAAATTGTGAGGAAGTAATGTAGGCCGGAATAGATGTAGATGGTAAGTATCCTGAATAAGCGATAGATGAAATAAGGGGATGTTAGTGATAAGTGTAGGTAGGTGGAGTGGACGTAAAGAATATCATAGAAATAAGAGGAAGAGACTGCAAGATGGATAGGAAAATGTTTTGGAAGGGAGAATGGGTTGCAACACCATTGGTGGCTGAGATGCAATAGGTATATGAGAGGTGGCGGGTGTAGATAGACCTACACTCAAGGCAGTTGATAAAGGAATGGTTAACATCTTAGGAGCAACATAAATCAAAGGTGTGACATATGTCATAGGTGCATCAGATATCGATGATGTAGGGTCAATCTGGGAAACCATGGGTGGTAAGGTGGAAGAGGTTAAGGCTAAGCTAGTAGTAGCTGATGTAGAAATGGGTGCAAGGGTAGGAGGAATGGACACATACATGTTGTATACAAGCTACCCTAATGAATCACGGGTAGATGAATGAGCAAGATAGTATTACAAAGCAGAGGGGTTGTGATCAAGGAGTCTCGTGAACTCATCATCACTAGTGGGTATGGCAAGAGCCTAATTGGGGTCCATGGGCGGTGATATTGAAGGGGGTGATGGGATAGGTGGAAGTGTCTGGTAGTTAGCATGAAACACAAGAGTGTTAGCTTGTTTACGAGTTAAAACCATGTGGCTGATGACAGAAAAGGTATTCTGACCTTTGTTGATTATGAAGAAACATAGAAGTAATGGGGATAAATCAGTCTAAAATGAGTGATTATATCTCTATTCTAATTGGAAAGTCAGAATACATAGACTGACGTCAATTGGGGTAACCAATGCCAGTATGAGGGTAACCACCACAGGTCGGCTCAGACCGATATTAGTTACTATGAAAAATAAGATATTCAAATATTTGGAAATGAAAGGTGAAAATGGGTCCACCTGGATCCTGAAAGTGATATCAGAGACTCAAGAGTGGGATAAAAATGGTAGAACAAGCCACAAAAATAATAGCAAGGTGGAGAATACTATTATATAAAAAATAACCAAAAAATCATATAAACCGACATCAGTCAGTTGATCGATGTCGGTCGCTGGACCGATATCGGTTATTGTGACATCTGGGAAGAGAAGAAAAAATGAATTTTTGGTGATTTAGATCAAATAAAAGGGCAAACCCATAGACTGAGTATGGCTACAAGGAGTCCTAATAAACCTAGAATAAAATCATAATACACCAGTCATGGTGTGGGTCGTAAAATGATAATAAATAACGAAGAAACACAAATAAAAAAAAAGCTAACAAATGTGAAATCCTAAGCTATATATTTTATGTTATGGCTTATGCCATTTAGGACTGACTATGAACATGATAAAATTTTTGGTTAACAAAGGTACCCTATAAAATCCAACAACTATGTTTGGTTTCAGGTAAGTTTTGGCATGGGAGATCCTTCTCTGAGATGATGACTGGACAAAGAAACTAGTTGGAGCCCACTGTCAATTCTCTGATCGCGTGATCATTGACAGCTTCTTTTAGGAAATATTTTGTTTAAGAACTGTGTAATTTGTTCTTAGTGATTTGGTATAGAGAGTGTGCAAAATATGAGCTACGGTTCAATTTTTCAACCATCAACTGGACATGACTTCCAACATATAGGTTTACCATAATTTAGTTTAGCTATAATACAACAAACTCAACAATACAAGTGCATAAGTTTTAAAACCCAAATCCAAAAATTATATTCGATGAGAACAAATTATGAAGAGGTTGAGGGCATGAATTTCACTAAATGCAATACAAGAAAAGAAAGAAGAATTATTTTTAATCTCGAAAAATAAGTGTCACTGAGATAATCAAAAAATAATAATATTTCCAGAGAAGAATCTTAATGTGAACTCATTTTGAATGGAAATAAATACACAAGAATTTCCCTAGGAATGAATAATGCAAAGAACCGCTGATGGGTCCCACCGGGCATGCCAAGATGTTTCACCTAATTTGCTGCTATTCAAAACTAAATAGGAAATAGGTTAGGAGGAATACCTATGATATGTAGGTCGAAGGTTAAATGCACACGTTAATGACTTTTTGATCCAAGCTTATTGTGAAGAGATTCCCTTTGGCTAGGAGGAACGACCTGTAAGAAATACAACAAGACCACCAAATAACATTAGTAATATAGGTAAGTGGACTTCCTATAAAATGCTAGATCTGGGAAGCGTGATGCTTCCTAGAAGGCTATCAATCCACTTTCAAATATAAATTAATATTGAAAATATCATGAAGTAAGGAAATCCTATTGTAGTTATACACTTTAGGTATATCATGCAAATACAATAAAAAAATCTAATCTAACATGCAAGGTTATGATTAGATCTGGAGGTTTGGTAGGTTACTCAGGGTTCTGCAGGTTTGACAGGGGTCTAGGATTGATTGGATGAGGTCTGGGTTGATTGGGTAAGGTTTAGTTGATTGAGAGGCTTGCTGGTCAAAAGGAATGAAGTGACATGGAGACTGATATCGGTCAGGTGACCAATGTCGGTATAGAGGTGAAACCGATGACGCTTAGGTAATTGACGTCAATAGGGGAAATTGACAATAATTTAATAAAAATTGTTTTTGGGCTTCTCTGTGACTACACAGAGAGTGAGAAGGGTGTGGTTAGGTTCATAATATTACTGAGAAGGCTCAAGGATATAGAGGGGGAAGTTATGGAAGTCAAAAATACTATAGGTTGTTAGGTTTGTAGATTGGTGAGGAGGTGGAGATAAAAGAATATAGGCAGAAATAAATCATAATGGAAGAGGTAAGGAATCTATACTTTAAGCAAGCACAATATGATCGAAATCACGAATACTTACCTACCTTTATAGATCTGGTTAGTGAAGGTGGATGGAAATTGATCTGTGAAGAGATTTTGGAGTCAGTGTCACTGAAATACTCCTGTAGTGTTCTCGTGAGTATTCCAATACTCTGGAAGGAGAACCGAATGCTTTCTTGGGCCTATGGTTGAGTATTTTGTGTCGTCTAGATGCTGAGAGGCTTTGGATTCATGCTTGAATGTAATAGTTCTCTCAAAACTAAAAATGACCAACCTAGGTAAAAGGTTGTAAAATTGTATATAAAGTAACCAATGGCAGTTAATGACCAGTGTCGGTCGAGGGATAGCTAGTGTCGGTTAAGGCGGGTAAGTCTAGGTTTACCAAAAATAGGCAATCTTCCAAGATTTGGTGTGTTTTCCAAGTTGAGTCCACTTAGGGAAGTAGAGTTCTTGTTAGAAAAGGTGGGAAGGTCATAGAAGAAGTCTAATTAGGTTTGAGAAGAATTCTTACTTAGTTAGGTCAAGTGGTGACTCGGCACTGAGAGTGATGACTCAGTGGTGAGAGTGATGACTTGGTCACTGTGAGTAAAATGCCCCTAGAATGAGGTGTCATGGTGAGGTGGGGGTGTGAGGGTGAAATTAATTTAATTAAAATAGTTAAATTAATTAATAATGTGAAGGTGAATATATTAGTAATAATTAGTAATGAGGCCATGGTGTGTTTAATTAATTGAAAGGGACCAAGGGGAGTGTGACATAAATTTGGTGTCTACAGGGTCACCCAAGGCACGATGTTGTCCTTAATCGCTAGACTCTTTGTGTTAGGGCATCAGGGGCTTTTGCACTCAACAAGAATTGATCCCTATTGGGCTCTGTGTGAGCCAAACAACTTCACCAATAGACCAAACGAACTTTGACTATACCTATATTATTAAAGATTAGTTTTGACTATAAGTTTGAATCTTATATGGAAGTTATTTTTTCCTTTTTAGGTTATAAGGCAATTAAAAAAACTTGACTTCCTTAAGTATATGATAAATTTTAGAATCCTTTTTTCAAGAACAAGTTTTTCTATCTTGATGCAGTGGTGTAACTAGACCAAGACCATTTAATCACTAGTAACCTATTTAATAGTTTGTAATGTGAAGATCCTTGTCTACTCACAAAACAAAAGTAATTTTCCCGATTCCATCATTTGATCATATGTTGATGGGTGTAGATAATATTATATGGGTAAGTGCAGCAAGTTGGGGGACAAAAAAGGGGTCATAAGTGGACGTCATATTGCAAATAACAACATAATATCAGCTTGTAGGGATTATTAGCAATACATACACTCAAAATTAGAAAAACTTATGTTAATATGAATTCTAGTATCCAGAGTCTAGTTTCTAAAATACTATTTTTTTTAAAAAATGGACAAGATTAGCTATATTAAACACTCAAAATTCAATGACTTGGTATTTTAATTTAAAAATTCCTATAATATTATAGTCCGTTTGCCCACGATTTGGATGACCAAAAATAGATATATATTTTTATCTTTTGGTGAGAAGTTAGATGCCACTATCTATCTTGGGATGGATTTTATTTTGTATTTTTTTTAACAATATTTTATTTTTTATGATTTTTTCCATGAAAGTGGTATGAAAACATAAAGAAAACAAAGCACTTTCCGTTTGCCCACCATAACTTCATCAAAATAATTGAAATCAAATAAATTTTTTTTGAACATGTATATAATTTCACCACGGTTGGGATGGTATAAGTTTTATTACATTCTGATAAGTGAAACAAAAATTTTAGTCTTAAACGTAGACATAAACATTCACAAGAAAAAGTGTCTTAAAGACCTACTATTAGTAAAAAATTATAAAATGATATTTATCCTACTCTATTCACTTTAAAATCAATATTTCTACAAAGCTAACAGTCTCCCCTACACAATGGTACCATTTTTATGACATATTTATGAATTTTCGACATGGTTCAAGTCCACAGAAGACTAAATTTGATGTTTTGTTGTTTTTAATGTAAAATTCAGGATTTGATGTCCACTTAATTGTCCCCCAACTTGGTGCACTTACCCATATAACATGACCTTCTTAGATGTGCTCTACATAGAATTTTTATTCTATTGTTATACTGTGAGGGGTTCCTAGAATAATAGACAAGTAGTGTAATGGTGTGAGTTGTTCACTTTTATCCTCAACATTAAAATTAACATCTATTTGACCATCATATGGTGATTCTTCCTCGAACTTGATGTGCATTTGACCAACACTTAAATGTTTTGTTCTTTTCTTGGATAATTCGGTAAAAAAATAATATCTTTGCTATATGGTAAGGTCTAGGTCCCCTTTTTTATTTGAATAGAAACATTGTTAAACAATGCGGAAGTGACAGGGAAAGATATGAACTAGGAGATAATGTGCCAAAAGGATTGGATATGCGGTCACTTATTAGTTAACTCTTCTTCTCTTTCAGGGTAAGGTTCCATACAAGAACAAATTACAATAATTTGTTTGCTAGTTTGTAATATATATTGTACAGAGGTGGTATAAAGAGAGTAGTGAAAGTCCCTACCGTTATTAAGGAGATACTTTTTGAGAGACATTGTATTATTAATACTGGAATGACATTTGATATAAGAGATCTTGTAATAACTAGATGTGCTGAAAATGTAGTGGAATAAACATTGTTCCCTCTTGCTGGAGTTTTAAGTAAGTTCTTCATAAATGTGGTAGGGTAGTACTATAGCTTGCTATATTTTGTTTGCATTTTTTATATAAGGTAGAATAATAACCATGTAAATATGCATATATTAGTAGATGTTTATTAAGATGTAAGCCAACATATTGTTTGTATTGTAATGTAAACTAACATACATATCTCAAATACGACTATCTAAAATATTATGAGAGATATCAATCTTGAGGCACCTATCTAACATAATCAACAAAATCCAAAATAGGTACCACATGATTGATATCTCTTACCATATTTTAGATAGCTATAATTAATATATCTATGCTAGTTTAGAACACCTTTGCCAATTATTTGACAACTATGGTTGCATGGACGATAACGATGTGATTAGGAAATTGAACCATGTTTTGTGAATAAATAAGACTTACTATTGATTTATTTGGCATTTTGTGAACTTATTTTGTAATTATAATACATAATTATGGTTTACTTTAATCAAAGTAAATTTCTTCAATGTAAATAATGATTTAGAATTAGAAATACAATAAATACAGTAAATATGATTTTTTAAATAATGTGTTGATAAGGTATGATCAAAGAAATTCTCTTGAAAGATAAATATAGTAAACTAGGGTTAGGGTTAGAGAGGTAACTATTATCCCAAACTAACCCCCTCCCAGATTAATTTAGATAACTCATTTAAAATGGACTTAGCCATTTAAACAAGCCAGATATGTTTAAACAACCATCAAATTCCACCTCTCCAAAGCATTGGTCATTGGCATTTAAAACCTCGCAGGAAGCTCAACTAATATTTTAACAGATCATATTTAAAAGAATATGTGACGTTCATTTGGCCATTAATTTCAGCACCAAACATCATGAAGCAAGCCACGTGGTAGGATTCTGGCACTCCTCACGGTCTAAGCATTCCATGGACCTCAAGTCCATGGAATTGATTATGTTGGATAGGATTTTGGGTCTGGGTCTGGGTCAAGGCAAGTCAAAGAACATGTGTTAGGTGAAGGCAATGAAATATGGCACAATCTCAGTGGTCGAAGTGGGACACATGTCCGCATTCTAGTAGTATTTAAGGCAAATGTATTCTATGGACCTCAAGTTCACGGAATAGAACGAGTTTTAAAATGGTTTCAGGTTTGGGCAAGGTTGGCAAGTCAACGAGGACACGTGGCACAAATCAAAGTAAGTAAGCAGACACAAAGTGAACTAATAGTTTTAAGTCTTCCCATATAGAAGTTGTGATGTGAAGGTACAACCAATGAAAGGTGAATACGTGTAATATGTGGATATTTCCTATTGGCTCATGTTTCACATCAGTCAAAATGGGATATCAAAGTTTTGACATTGCAAGGAGCATGGAGTTTTCTCATTGGCTCACATTTTTCTATTGTCAGTCAGGATAAAAGAACATTCAGATATTGCGAGGAGCATGGATCTTTCTCACTGGTTTGTGTTTCACACTCTGACAAGGTTGGTATAACTGAAGATTGATATTGAGACATGCGTGGAGCTTTCTCATTGGGTTGTGCTTCGCGATGGATAATGGAGGTTTCATAAGGCCCGTCACCACAACTAGTAAAAAGAGAACACGCAGAAAAGGAAAAACAATGCACATGTAGATGAAGTAAATCCTTGAGCCAATCAAACGTTGCTACATGTCACGTTCCTATGCTCCACAACATGTAAATTTTCAAATGGCTGGATATCTTTTGCTCAAGAGCTCCAAATCACATAAATTTTATATTTTTGGAAAGGTCTCCTCGACCCCTTCAATTTGGCATCATTTGATTCAGAATCTAGATATTGATGGTGTTTGGTAGGTAGAAAATAGGAAAAATAGTCTAGGCATTAATGCACGCATCCAGATGGCTTAACCACCTGAATTGATGAAGTATGGGGATCTTATCTTCTCCCACAAGTAAAAAGGACACTGAGGAATGGTCTTGTGAGGCTTCCTATGTTATTTCCTAGAGATTTAATGCATGATTGATGGTGGTTGAAGCTTGAAATCTGTGTTTCAAGGAAAAAGAAATACTTTCATTCATGAAAAGATAATATCTGATCTCTTTCCCTCTCTTTTACCTCTTCTCTCTCTCCATTCTTCTATGTACTATAAAATGATGCTTATTCCAAAGGATTGACATTCTAGTCTGCAAAGGAACCATGTCAAAATGGTCTCCCGAGCAATTGTGATTGCGAACCTTCATTTTGGCCTATGTAGATGTGTTCTTGCCTTCTGTTTCAGCTGTAATGGACTTTGCATACCTTTAAGAAATAAAATATGGTGTTTGTGGCTCTCTTTTATTTGCATCTTTCCTCTCTTTTACTATCGTGATGTGTTGTGTATACCTATCTCATTTGTAGGCTCCATTGTGATTGTGTTTCATGTGAAAGTGGCAAGTTAAATGCTGTTTTGAGTTGTGGCACTTTTGTGTGCCCATTTCTCCCCATATCCCTCATTGAGTATTCATCACCCCTTTCTTGGTTCTATCAAATTTATTAGCTTAGGATTTCCCTTTCCATGCATCTCTTTCTAACCCTTGTCCCTTGGATTGTTAGAGTAGGATTAGATAATTGCATTTCCTTCCTTAGGGGTAGTGCTAGCATTAGATTTAGATAGAGGAACCGACCTTCTCTAGAGGTCTATCTTAGTTTGCAAGGCCCCACAACTTGGAGATAGTCATATGTTGTCTCAAAATCTTGGGTTATCTATGACTCGTGGCAGGTTGTAATTTTGAGCTCCAACGGTAACATAATTTTGTGAAGTTTGGAAGTGTGACAAAGATATAAAACTATAGAAATGGACTACATAGATTGTCATCATTTTTCTTATAAAATACAAAGATTTGTAAATTAGCACATGATGGGGTCACCCATGCCAAACAAAAATTCCATCATTTCTAGACCTATATGATTGGTTTTTACCTCTCATGTTTTGATTCACAACTCAGTTATAACACCTAGTGTGCCTATGTCCATAAATATTAAATATGTGATCAAAATTTAGTGATCACACTTTTGTACCTACAAATGGATTCTCCTTTGTAGAAATTATGGCTCCTTTCCTTGTGGCATGTAAAAAGGGTTTGTTTAATTTTTCCAAACTGACCTCATAAATCCCCTAATTATGGAGCATTTTGGACATAACACTACCTTGAAAGGGACTTATGCCTACTTAGTTTTCTTTCCCATTAGATGTGTGAAAATGTGCATAAATAGTGGTTTTTGGCAAGACCCAAATAATGCCTTTAACACTTGACAATAATCATTGAATTTAATTGCAATGCTTGAGAATGATCTAAGGAAGAAAAATAGGACGTATTCAAACCTATAGCCTATTGACACGGTGTAAGGATTTTCAAGTTCAATGATAAGGGCCAAAAGTTCTTTTAAGAGTAATTGAGTGTTATATACCCTATATGTTAAGAGATGTCCCTAATGAGTAGGGTGTATGTGTTTATATAAGTGATTTGTGTTAGTGATTTTCCACTCAATCGAGCCTAATCAGAACAAGGTAATTTATGCATTTAAAAATTTAATTGTTACAAGAATAGAAATGTTGGTCTTGTACAAAACCATCTCGTATTTTTTCTCTTTAAGGTGATTGTGCTCAAGTTTAACGTAGGATCCAATAAAATACATGAGGTGGATAGATAGGAGTTTGTATATATTTTTAATACATGGTGCATTGGATTCAAAAGTGCTAAACTAAGTGGCAACTGTTGACCCAGTGGACTCAGAGTGTAGGAACTGAGCGGGACACCTTTATGATTAATTCAAAATGGTATAATGCTAGTATAAATGCCAAATGATAATTGACAAGTTCCTTAGGTCCATATTTTGGTTATTTCAATCACGCCCATTTTAATATAGTATTTTATTTTTTTGGATTAAAATAAGTGAAATGCAAATGCAAAATTCCCAGTGGTTAAAATGTATGCGAATCTAAAAAAGTTTGTCATCTTTCTCTTTGTACACCATACATGTTAACCTACAAATCATATGTTAAAGTGTGTATTAGTTCTCAATAGTGATCCTTATAAAATAAATAAATTATAAAGAGCTAAAATTATAAAATCATGAAATGACTACATCTGATTTCCCCTGGTGCCATCAGAAGGGGTCTGAATATCATGTGTGATAACTTTTTCATTTTGGGTCTATTATGAGCCATTTTTGGACTTGAATATAATTTGGGCATATTGTTGCACTTAAGCCTACTATAGTTCAATTGACATAACATTTGAGCCTTCTACAAAAGTAACGTGACACTTGGATATTCTATGAAGCTAATGCAACACTTGATTTTTCTATAAATCCAATGTTCATGATAAAAATACATGTCATTATGTGGTATGTGTAAAATCCTATAAGATGTTTACAATAATTGTGTGAATATCATTATATGGTATCAACTAAATTCTTATAGATTTCATTTGCATGAACTTGTTAGAAATCCCAAAATATGCTTGAGATGAGGTATGTTGTAAAGTATCACTTAGTTCAAAAGAGAAAGTGTTATTCATATAAAATGTATAGCCTTAACATCAAGGATGTAAACTATATATAGTATATCAACCACAATGGTAAAATGAGTAATGTGTATTATCTATAATAATTTTAGAACAAGTAATATGTGTCATCACATTGTGAGGTATACCATTAAAATATACAATAATTCAGAAAATAACATAGCATTACTGAGTAGAGTAGTATAATAACAACACGAATTGACACCTCATGGATCCATAGTGAACTATGTTGCTTCATAATAAGTTAAGTTGTTTACAATTTTAGGATTTATTCATCCTTTTTGCAATCTTCCGAATTTTAATATAGGGTTTTCACACAAAGAGTGCACCAATAATTTTGGGTTTGTAAAATTTTTCACCTTGACTCTATTTTTTGGTTTAGGGCTCTTGCTATGATATTTCTAAAATTTGTTTCAGATTAAACTCAAATGTTTTTCATCTTTTCTATGTCCGTATATCGTATAATATAGATCCATTTGATACGGACCCTCATATATGTAATGGAATGGTTTAACAAGAGGTTGTTCCATATAAAATAGTCTTAGAGTAGGTATTTACCTTAGCTCATGTTCACCTAGGTAATTTATTTACCTTTATTGTATTTATCCTCACCCACTTATGTGTGCGGATATTTATTTTATCTTATTTAGATATTAGGAGATATTATCTAGTTGTTAGGTATAGTTATTTCCTTGATCTATGGTATTGGCTATTTCTCTCATTGATCTATGGTATTGACTAGATCCTTGATGTCCAGTTCTCTCCTAAATCTATAGTCTTAACTAGTTCTTTGATGACTAGTTATTTCCTTGATTTATGGCTTGATCTACGACCTTGACTGGTTCTTAGATTATTATTCCTTGCCTATATAAGCAAGGCCCATTCTCATTGTATTTCATTGAGTTCCATAATAATATATGATATTGTTGGTCATTTGTTTGCAAATGTTTTATGTAAAGTTATTCTGGTGAATTGCTTTCATCTTATAGATTGTGGTGTTTGATTAACATATGTGTTCTTGGCTTGGCACGATTTGGTTATCATTCCTTTTAAATATTTTTACACCATAGAGTGAGGTAATTAGACATTATTTGTTATAAATGGTTGTTTTTAGAAATATTTTATTCATTATTGGTATAGTGAACAATTGTGTTGAAACCTTGGAAATGAAAATAATTTGTATAGGTCAATTGTGTTGACAAGTCATTGGGTTCTAAATTTGTAAATATATCTAACAAGAAAATGTGAGTTGTATTGACATGATGCATGGTAGAGTAAGCATATATGGTGTTTTGATATCTAAATGTCATATAAATGGAGACCAAAAATGAAAAAAATTGAGGAAGAAATACTTGACATGTATAGGAGTTATGGAAATATGAAAAAAATGAGGATGAATGTAATCTAATGTGATAGGAAGTGTAAAATTGGTTCACTTCATTAGAGAGTTTAGTTTGTGATAGCAAGGAAATGGGTGAAATTTTGCGGGGGTTTATTCTTGCACCGCATATGTGGTTTTATTTATTTTCTTATTACACGGGTTTTGGTGAGATCAAACATTGGCTGGAGTGATTAACCTGAATCTATTCAACCCTGTTTAGAACAAGAATTTAATCCTTTTCTAATTTGTAAATATATCTTACGATAAAATATGAAATGTATTGACACAATTTAAGGTAATGTATTTAGATTTTTTATTTTCATATTTAAATTCCATAAAAATAAATACCAAAAAGGGAACAAAATTTAGGAAGAAATGACACCTATGTGAGTCTATGAAGTTTGTTTTGTGCACATATTTGACTTGTTTAGTAGTTGTAGAAACCCACACAAAGGATGCTAGATGTGAGTAAATTTAGTATGAAATGTGAATTAGCATACTTCATCAAGGATATTAGTTTCGTATTTTAAGATAATAATAAAATGTGTGCAAATTTTTATTGAGGTTTTATCCTTGCACTGCATCTATGGTAGGAAAAGATAGCAATCATAGTCTTAGTTTTGTGTTGATTATATTGCTCTGTTTTTTGTTATTTTGTTTTAAATTATGGCCACCATCCATATAATCTTAGGTCAGGGCTCCACCAATTAAGAGATGGAGAAGACATATGAAAGAATATGATATTTATGAGGTAAGTATTTTATGTGACTCTTTTTTGTTTAATTTTTTTTCATTAAATTCTTTGCAGACTAGACTAGATGAGACTAGACCAGAAATCAGGATATTTTGTACTTATTGCTTCCATTCGAGTTTTACCATATTTTATAAGGAGTATTTGATTTGTTACATTATATAATTTATTCATTCCATTTTCAATATTTTGAATCACAGTTTTAAGGGGTTACCCATGTTTATGAAGTGTAAAGGTATATACAAATGTATCGTGCCTTCACTTTCTAATTACATGGGGATTTTTTATTTAGGGCTTTACTTTTGGAATATCCAAATTGAATCATAGTTTTGAGGTTTTAGACTACATGAGACTTTTCAATGTACAAACACAACAAAGATGAATCCGTAATAAAGAGGCTTTATCAGAGATATAGTAAGTACCATCGAAAACCTATTTGTACTCTAAAAATATGCTAAATACTTAGTGGGTAAGTGCATGGAAAGGGGGGACCAAAAGGTGGTCAAAAGTGGACAAATTTTTCTTGAAATCAACAAAACTTGAACTTCATCCAATAATTTGGCATGCGTATGCTCAAAATTTGACAAAGTGATATCAATGAGTATTGTACAGATCAAAATCTAGTTTCTAAACTACTAGTTTTTTTAAATGGTGGAGATTAGGAGGGTCAAATGTGGTGCGCACACAAAGCATGTCTATTTTTGTGTAAAAAAGATAAGAACCTACTGTGTGTGTGCACCCCTATTTTTTGAGTTATATACATTATTCTTCAAATCCCTTTTGTATAAAGTTATCTAAGACCATGTGGGAGGTCCCACTAATGTTTCATAATTTTTAAATGAATATATAGTTTTTTATTAATTTTCAAAGTGCACATATCCTAAAAATGAAATATTTGTGTGTACACCCCCATAAATTTGAGAGAAAAGGTCATTTTTTTAGTGTGTGTAGAATGGATTTTAGAAAAAACCACTTTTTTGTTTGAAATTTGGATGGAAAAATCATAAATTATGCACCAAAACGTATGCATAGGTTTTTGTAAGAAAAGAAGGCACTAGTAAAAGAAATTATGGATGAAATCCTTAAACTAGTCAGATTTTAAAAGGAATTATATTGTCACCGAAGTAAAACCGAGCTTGACATTGTAATATATATATATATATATATATATATATATATATATATATATATATATATATATATTATGTTATAATGCATGAGATATCGGGGTGTACACGTGAGATTTTGATGTTTTTCTATCAAACACGAATTTATTCACGGATTACATAGTCCAAACCTTAAGTTTGGATATCCAAGGAAAATACAAGCCTATGGATTCGGGATTTTAAACTCAAAGAAGATAAAACACGAGTGCACGTTCCTATTTGCAATGTAAAATATGTCCAAAACAGGAACACGAGCATTTTTCTGCTTGGTAAATTAGAGCCGTAATATGACCTCAATTTTTCCCTTTTGTGTTATAATGTGCCCGAGCCATAAAACGAGTGTGTTTGGCTAAAATAGACAAAAATTGGATTTGTGTTCGATTTTTGGTCCCCTACCTTTGTGCACTTACCTTAGTACATTTGATTCTTAATTTTTCATTTAAAACATAGGAAATTCAAACACTTTGCATTGTTTAGATATGTTGCAAGTAGCCAATTCAAGTTTTTACTCTTAAAAACACTAAAAAATTAGTACATGTGTTCTTTTATTAATATTTCAATGAAATCAATTACTTCTGAATTCATGATTTTGTCTTCAATGAACCCAAAAAATTAGAACACAAAAAATAGCTTATACAATATATTTTGATTATTAATTTTATATTTTTTCTATTGGGAGGATAGTTTGGATAGATTCTAAAGGGATCAATGATATAGAGTTTTCAGTATCACCCAACAATTAAACCACTTCATCCAGCCTTGATTATCAACCAACATGTATAATTTTATGTGTTTAATGAATGAAGAAAAACAGATTCAAACACATCAAATTTCTAAAAAAAAATTAGGTTTTACTCAAAACATAATTTGCCACTTAAAATCAATTGTACTGTATGATGGGAAAAAGAGGACAAGAGAGATACGGAAACAACTGCTAGAGGAATTGGTGTTGATGAATGTGGCAAAATTACCCAGTTGATTGTTTTCCAGAACGAGACCAGTTTGTAAAACATGGAAAGACCTATTGTCTTCATCAGATTCCCTCAAAAACATCTTCCTTAATGAAGATTTTACCTCTCTGTCTTTGAGCTCCATGTTTTTTTTACAATTATCTCCATTCGGATATGATGATATACAATCATGGATGATTGAAGGAGATGCAGATTTCCAAAGTATGTAAGTGTATAAAGATTGCTTCCAACAACATGTTCTGCTGCTCTAAATGGGAAAGACATGGCCATTCAAATTTATGCATAGTCAATAAATATTTGCAAGGTAATAACAATAATACATGGATAGAAGTTCCTTATGCTTCACACATTACAATAACTATTTATTGTCATTTTATTGCAACTGGTTTCGACTCCCCCACAAATAATTGCATGATCTTGCTGGGAGAGTATTACTGGCATACAAATAAGAGTAGTATTGTTGATCTTTATGATTCCAAGTCCAATTCATGGACTTAGATGTTTTTTGAACACTCCCATCATCCTCTAAGGAGAGGTGTTTATTCTCATGTCTGATTCTATTGGTTGAGAAATTACTGCAAAAATGGTGAAATTGTAGAATTCAATATTGCTGAGAGGTGTTAGACCGTCATTCCATCACTGACATATCATAATGTAGCCTACCCTGATTCACAAGATGGTTTAGTATCTTCGAAAACACTAATAAAGATATATGAAAAACATTACGATGTTAATGTTCACTTGAATAAATCTAAATTTTCTTGGGAATCAACTAGAAGTGATGGGCATATCATCCTGGTTGACAAGAATTTTTGTTGTATGTGGAAGTTGGAGAGAGAGGGATAAGGAAGGGCAAGAGATAAATAGATGGTCTCAGTTACCCATTGATTTTCCTTAGAATATATGTAGAGTAGCATCAAACAACATTAGATGGATGATGGTGGTTGGAGATAAAATATCAGTAAATAATAGTGAAGGAAGAAGATTCAAAACAATTGAATTGACAGATTTGCACCCAGAGCTTTTGATCCACATCCAGAAATATGGAAATTACATTCCATTATTTGCTTCACCTTTAGAATGTACCAATGTATGGTGGCCACAACAAATTGCCCAGGCTTCTCATAACAATATGTATTGTAAATTTGATTAGTTACCAAACTAATGATGCTAAGATTTTATTGATTGATTGACATGTCAATGTATGGTGGCCGCAATAAGTTGCACTACTTTCCCATAGAAATAATGAGAATTATATATTAAGTAACAATATTATATGTCTTTGTAAAGTTGTTTGGTCAACCAGTTTATGATGTTAACATTCTATTGGTTAATTAATAGATGAGTTTTGAAAACACTTGATAAATAGGTTCTTCCCTAGATAACTCTATAAGATAATTTATGACCACTCTTATGATACTAGTTGTTTCATCAAATTTGCTTCATTAATAGATTTACAATTCAACTAGTTGCTAATAACTTCATAATCTCAAACTAAACCTAGTTCAAATGCTTAGATTTTCTTCTCCTATTTTAAAAGTTGTCATTCATTTAATATTTTTTATTTCCACAATCATTTATATACTAATGTATATGGACCTTTAATTAAAACGTAATGATTGATAGTCAAATATGAATAATGGAATTGGAACTTCAGCTTTAATAAGTAACCTTTTGTAGTAAATTATCCAAGGGTTTTTCTAAGAGTGGTTTCCCTACTACTCCTCCCTTTCAAGCTGAAGGTGAGGTTGTTATGAGTCTTCTATCCATTAGTAAAAAGAATGTGGACCCTCCTAAATATTTTGTGGTGAACTCAAGGATTGAGGTGGAGCTTCACAATGACATAATCAACTGGCTTCATAAAGAGGTTAGAGACCTTAAGGAAAAAATTAGAGGATGTAAGATTGCTCTAGAAAATAGAAAAATGGATGAAATCCTATTAGAGGAGATTAATAGTAGGGTCTCTAAAATTGAAAAGGAACAGGAAAAATTCAGGGTTAGACAATGTGATATGTTGTCTATCCTCGAAAGCAACACCGATCTCCTCACTCTTATCACTCATGTGAGCTGGAGGATAGCAAGGGAAAAGAGAGAATCAAGAAAGATAACAACATAAAATGTATCAAAATGGCTTGGAAAGCATTAAGAAGGCCTTCCTAAATTCCATGAATGCAACTAGAGAGGTACCAATGTCTCTTTTTACGAGTGCAGTCTATATTGGGGAGCTTGGCCCTATCTATACTCTGAGAGCAATCCAGATTGGATATAGTAGTGCATCGGGAATACCATGAGTACAGACTTGGGAGAACAAGGATTTTGTTCCAAATAATCCTTGATCACCCCTATCTATCTAGCTTGATGTTTTCCCCTATCTATATATTATCACCCTTTATTCGATCCGATCGCCCCATATAGATATATATAATACCCTTTAGCATTATTGGAGTCAATTCAGGGGGTGCCTCTCTTTAGATCTATATCTCTACGGGGCCCTCTTCCTCTAGATATAGATAGAGGGGGGTTCTCTAGATAGAGAGGGGAGGGGGCATTTCCATATAGAGATAGAGGGGAGGGGCCTTTATCTAGAAAATACTATAGGGGGGCCACACATCCCTATATATACCTCTACTTAGACTATATAGAAAGGAGAGGCCATCTTAAAATATATCTTTCAATCATGTTGTTGGTGCATATTTGTTGCGTTTTTACTCGGGTTTGGCTGTGTTTTTACCATGTTTTCGTTGTGGTTTTGTTGCAATCTCATTTCAGTCTAGTTGTAGCTTTCTCTGAGCTTTATTTATTTTATGGTGGCATTGGCCTGTTTGTACTTGGGTAGGGCCCCAATCAATAAACCTTTTATTCTTGCTTAAAAAATAAGTAGCCTTTTGTAAACCATGAAGAAGCCATCAACATGTAAATATTTTCTTCTTATGGGGAAGTAGTAGTATTTTGGCTACCATGAAAAAGGAAATGCTCGTCATTAATGCACTTCCCACATTTAACTCTTTTATATGTCATCTCATATTCCTAATGTGTAGAAATTGTTTCCTATTTCGTGCTAGGAGGATATCTCATGAACCACTTCATTATTAACTTTCTAAAATAATGTCAATATCACGTTGTGCAAGTTCAAACATCATCTCTCATCCCTAAAATATTGTAATGAATGGACCAACTATAGTTTATTAAATATTGACCTACAAACCTAAAAGCTTTTGAAGTAAATAAAAATAAAAATCCTTGTTTTGGGTTTTTTTTCAATTAAGAAAATGATGGTTTATGATGAACTAACCTTACTCAAAAAATGATTTCATGCCAAGAAAACATGTTCCACCCCAATATACGATGATGGAAAATTTTAATTATTCATTATAACTAGCAATCGCACCCAACGAGTGCTTTGGAGAAGTTAAAGTTGAAGGATTGAAGGTGAAACATTTGACAAAGAAAGAGTCATGATGAATAAGGGGATTGAGGGAGGGGAATTTCCAGGGTAGGGAATCTATAGGATGGAACATAAGTGATTCACTTTTTTCTTCTGACAAGTAACATATGGAACACATGTCACTTTTTCATGACATCACCACATAGTCTATTTTATGAAATATTTTAAAAACATTATAGATGTCTTAATAGCCATCAACTTGAAATACCCCATTTTCTATTGAAAATGCAACTTCTAGGGATTTTTGCAATCATATTGTTATGTTTTTTAATAAGGAATTCCTCTCTATATTTCAAAGGGGAAGATGTCCTATACTCGAACATGTAGAAGAAAAGGGTGTACAATGAAAGATTTTGCGAGAATCAAATTGGAAATGGTGCACTACAAAGTAGTTGCACTTCAATGGAATCATGATAGCTCTAGCGTAATCGCAAGGATCGATCAATAATGGAAGAATTTACACAACAGAAAAAATATCTTGCACATACATGAAAGATAGCGGAGTGTCTTGGCATACTCATAAATCGGGAATGAAAGGGTACATATAGGGTGTTGAGTAACCCTAGTGCATGACACACAAGCAAACCCTAAACCTAACCCATGTGAGATGACCCTCCATATGTGAGTGGAGGACACATAGGATCCCACACACCAACACCCTCCCTTTATCGAAGCTGGGGTAATGGCTATGATGATTCTGACAGAACAAGAAGACACTCCTAAACAACTAAGAAAGATGTGTCAATGGGGCATGGAAAATAAAGGCCTGATAAGGTGCCCGTATACAAAAAACATCTTCCTTGAAGAATAAGAAGAAGAAGAAGAAGAAATGAGTCCCAACACAAAGCCTGATGAGGTACCCATGCACAAAAAGAAGTCCCAAGCAGTGAAGGAAAACCCAGTGGGAAAAACATCCACCACAAGAGAACAAAAAACTCTCTAATCTAAGAAAGATTCCAAAGATGGATCCTAGCCATAGACTAGCCTGTAAAGGTATCCATGTACAAAAGGGAAATCTCTTGGAAAGATGAAAAAGAGAGAAGAAGAGGGAGACAAGATGGATGCGGAAGATGACATGGACGGATCTGAACTCTGCAACTCTAATAAGTCTCCTAGAAGAGTGTCAATGATGAGATCCTCTGCCTCTAGACTAAATAAGAGCCATCCGCACCGAACTGTGTGTCTACCCTTAGGAAGGACAAAAAATATGTGCTAGAAATCTGCCCACTCCATGAAGGAAACCAAAGGCAGTAGCATGAAGAACTCTGAGTTTGGTCCACGAAAGTGTGACATAGGTCTAACAAGTGAGTGCAAAGGAACTGAAGGCAATGTCACGAGTGTAGAACTGTCAGAGTATGAAGGGTTAAACACCTATAGAAATAATTTCCAATTGATGTGAAGGAAACAAAACATCCCCCACGACATAAAATAGATCTACAAACAAGGGTGGATCAATGAAAGTCTCCGAAAAAGTGGAAGTGGTAAGAGTCCCAGAAGGGGAACTCCCAACAACGGAGATGATGAACTCCTCTGAAATACATGTAGATGGATGAGGAACCTATAGTACATCACAAGTATACTTTGTGAAAAGATGATTAAGATTAAGTAGATAATCATCCCAATGAGGGGGCTCAAGAAATAGAAGAGAAATTTTAGATAGGTATGAGTCATCCAATGAAGGTAGAGGAGTGAAAGGGGCCTCACAAATTGAAGGTCAAAAAGAGGTGTGTGTGATGAATGTATGATATTGTATATGAGACTACTCAATATCTGATGAGATGTGGGATGTGTCAACACTCTCTAGAATAGTGAGAGAAGGAGGAGAAGAGTCCTCTATAGTACTCTCGACATTAGAATTGGGTGCAAAATCCTTGTCATCAGAAGTAGAACCAAGCAAATATGTGTTAATGGAGCTATCATCACACGAAGAAATAGAGGAGATAAATGAATCAGAAGTAGAGGTGAAGAAAGAGTGGTGTCCAAAAAAATCTAAGCAAGTACGTCTCATAACCGAAGTATCTCTAACTAAACCTCCAATAGTTTGCAAAGTTTTCCTAGCCCAAAGAGGACCAGAAGAATCAAGCTCAGAGTTAGAAGATTCTTCACTCGAGTGAGAAGGGACATATTCCTCATCATCACTACTGTCATAATCAGAAAACTCAAAATTATGAGGGTCAAGAAGAGGAACACGCTCAATAACATCATCATCTAAGGAGTCAAAATCCGAATCAGAGAGCTGAAGAACCTTAATAGGTAGAGAAGTAGAAGTCAAATATGACTTAATGCTTCTCTCAATATCAAGCAATGAAGTGGGTGTCGAATAAGAAGTAAAGTGGGAAAAGGTATACAACCATGAACTGTGATCTACCTTTCCTTCAGCCATTGTGGTATCATTGTTAAGCTCATGAATAATCACTGAATTAGGACCAAATTCCACTCGCATTCCTTTACCAAGGTGAGTAATTTGGTAAACCAATAGGAGATTGGTAGAGAGATCAGGAACACTCAACACTTGGTTAAATGTTCCCCCATCTATATCTACCAATCCACTACTGGAAATTAACACTGGTGTGTCATTACCCATCGTGATTTTGGACATACCACAAGGCTCGATGTTGTAGAACTCAACATGTGAAGAAGCCATGTGGTGTGAGGCATCAAAATCTATAATCCACATTGATGAAGGAGCAACTTTGGCTACAAGGGACTTTCCTTTCTTCTTATTAGATTTAGACCCTTTTGTAGTAGAAGACTCGACCTTTGGAGCATTTTTTTATAGACTCAAGAACACCTATTTGATTTTTCTCAAGTAAATGAGTTAGGTGATCAATTTGATTTCTCATGCATAGCAGATTTCTTACAATAGGAACACAAAATCTTTTCTTTCTTTTCTCTAGGTTCAAAAGTCGAAGCGTTCATGTTAAATTTAGTTTTGGTCTTGGTTTCCTTCTTAGGTTGATCCTTTTTCTCTATCTTATTATTAGTCTTCTTTTCCTTACTAGTACTTGCTACAAGGGCATGTGACTTGGACTTGAGAGACCCCATTTGAATAAGCTTGTCCTATTATTAAATGAATTAAGATGAAAAAAATTCAAAGGAGGGCATATTCCAAGCATTGCCCAAGGCATATTTTGTAGCATAAAATGTTGACACAAAGATGGAGTATTCAAGACCTAACTTAGAAAGAATCGACAAGATCAATTGGGAATCTTTCTTCTCTACTTGACATTCCTTTAACAATAATCTAGTGTGGAAAAAAATTGAGAAGAAGGCTTGTAGGTTTTCAAAGTCGATAGGATTTAATCCTAGTAGTTTATTTTCCAACTCATGTGTTCTCATGTCATCTTGTTGTCCAAACATTTTATCAACGTTTTCCACGTAGAATTAGGTGTTTTAGACGACTCAATGTGGAAGAGAAAGTAAGGAGAAATAGACATGCAAAGAAGACCTAAAGGTTCATCACTATGGTTTAACCACTTAAATTTTTCAGGGTTGTCATCTGGTTCAGTCTTAGTTCTCATGGTGATGCAGAATAACCCTTTACCCCTTAGTTTCATAATAATTTTTGATCTCCACTTGAAAAAGTTGAATGATGTAAGCAAAGGAAGTGAATAAGCATCCATTGTGAAGAGAGAGAGAAGGAATGCAAAAAAGAATCACAACCACTCAGGATAATATAATAACCCCCTACTTTCGAAACTTTATAGTAGAGTGCATTGGATACAATTAGGTCTGAGCGTGCATCTTGAAACAGTTGGTAACTCGCCTTGCAATCAGCGTAATAACGCGTAAGAGAGGAGACCACAATCATGTTTCGTGGAGCGCAACAAAGTGACACCGTAAACAAGCACAACTTGTAAAAAACTAGGAAGGAGGTGAAATAAAATCATGGTTACGAGAAAGAGCTTCTCACGTCGTAAAGGATACCCCCTTGATGTAAAAACGGTGTCAGAAGCACTCATTCATCGCAAGCAATAATAAGGGTAAAATGCAATGAAGAAAGGAACTCAAGATGAGTCCGGAAGATCTCCAGAACACCGAAAAGGCACGTGGAAGAAAAAAAGGTGCTTATAGTGATATTACACACTTGAGTGCACAATTAATAAAAAAATCGACAATAACGCCTAAAAAATTATCGCTTTGAAACGCCCAATTTGGCTAATTTAGAGCTATTGGAGTTTTTAAAAATGACAATTTAACGTTAATTTTAAAGGATGATTTTAATTATTACTAATCATAAAAGATAAACAAATTAGATTCATAATTAATAAAAAAAGATTTAATACAATTAAATCTAATTAATTATGAATAATAAAGAAACACTAATTAAGATATAATTAACATTAAATCCTAATTAAATATTTAAATATATTTCCCTTTTAAAAGAAATACCCACAAAAAAAAAACCCCTAAAAAAACTTCCACAAAAAGGAAATTAAAAAAACTTACCAAACTTATCAAAAATCTTACCAACCAGCTCGTGGCTCGGTGGAAACCGTTGGAGATGAAGACCATTCGGGTGGATCTTGAGTTGGGTAGAGGATCCCATGTTGGGGATCAAGGTGCCGGGAAAGCCGTGTAATGGCCGAGCTATGTGGAGGTCACCGGATCAATGCCACAAAAGGCGCCAAGAGATACAACACAAAATGAGCTCAGCGTGGGTAGTGGAAGACCGTTGGAGAGTGGGTCGAGGTGTAGTGCTCGACATGCTATTGGAGGGATCCCGAGGGCTTGATCCAGGAGACACATCCACCCACATAGGAGAGCATGCATAGGGAGGAGCTCGAGCTCTGGGTAGGGTAGGAGTTCATTGAGAAAGACCACGATCTGGCCGACAGGAACATGACTCGCCAAAGCAAGCACAACTTCGCAGGGAAAAAGATGGCTCAGCCACAAAGATAATAATGGCTTGACTAGAGAAAATAAATTATCCTGAGCTACAAACACATCGAGGGAACTCAATTCATAGCAGAATGAACAAAAAAATGAGTAGAGGTAGTTTGCGAGATAGGATGAGCACGAGCCAGGGATTCAACGAGTTGAGGAGCCTGGGGCAGAGAAGAGGATCTTGGAGGAGTTGAACACAACAAAATACCCCTTCACATGAAATTTTAACCTTCAAGCCATAAAGGGAAAACCTGTATTTTGCAAAATGACAACAAAAACACAGAGAAACATAAAAAATAGAGATCTAAAATTTTTTAGTTTAATAAAAAATTAAAAAAGCATAAAATAACCTCTATTTTAACTGATCTACCAATTTTAGCTGCAATTAGCTAATTGTAGCTGTAAAACCCCTGAAAACTGAAGGAGATACCTGCACATGCAAGAAGAATACAAAAAAACCGAAACAACTTTCCAAGAACAACTTGTTGAATAAGTTAGCAATAAATTTACAGAATATAACGATCAAAAAAATTACATGAGGGGTAAAGAAATGAAACCAAGACTAATAACAACTCAAATGACAAATGCAGGTTTACTCAATCTTAGCTCTGATCCATGACAAAGTTTGTGAGAATCAAATCAAAAATGATGCACTACGAAGTAGTTGCACTCCAACAGAATCATGATAGCTCCAGTGTAATCGCAAGGATCAATCAATAATGGAAGAACTTGCTTAACAGAAAAAAAGCTTGCACATAGAGGAAAGACAACAGAGTGTCTTGGCATACTCATAAATCAGGAATGAAAGGGTACATATTGGGTGCTAAGTAACCCTAGTGCATGACACACAAACAAACCCTAAACCTAACCCATGTGAGATGACCCTCCATATGTGAGTGGAGGACACATAGGATCCCATACACCAACATACAATTGTGTGATGCTCACTTCACAAATTTTGTAAATCTTTTAAGTTATGACATTTAATATCATTTTAAGTTATAAAATTTAATAAAGTTAAAAATATGAATTAGACTCAAAGTAGGGGACATACCAGAGACACATTGTTTCATCAACAACTCCTCCCCAAAGGATTGTAGTTAAAATATCCCAAGGAGACTTTGAAATTACATTTATCCAAAAAATTTCAAGGAAAAATAGTGTTTAAGTTCCCATGCCACTATTGGTGTGTGGGATCCTATATGTCCTCCACTCACATATAGAGGGTCATCTCAAATGGGTTAGGTTTAGGGTTGGTTTGTGTGTCATGCACTAGGGTTACTCAGCACCCTATATGTATCCCTTCATTTGATATTTATGAGTATGCTAAGACACTCCGCTATCTTTCTCTATGTGCAAGCTTTGTTCTATTATGCAAGTTCTTCCATTGATTGATCGATTCCTCCTTGTGATTACGCTGGAGCTATTACGTTTCCTTTGGAGTGAAACTTCATCGTGGTGCACAATTTTTGATATGATTCTCGCCAACTTTTTCATGGTATCAGAGTTGAGATCGGGTAAACGTGCATTCGTCATCTGAGTTGTGATTACTCTTGGTTTCGTTATTTTTACTCCTTGTGTAATTTTTTCAATCATTAGATTCTGGAAATTTATTGCTAATGTTCTTAACAAGTTGCTCTTGGAAAGTTTTCAGTTTTGTTGTGTTCTTTGTGCATGTGCAAATCTACTCGAGTTATTAGGGGTTTTGTAGCTACATTTAGCTAGCTGTAGCTAAATTTAGCAAATCAACTAAAAATGGAGGTTCTTTATTCTGGTTTCTAATCATTTATTAAACTAGAAATTATTTTTCAGAACTCTATTTTTCTTTTTCTTTTTTTTTTTTTACTTTTTTTTGCATATTCAAGTCAAAAAAATCAGTGATTAATGTTTTTTGGTGCACTGCTCTCCACCGAGCTCCTACCTGCGAGCTCCTGCAACCTTACCAAGTTCCTCCTCAAGCTCTCTTGGCTCATGCATAACCTACGTTTAGTTAAGTGCTCACCCGATTTGCAATTTACTCATGCCTCTACATTGACTAACCACCAATTGCCTTGTTTGGACTCGGGCTCGTTCACAGTTTAAATGTGGTAGTTTTGTTCGTGATTGCTTTTACTGGTGAGCTCATTTTCGTTGTTTTGGTTTACCTTCCTGCACTCTCGGTGCTGGTTTCACACATTTGCGGGCTTGGGTTTACATTGTTTCCTTTTGCATTATCTGTGATTTTACAAGGACATTTTTTTGCATTAGCTCATCTTAATTTGCATTGGTTGGACTCGACTTTTCTGTTGTGCATCAGCCTTCATCTCGAGCTCGTGGCATTGGTTTCGTTCCATTCATCTCAGATTAAAATATGAGTTTGCAAGAGATTCCCTCAACGTGTCTCAAACATGTGTGCTTGTGCTTAGTTTCCTTTCCTCTAGTTGCATTAGATTGGAATCTTGTTGCATTGGATTCCCGTTGCTATGAACGTGCAGTGGAACTATGGGCTCGAATTTATGCTCAACTATTATTCACTTGGATTCCACCTGTAACTTTTGTTGTTTGGGATCTCTATTTGTTGTGTGCCCATCTACCAGCATTTACACCACATGCCTTCCCATTAACCATCTTAAGATCCTTCCCCCCAACGTCTCACCAAGACCCACGCCGAGTTTTGTCCTCCTGCTTTCCCACCTCCAACCGCCTCCAACTCGGATTTTTTATTAAGTTTATTTCATTCCATTTTGTGAGTATATTTTTAAATAAAGGTAAGCTTTTTAAAATCTATTTCTATTAATAGATATTAATAGAAATTAGTTTCTTTTAAATTTAATAGATTTTAATAGATCTTAGTAAGTTTCTTTTAATAGATCTTAACCGAAAAATTCTAAATTGTAAGTGGAAACAATATAAAATTTGATTTCTTTTAAAAAGGAAAGTATTTAAATATTTAATTAGGATTTAATTATTAATTAGATCTTAATTAGTTGAAATTAATTAGATTTAATTATATTAAATATACTTTTATTAATTTCAAATTGACCTCATTTATGATTAGATAAAATATTTAAAATCGTCATTCGCTTTAACATTAATTATCATTTTTTAACTCCCATAGCTTTAAAATTAGCTAAATTAGGCGTTTCCAAACGATAATTTTTTAAGCGTTATTGTCGATTTTTTTTACTAATCATGCACTCAAGTGTGCAGTAACACTCTGAGCTCCTATTTGTCTTCTGCGTGCTTTTCTGGCATTCTAAAGATCTCTCGGAACTCATCTTGAGTTCGTTTAAAACATTGTATTTTACCCTTATTATTGCTTGCGACTAGTGAGCACATCCACCATAGTTTGCAGCAAGGGGGCATCCTTTGCGACATGAGACACTTTTTCTCACAACCATGATTTGATTTCACCTACTTCCTAGTTTTTTGTAATTGTGCTTGTGTACGGTGTCACTTTGCTGTGCTCCACGAAACATAATTGTAGTCTCCTCTCTTGTGTGTTATTATGCTGATTGTAAGGAAAGTTACCAAGTGTTTCATGACACACGCTCGGACCCGATCGTATTCAACGTGCTAAACTATAAAGTGCCGAAAGTAGGGGGTTATTATATTGTCTTGGGTGGTTGTGATTCTTGTGTTTCTTTTCTCCATTCTTTCTCTATCTTCACTATGGATGCACTTTCAATTCCTTTTCTTATTCCATTCAAATTCTTCGAGTGGAGATCATAAAATAATTATGAAACTAAAGGGTAAAGTGTTATTCCACATCACCATGGGAACTGAGACTGAACCAGACAACGACCCTGAAAAATCTAAGTGGTTAAACCGTAGTGATGAAACTTTAGGTCTTCTTTGCATGTTTGTTTCTCCTAACTTTCTCTTCCACATTGAGTCATGTCTGAAACACCTAATTTTGTGTGGAAAACATTAGATGGAATGTTTGGACAACAAGATGACATAAGAGTGCATGAGTTGGAAAAAAACTACTAGGGTTAAATCCTAGTGATTTTGAAATCCTACAAGCATTCTTCTCTAAGTTTGTCCACACTAGATTGTTGTTAAAAGAATGTCAAGTAGAGAAGAAAGATTCTCAAATGATCTTATCGATTCTCTCTAAGTTAGGTCCTGAATATTCCATATTTATGTCAACCTTTTACACTACAAAAGTTGCCTTGGGCAAGGATTGGAATATTCCCTCCTTTGATTGTTTTTTCATCCCAACTCATTTGAGAACATGACAAACTCATTCAAATGGGGTCTCTTAAGTCCAATTCACATGCCCTTGTAGCAAGTACTAGTAAGGAAAAGAGGAATGAAAAGAAGAAATAAAAAAAGGTTCAACCTAAGAAGGAAACCAAGACCAAAACTAAATTTAACACGAACACTTTGAATTCTGAGCCTAGAGCACAGAAAGACAAATATTTCTGTTCCTATTGCAAGAAGCCTGGTCATAAAGAGCATATGTGTATGAGAAAAAAAATTGATCACCTTACTCATTTACTTGAGAAAAATCAAATAGGTGTTCCTGAGTCTATAAAACAAAATGCTCCGAAGTTCGAGTATTCTACTACAAAAGGTTCTAAATATGATAAGAAGAAAGGAAAGGCCCTTGTAGCCAAAGTTACTCCTTCATCGATGTGGATTATATATTTTGATGCCTTGCACCACATGGCTTCTTCACATGTTGAGTTCTCCAACATCGAACCTTGTGGTATGTCCCAAATCATGATGGGTAATGACACGATAGTGTCAGTTTCTAGTAGTGGATCGGTAGAGATGGATGGGGGAACATTCAACCAAGTGTTGAGTGTTCCTAATCTCTCTACCAATCTCCTATCGGTTTACCAAATTACTCACCTTGGTGAAGGAATGTGAGTGGAATTTGGTCCTAACTCAGTGATTATTCGCGAGCTTAACGATGACACTATAGTGGCTGAGGGAAAGGTAGATCACCATTCATGGTTGTATGCCTTTTCCCACTTTACTTCTGATTCTATGCCCACTGCCTTGCTCACTCATGCAAATGAGGTTAGTAAGCTATGGTATGAGTGTTTCGAACATCTAAATTATCGCTACCTTTAACAATTGAGCCAAAACGAAATGGTCAATGGGTTACCTCACGTCAAGTTTTCTAAGGGCTTTGTGAGGGTTGTACCCTTGGAAAGCATCCTGAAAAGAAATTTGACAAAGGAAAATCTTGGAGAGTTACTCATCCTATGGATCTTGTTCACAACGATATTTCTGGTCCATTTCCATCTCCTTCGTTTACTAGAGCTCTTTATGAGCTGACCTTCATTGATGACTATTTGCGATATACTTGGGTATATTTTCTTAAGCTTAAGTCTGAAGTCTTTGAACATTTTTAGGAATTTAAGGCTCTTGTTGAGAAACAAGCGGAACAGTCTATTAAGGTTCTTCGAACTGAAAATGGAGGTGAATATGTAAACAATAGGTTCATGGATTTCTATACTTCTGAAGGGATCTCCTTGCAGCATACAGTTGCTTATATCCCTTTACAGAATGAAGTAGCAGAAAGAAAGAACCATACTCTTAAGGAGATGGCCACTTGTATGATTCATTCAAAGTCTCTTCCTCCACAGTATTGTGCTGAAGCATTGAATTGTGATAATTACATTCAGAACTGTGTTCCACATAAGGTAATAAGAGGGATGACACCCTTTGAAGCCTAGTTTGGATGCAAGCCTGATGTTGAGCATGTTCAAGTCTTCAGATCCAAGGCTATGGCTCGGATTCCCAAGAGAAAATGACAAGGCATTGGAACCACAATCCAAACCTTGTATCTTTGTAGGGTATCCTAATGGCGTGAAGGGATATAGATTTTTGAATCCTACTTCTCTTGAGACTTTATATTGAGAGAAGTGTTAAGTTTGATGAGTCTTCTTCGACTTCTACTTCTCTACCTATTGAGGTTCTTCAACTTGTTGATTCAGATTCTGACTCATCAGATGATGATATTGTTGAGCGTACTCCTCTTCCTGATCCTCCCGACCATCAGAGCCTTGAGTCTTCTGATTCTGATAGCAGTGATGACGAGGACTATGTCTCTTCTCACTCGAGTGATGAATCTTTTGACTCAGATCCTGATCCTCCTGGTCCTCTTTGGGCTAGGAAAAATTTGCAAAGTGCTGGAGATTTAGTTGGAGATACTTTAGATATGAGATGTACTCACTCAGATTTCATTAGACCCCACTCTTTCTTCACCTCTTCCTTTGATCCACATTCTTTCTAGGAGGCTTCTGGTATTCTTGAGTGGGATTCTACCATGGATGAGGAGTATTCCTCTCTCATGAAGAATGATACTTGGGATCTCACCCCTCTTCCGAAAGGAAGAAAAATCATTCGGCGTAAGTGGGTGTTTTGAAAAAAGTATGGAGTAGATGGAGATGTCGAAAAGTTTAAAGCATGATTAGTAGCTAAGGGTTTCTCCCAAATAGTTGGGGTTGATTATACTAAAACCTTTGCTCTGGTTGTGAAGATGACTTATATTCGATTGACCCTAGCCATTGCCACAACAAACAGATGGAAATTCTAGTAAATGGATGTTAAGAGTTCCTTCCTTCATGGTGACCTAGAGGAAAAGCTCTACATGGAACAACCTCTAGGTTATTTCCATGATCCCTACCTCATTTGTAAGTTAAATAAGTCTCTTTATGGCCTTAAACAAGCCCCTCAGGCTTGGTATGCCAAGATGGACTCCTTTTTACTTACATCAGGGTTTACTAGGTGTCACTCTGATTGAAATGTTTATATTCTACGGTAAGATGAATCCATACTCATTCTTGTTCTCTATGTTGATGACTTGTTGATCAGAGGAAGCTCTTCCTTTATCATTGATTCTATGAAGATCGCCTTGGCCAATAGTTTTTCCATGACTAACTTAGGTCTACTTCATTACTCTTTTGGGATCCAAATTTCACAATCTGACTCAGGAATTTTGATTTCGTAACCTAAGTATGCTCTTGACTTGCTTTCTTATTTTCAAATGTTCGATTGCAAGTCTTCTCCTACTCCTTTTCTTTCTAGGGTTAAGTTGGTTTCTGATTGCTCTACTCACTTGGTTGATGGTACCTGTTATCCAAAATGAGCCCCGTGCTTATTTTAGCTAACTTGCCTTCATTCCTCCCTTCCTTGTTCTTCAACTTAACTTTTCACACATTTCAAGCACTCAAAGGTTTTTGGAAATGGCTCCATTAGATAGAGCATTTTCTCACCTTTCCAAAAAGGTAAAATTTTCCTCCTAACTCCTTGTAATTTTCGAGTTATGGCTCGACGGAGTTTTTTGGGGAAATTTTCCCTAGACATGCCCACATCCAATGAAATGGTGCCACGTGGTGGCAAAGGTCAGGGAAGCAGAGTGAAGTTGGAAAAATTTTCAAGGAGGTTGGTGGAGGCGCAAAGAAAAAATCCAGCCGGCAGGCCCGCGGAGGATTCCAAGAAAATAGATTGATTTAAGGCCCAAAATTGAATGTTTTTGGGCCACCCCTCGGCTTGACAACGGTGGGAATCTCCCATGCTAAGAAGAAAACCCAACGAGTTTTTTGCCAAAGGTGAAAAAATTGCAAAGGAAACCAAGCTTGGGGCCGAAAAAATGAAGAAAATCAGCTAAGTCCTAGTCCAGGCGGTCTATGGGACAGTTGAGAGACGTCGGGGTGCAAATCGTCTGAAAATCTGCTAGGTGGTCCGTGCAGCAGTTGGGACGTCAGGACGCGAAAAGGGTAGAGTTTGAGCCCGCGATTCCATCAGTGAATTGGAAAAATCGACCAAGTTTTGTTATCAAAGCGGCGGGGTGTGGAGACATCTTTGGCCGTAGGTAATTTTCGGGACACAAACCGGTCCGAAAAGCCCAGAAAAGACAGTCCAGTTTCAGGCCCGTTCAACCCGATATTTGTCCCTAAGTAGTCTGGGATAGTTAGGACTAAAGGTATGCAGAGGGACGCGAGGGGACTTTCAAAAAGCCGAAAGAGCTGCCAGACGAATGGAATCTTGCCACGTTCTCTTCACCTCAAATAGGAAAGCAAGTGAAGTCCGAATCGGCATGAAGCAGGAGTTAAATCGTTTGGGACAGTTTTATGGACAAAAGTACGCACGGGACGCGAGGGACGTGAAAAAGCGTGAAGTGGCATTGGAAAAGATAAAGAAATAATAGTTCAACATTTGACCTATGAAACTTCAATGACGGCCATGGGCAACTTCTTGAATCCTGTGGGTCTGAATGTGTTCACAAAATTGGACTTTCTGGAATGAGCACGACGTGCCTCTACGCCACAAACTGGATTTATTAAATCTTGTCAATGAGTGTTAGATATATTTAATTAAAAGAAACATATTCGGCTCCATGTTTTCTCCTTAATGCTTCCTTTCTGCGTCAAATGACAGTTTAAAACCCAAGTTTTGCCAGACCCAAAATAGCTACCCGCACTCAGAAGGCCATGTTCATTTGCATTTCTGCAACAAAATCTTTCACAAAGTTAGTACAAGTGTAATCATGGCTCTAAGCCTGACACATGTACAATTTGTGATCAATTATCAGATCCTCTGATGAGATATTGATTGAAATTGTCTTCTGAAAACGTGGCTGGGTTCATTACATACTGTTTTATTTATGGATGGTTGGGGAGTGCAATTACAGAGGCATGGTCTATGTCTATTTCTCTGCAAAGCAAGCACCTGGGCACTCCTATAGGGTAGCACCTTTGTAAGTAATAATATAATCATTGTTACTCCATTTCCATTTTTTCTCTACAACCTGGTCTCCTTAGAAAGATTTTAGAGTAGGAATTTCCATTTTCAAAACCTTCTAAAATAATCTTCATGCATTTTCTTCTCTAAATTGGAGGAGTAAGAACTCAAATGTAAATCTGAAGAGGTAGTTTGTCAGATTTTCAAAGCTCTATCAAAAATTTCTTTGTGAAAACTCAATGTTGCTGCAGGCCCTTGCAGATGGATTCCTTTCATTAGTGAAATCCAGGCCCTTAACTCATTTGGGGGTAGCTGTGAACTGTGCACTATCATGAAGCAATAAAATCGATCAGTTTGTGGATGTATCTTCCCCTGCTGTGTTTTTCTTGCATTCACACTTGCCCCTTTAATCTTTCTATAAAGAAATATTGTGATCTATTATCCATGATTCTTGTCAAGGATTCATTATCATTGTGTATGCTTGGAATATTGTTGTGAATGTATTTTGCTAGGTTATGGAGATCCTATCATCACCTCTTCTAGTGTGCACTTATGCTTGATGGCATTTCACGCATTTTGGACGACTGGACTCTCACACCCTCCTTTTCTGGTGTATCACCGCTTATGAGTGTAGGCTGGTCATTTTATGCATTCTCTCTCCCTGGAATCTACCTCTGGAAATTTAGATTAGAATAGTTAGTTTGGGTCCTGCATTAGAGTAGATTGTCCAGTAAGTAGTTTAGGAGCAAGAACCAACTTTCTCTAGAGGTCTATCTACAGAGGTAGCAAGTCCCACAACTTGGAGATAGTACCCATGTTATCCAATCACACTGTAAGTTCAAGTATATGTACTTATGGGAACATAAGGGTGCTGTGATTTGGTGATAACACTACCATTATCTATTGTGATAACATGAGCATTATCTCAATTTACAGAAATCCAGTTCAGCATCAGCGGATGAAGCACATTGAGATCCATATGCACTTCATACGAGAGATTATTCATGATGGTATCATCGACATTTAATACATTTAAACAACTGATCATATTGTAGATATATTAACCAAGCCCTTCACTGAAGT
Organism: Taxus chinensis; assembly: GCA_019776745.2. Classification (NCBI taxonomy): domain Eukaryota; kingdom Viridiplantae; phylum Streptophyta; class Pinopsida; order Cupressales; family Taxaceae; genus Taxus; species Taxus chinensis. The sequence continues at coordinate 81,839,466 of CM034154.1, read as the reverse complement.
GAAGTTTATTCACTTGCGATCTCCTCTTGGGGTGAGGTCTTATGCAGCTGCTCATCTTCTTCGGGCTATATAGTCCTTCTCTTCTTCTTCTTCTTCTTCTTCTAGGAAGATGTTGTTTGTATATGGGCACCATATCAGGCCTTTAGTTTCTGGGCCCCATTGACACATATTTCTTAGTTGTTTAGGAGTGTCTTCTTGTTCAGTCTTACTCATCATAGCCGTTACCCCAGCTTCGATGAAGGGGGGGGTGTTGGTGTGTGGGATCCTATGTGTCCTCCACTCACATATGGAGGGTCATCTCACATGGGTTAGGTTTAGGGTTTACTTGTGTGTCATGCACTAGGGTTACTCAGCACCCTATATGTATCCCTTCATTTGACATTTATGAGTATGCCAAGACACTTCATTGTCTTTCTCTATGTGCAATCTTTGTTCTGTTATGTAATTTCTTCCGTTGATTGATTGATTCCTCCTTGTGATTACACTGGAGATATTACGTTTCCTTTGGAGTGCAACTTCGTTGTGGTGCAAAATTTTTGATATAATTCTCACCAACTCTTTCAACCATGTCACGAAACATGCAAAAATGCTCTTCATATTCATGTGTGTCAACTACATTCATTCCCTCCAATCAAATTCATGCCTTTTAAGTCATTAACAAAGTCTTCGCCAAATGGCAGGAGGTTAGCAGGTTTGTTATTACTACATGACATGTCACGAAGACATGGATACTGAGGTGGACAGATCACAAGGCCTAGTCATCTGTACAGACTGCGTAACCTTTCTCGAAGACCAATACATAGACGATACATAATACGTACAGATCTTCGAAGACAACCGTGCCTTGCGTGTGGAGCTTGCTAGTGGATCCCACGACTAATGGATACCCTTCACTCATTTTTCACCTATGAGTGAAGAGGTAGCCATCATCTCCATGACCCATTCTACCCATCTGCCCAAACCAGAAACATGGCGTCACCACCGGAAAATAATTTACACGGCACGGTGGGTAGTGAGTTGATGGGTTAACGGAAAAGAAAATTTGAATTATTAAAAAATGTGCCCCCACCGATAATGAAAAAACCATTGTACACGTCCCCACACCACCTATTACCCAAACCATTATATGCCATCATGTGTGTTAAGTCCCGTAATCACCAATCTACGTGGTAATCTACATATTTCATCCCATTCTTGTCTTGCTCACTCAACACAGAAGAATTCATCATTCTCAGGTGTGACACAATATTCACCATTCACGTGTAAGGGGAAGTCATGGGTAAGAAGGGAAAAACTTCTATTTGAAAACACACTTCGCTATTCTATGCATTCGGGGGTTCAAGGTTATGATGAGGAGGAGACTAAGGAGGAGTCAGATTCAAACTGGTTACAGAGGAGGACGCAAAATCCCCTTTATTCCATTTTCACCAGTAAGTTCCCGACTTGATCTTCATTGTGTTTTTGCCTCTGTGTTCCACCTCAACAATTTTTGACCCTGGTCCTATCAAGTTTCTATGTTAATTTGTTTTAACAAACAGTTATTTATTTTTACAATTTATGTTATAGACCATTGGAAGATACCCAAAGATGTAATTTTTCAGTTTTGTTATTTACCATTGGAATAAGTATGCATGTTCAGTAGTTCTAATATTTGAATACCACCAACAAATATACTCATCATTTCACCCCCTTCTCCCCAAAGTATTATAAAGGTAGATTCTTGTAGAGAAAGGATCCTGGTATGACATTTAAAAATATTAAACAAAATCTCCCTTATCTCATCATCTGAGGCTACATATGTGTGTTACTTTGATTTCACATTGATTTGAAACTATTTTTGAACTTGGCCCTGTGTCATATCCATGCTTCCTGCTCATCTTCATTCTCACATTGATCTCACAATACCTTCACGGTCTCGTGTCTTGGTGAAATTTTTGACAGAATGTCCCTAAACCAATACGGTTTTTAACATAATTCATGTTTAAAATAGATATAATATTTGAACATATACTGTTAAAAACATCAATGTTTGACAGAATGAATCTATTGATGAATTTATTCTTGGCATGTTTGAAAAAATACCAAGAGATTGTACCCATTCAATGGCATTTGATTCCACTTCAATGAAATTCAATTTCCTATTTCCTTCATGTGCATCGTAGGCATATAATGACATCAATGTATACGATCCCCTGTGTGTTGGATGGTCGAATCCCAAAAGAGCATGTTATCTACATTATAACAGACTTCAAATATATCCCTTCCTCATTTTATGTGACCCAGACCACTACAAATATATTCAAATTCAAGTCCTGTGGATTTGAATAAATTCCCTATCATCTATTTTTCCCACTAAGCTAGGAAATTTTCAGTCTCTATGACAGCAGAGAGCATAACTTCCCGTATTGCAGTCCTAGTAACAAACCAAACTTGTTATTTATGCTCTTAGAGATGTAATCAAAAATACGGTGCATGGCATTATACTTTGAAGACATTTAAAACAATAAAAAATTGAAATTATATTAATATGATCCACAAATGGCTGAATGATTTAGTCGCCCTCTTATTAATAGAATGATTTCATATCCTTATCCCAATGTTGTGATGCCAAAATAGAAGTTCCCCTCTTATTAAAAGAATTATTTGTTTACGTGAGATGTTTGTGTATTAAAGCACACATCCTTCCCCTCCCCTCTTATGTAATCTTGATCAAATTCCTCTAAATAAACTCTAAACAACTACAAATATGAGATATACATTTAATCTTGCTTGGAATATCTTATATTGTTGATTTTTTTCTTGAGATGCCATAACGAATGGATTTCATCTTCTCTTCAAGAAATTATTATTTTCATGTATTAGCTAATTATGATAAGGTATATAACGATAAGGAACATAGAGATAATTATATAATGAAAGGTAATAAATAACAACATTAAAATTATATACAGCTTTGTTTTTGAAAAATGTTGAAAAACACATTGTGTTTTTCAACAACAAAATTATCAAGTATTTCTTTTTTCTTATTGTAAGACCAACTCATTTATGGGAGTAAATATTATTTAATAGCAATGTCATGCGGTTAAATAATTGATATTATTTACAACATGTACATTTCAAATGGTGTACACTATAAGCTTCTTATATGGCTAAACTATTGAAGTTGTTGCATAATAATACCCTTCAAGGAGATTTAATACTAACTGTTACGAACGTTCTGTAAACAAATTAGAAAAATACCAAAATATATAGAAAATATACTAAACCAACCCTTCTATTTATCTAATATTGCCATTTATGTCTATTATAAACTTTGATTATAACGGGTACACTACACTACATCTCCATTGGGATCATGTTGACGGATCTCCATTTAGGGTATCATATCAATGTTTAGGGTTTCGCATTAGTGAATAGTGTGTCCCAAATGTATTATTGGTGGTGACACATTAGTTTTTTATGTAATATAAATATTTCAGTGTTTAGGGTATCACATTAGTTGTTAAGATATCATTTGATTGTTTACGGTGTCATATTAGTGTTAAGTTTTCCTAATTATGTTATTTAGAATAAACCATAAATTCTAAACCCTTAACCTTAAGTCATAAACCCTAAAGCTTTAACCCTAAGTCCTAAACCCTAAACCCTAATTCTTGAACCCTAATTCCTAAACCTCATTTCCTAAACCCTGAACCTTGAGGCCTAAGCCTTAAACCTCAAACCATAAACCCTAAGCCCAAAACCCTAAACCTTGAACCTTAAAATTTAGAAAATAATTATAGTTTTCATTATTATTATTAATTAATATATTTGAAACTGTAAGAAAAGGGAAAAAAATGATGTCATATCTATTACCTAATATTATGTAAATAGGAACAAATTTATGTGCTTGATATACACAAGGAAAAATATAACATGAAACTTTATCTTAAGTACAAATATATCGAACAATATATTTTCCTTTTCAAAACAAATGACGTGGTCAAATATTTTTTTTAGTATACAGACACTAAATAATAGTGTGAACTAGTTTATTATCATGGTATTATTGTATTCACGTATTTGTTAATAAATGATAGAGGATTCAATAATTTCTACAATTTGTGTTTATTAATCACTGGTATGAGAATAGTTAATTATGTTGATATTATGTTGGTATTGGTTAAATATGCATGCCATATTTGAGCTCTTATTTGTAATTTCATTGCTCTTAGATGTGTTAAATTAAATACAATATGAAAAGTTTGATTTCCTGGATGCATTATAATTGTAAATATTACGAATTTGTAGATCATTTGTATATATAATTTTTTTATTAGTTGTTAAAAATTGGTAATTTTAATGTTATGAATGTTTGATGTAAGTTGAAGCTATAAAAATTATGTGATATCATACTATGACTCTCAATTTGGCATATGGGGGCAAGTGCCTCTGTAAAGATAGGAATCGGTGCGTGTTGAAGGGGCTTGCCCCTTAGGATGCCACATCAATACGCCCAAATCTCATTACGTGATGAAGGGGCTTGCCCCTTAGGATTCTACATCGATAGTTGGGTGATATACTATGCTGAGAAGAGGTTTTTAAAGTCGCCCACTGACCCTCCCATTTCAACTTTTTCTTAGATCGTTTCTTCGGAGTGTTGACGAAACAAATAGGGTAACGGGCATAAGAGGAATACCTATTCAAATGCTAGTTGATGGGTTGTTGCGTGCGTATGACTTCTAAATCCACAGCTAATCATGAGAGCTTCCTTTTTGGCTAGGAGGAACTACCTGCAATGCAAAGCAACACCACAAGAAGGAATTAAACAATATGGGCAGTGAACTGCCTAGTGTATGCTAGATCTGGGAAGTGTGATACTTCCTAGATTGTTTTCATTCCATTATTTTAAACAATTTAATGTTGTAAACAAAGTTAAATCCTATTGTAGATTTGAAATTATTTAGGCATCTCACTTAAAACACAATAAGAAAATAGATCTAATATAACAGGCTAGGCTAGAATAGGATCCGAAGGTCAAAATGATTGGTTATAGGTTCTACAGGTCTGACAGAGGTCTCAGGAAGATCACAGGTGTATGAGGGTGAGATGAAATTTGGTGGGTCGGTTCTCTATTCTGGGCTGTATGGGAAAGATACAGAGACCAATGTCGGTCAAGGGTAGACTGATGGCGGTTAGGTGTAACTGGTGCCGGTTACTGTGGAAATCTAGAAATGCCACAGAACAAGATTTGGGTCTCCTTTTTTATTGCACAAAGGACTTTTGTTAGTCGGGATGAGGTATTAGATGACTGGGGTAGGATTCAGCGAGGATTTAATGGGTATATGGAGGGTGAAAATGTTTTAGAAAGTCAATAGGTGGCTACGTAACCAATGGATGATAAAACTGATGACGAAACGAAATAAACCAGAAAAGTATGACGTTATAATTACTTAGGATTATAGTCCTGGAATTCCTATGAGTGAGGGATGGAGGTGCTAACGAGGGGCTTTGAAGGTTGCAAGTGATCACCAACTGGAAGGAAAGATTATACATGGGTTGCATGCGAATTGCTCTTTGCTTGGTTAGATCAAATCATGGTTGGGATGGCTGTGTAGGAAAAGATGTTTTGATATCCTTCCTTGCAATGTGTGGGCTTGCTAGAATTCACTCTCTAAAGATGTGTTATCTCTCTAAGATGTGACTTAATACTCACCAACCTCTTTTGCTTCCAACTTCTAGCTTTCAACCTTAAGAATAAGGTTGTTTTCGGGTGTAAAAGGGTAACCGACGATGCAGTTCTGGCTTAACCGACGACAGTTAGGGGTAACCAGCATTGGTCCAGGTAGGATTGCCTAGGTTTACTAAACTAGGGAGATCCTCTTTATTTCCTCGAGATATCGTGTCATTAACCTACATAGATTAGACTGGGAGCTTCTTGTGAGCATGTGGGGATGTGGTTATAGGGAATGTAGGCATTGATTCTAAGGGTTTGGGTAAGACTCTAGTTAGTTATGGACAACTTACTAAGAACATGTCTTAGGTTGAGTTGGCTTGGTGAGGTGTCTAAGTGAACTGCATGTGTGGATATTATTTAAAATAAGATATTTAAATAATAAATATAGTGAGGATAATGCATTAATTTAATTGAATTAATTAAATCAATATTAGTGGGTTAAAATGGGCCATGGCTAGGTGAATGTGATGAAAGGTACTTATTTGTCGAGGGACCAAAGGGGAGTGTAACCTAATTTTAGTGTCTACATTTTGCCCCTTTTTGTTGTGTGGCTTGTATTAGTAAGGGACACTAATAAAAATAAGATGTGGTTGCCCCATGTGCGGGTGAAGGTGAACCCCCTCAAACTAGGAATCTGATGAGGTAGCAGGCAGAAATCAGTGAGTGGTTTGATAAAAATGTAAATGTGAGGAAGAGCAAGTTGCAGGATCACGGGGGAGAAATGGTTAAAGGTCTACTCAGGCCATTCCAGGTAATGATTCTAGGTCAAAGGTAGCAACAGTCAAATGCATGCACACATATAAACTGTAGTACGCTACCGAGTTGAAGAGTAGGGAAACTCTACATCGTCTAAGGTCAATAGGTTTATCCAAACAAGGTTAAAGTAATTCTGGTATCCAAGGTATAGGATATGGTTAGGAAACACAATGGAGGTCAAAGGTCACTAGCAACGTTGAGGTATAGGTCTGATATATCAAAGGTCATGGTGCGGGTAAATGGTCACGGAAGGTAGGGGTAAAAATAATGTCGCAAGGCATAGCGAACACATGAGGTCAAAGGTCACTAGCGATGGTCCAGGTCTAAATATCGAGGTCACGGCGTGGGTAAGGCCAAGGTAGGGGTAGAAGAATGAGTCCCCAAAGGAGGACAAATGGAGGTAGTAAAGGAGGAGGTCAGAAAAGGTAAGGTAAATGGGTTGGGAAAAGGATCAGGGTGAGGGGTCGGGTAAAAGGGACTTAATTGAGGGAAATGTGTAGGTGAGGATGACTGATGGCGCTCATGGAAAACTGACATTGGTATAGGAAAACTGACAATGATGAGGTAGGGCACGTGACTGATGTCGGTTAGTGGTAACCGATGTTAGTTAGGTTGGGTTGGTTATAAAAACAAAACATCCATGTTTTTATTATTCATTTGTTATTTACGAAGTGAGAAAATGACAAAAAGGAGAGAAAAGAGAGAAAAGTGTTTCAAGGAAATGAGACAGTGAGTTGGCAGTGTGATTGGACGAGGGTCGGGTTGGTGAGGAGCGGGTCCATGGGATCAGGGAAAGAGATTTGATTGGGCGGAGGATGCGAGTATTTATTGGAGTATGACAGAGGCCGGAAAGGGATCGAGTGGGCCACTGGCACAGCGGTCAGATGTGCCATCGAGACAGTGGCAACATGACAAGGTAAGTGCCCAACGCTACATTGTTGATTAAATAGATTAGAAGTGTGGAGTATTGGTATTTAAGGTTTTTGTGGGTTTTTGTTTTTATGGGTGGGTAAAAATTAAATTTGGGTATGGGGGGAATATCAGGAAAAAAGAGGGAGGGGAAGGGTGGTAAATGGTATAGGTGGGGTGGGTAGAGGTCTAGGGGTAGTCTAAAGGGGGGTGATTTTTAGAAAATGGGAGTTTTGGGAAGTCGCAGGTTTTTCCACGACAGTGATCGGCATCGGTCAAATGTGGTTGGCATTAGTTAGGTAGAACTGGTATTAGTCAAAAAATAGGTGATTGATGCCGGTTACGTGGTAACTGTTGTCAGTAAAGGTTAACCGGTATCAGTCACCAAATAGGTGACTAATGCCGATTTAAGGGTGACCAGAGTCAGTTAGGATGAACCAGCACTAGTCGGGATTTGAGGCACAAGGGTCCAAAAGTGATGTGGGCTAGGTAGTTGAGATGGGTAGGGTGAAAATAGGGTGGAGGATAATGATAATTAGTGAATATGGTCATGGTATATGTGGATTTATGTCTTGCTTTGATTGGATGCATGGGAGATCACAGTTACATATGCAGGACAGGGTTCCGCCTCTACTGGTGACATTGTGTGGCATAGCGACCCCGATGGAGCTCTAACATGTGGATGCAGTGGGCTTGAGTGGGATTCATCACTGCTGACATGTTGTTCGGTAGCCCAGCTTGACGGTCATGCTCATCAATAGATGGGATTCTGCGACCAACACGTTCCACCTTTCGATGGGTGAGATGACTATCACCCTGGAGGATGTGTTTCAGATTTTGCAGCTACCCATATTGGGTGCCCAGGTGTATTCTAGATCCTCTGAGAACTCAGAGGATTTGATTGGGAAATTTTTTGGTGAGGGAGTGGCTGATCTAAGATTCCATAGCACCAGTTTGAGCTATGGAGAGATGTACCTAACCCATTCGGATGAGGCAAGGCTAGTGGTTTTGTTGATGGAGGCAGTGTGCTAATATGCACTGCCAAATGTAGAGGGTGGACACTTTCCTTGATAACTAATGGGGGTACTTCATGATATGATGGTACATGAGACATGCTTTACCTGGACACCATCATTCTTAGTGTAGCTATACAGAGATTTGTGGGCATATGAGTGGTTATGTAAGTTTAGCCTGTACTGTACATTTATACTAAATTGTTGGGTGTATGAAGCACATAGTGTGCGTGTGACTTATAGGGATGCCCTGAAGAAGATGCATTACCACCTGCGATTTGAGTGCGGGTGGGATATATGAGATGGGTGCCCGGTGATAAGAGAGTCGAGATCAGATATGATGACACATGATGTGGCCCATTATTGAGTAGTTATTGGAGTGGTTTTCCGGAGTGGACATCATTTGGAGGCCATACATGGGATTTCCCTCATATAAGCATATGCATGAGGAGCTAGCCGAGCTCGAACTAGTGAGGTGGATACAGGGTTGTCGTACTCGGGGAGGATGAGATGATCCCAGTAGATAGAATCTAACAACAATTCGAGTTGTTACAGGACATTCCTCCACCCTTCTCACAGTATCAAAGAGATGACGTGGAGAGGCCCCTACCTCTAGCATAGCCTACAGTGCCCATAGGGGAGGAGGATTAGCCAATGGATCTGCAGATAGATGATACCGTATGTACAGACAAATACAGGTAGTGGTGGGCAGCTTAGTTACGAGCCATACCACCAAGACCAGTGGCAGCCAAACCTAGTTACCATTACAGTGTAGAGAAATTCCCTATAGGGGTAGGTAGGTACGCTGATTAACCGGTTGGGTCTACTACAGAAACAAGCTGGAGGGTTCTGAGGTAGAAGTAGCAAAGCTATGCGTACGGGTGGCTAGCCTGCAGGCTTAGATGGTTGATGGAAGGAGATGGAAGGATATGGAGATGGTCAGGGGGGGATGGTTAGGTGGCAACCTTATAGGCTTAGGTGACAGGTTTATAGAGCCAGTTTTCCACAACCCAGGCAGTAGTATTGGGGCCTTATAGGCCTAGATACAGGCATAGGGGCAGGGGGGTACCACCACAGGCACCGGAACAGGTCCCAATTCATAGGCAGGCACAGGGTAGGTTGCTGCAGGGCATGTACAGGGGATGAGACCAATGGGACCACCATAAACCTGTGCCTGTATCTAGGTTACAAGATGTCCTAGGTGAGGTGAGATATTATTACGACTAACTTATGTCGGCCAGGAATATATTTCATATCCTATGTCAAGTATAGGGAACAATAGGCCTCCAGTGAGAGGACAATATCCTACACTCAGTAGTGTGGAGAGCACAAGAGGTCAGGGAGCTCTGAGGTCGAATCAGGGAGAGGCCACCAGCAGACATAGTAACTGGCTCTAGGTGATGGTTCTAACAGGGACGTAAGAGGCCAAGGGTACATGTGACATATAGATGGAGGACATCTAAAGAGATGGCTAATATGCAGGTCACCAGATTTTTGATGTATATTAGTTATGATTTAGATGTATATGCCAGCCTGCACGGTAAAGATATTTTTATTTTTTTATCACATACCGGACTGCTATGCCTTGAAGAAAGTGAGGATGTATGAGTGATTTGTATATTTTGAGCATATACCAGTTTGCGTGCCAAAGAGGTTTTATATTGGTTCATTGTTTCTTTTTTTGTATACATGAGACTGACCTGCATACTGATGACATTTTGTATTGTATATCATGGTCTGCATGCCAACATTTTGAGATGATGGTCATGATGAGATAGGCATGTATATTGAGATACACATTTATTTATTTATATGATGAGATACATGGTATTTTGTGATTTGTTGATGTATTTATGAGATATTGGTTTATGGCTTGTGTTAGATGAGATATGGATTTGTTACTTTGATATGGATGGAAATTAGGTGAGTTAGGCATGGGAGTCAGGTCGGTTTAGATTCAGGTGATAGGCAGGTTAGGTTATATGCATGGATGAGTTAGGTTAGGCATGGTTCAAGTCAGGTTATAGGCATGGTTGAGTTTGGCTAGGTTATAGGCATGGATTGAGTCAGGTTGATTTAGGTATGGAGAGTCAAATTAGGTGGTTGAGTTAGGTTTGGTTAGGCATGGATTTAAGTTTGGTTAGGCATGGTCATGTTAAAAGTCGGTGAAGTTGTGATTCATTATTTTTTTGTTTTAATGAATGATACTATGGGTCATATGTGAGATGTGGTATAATCTATACATAGTGATGATAGAGAAATGGTAGGTGTAATAAATGTATAAGATATGTAGCAAATTGTTATGTATGTGACTTAATTTCCAATTTTTTATATAAAAGGGAAACTAAGTGAGATATGTGATGTAAATGGTGAGTTAGGCATGGTTGATGAATTGTTTAGGGTAGATAATGGCCAAGCTAACCTCCAAGGGCCCCATGCCCTCGGAGTGCTGCCTACATAGTCCCGGTGAAAAGGGACCTTAGGCCGATGTAGTTCTCTCATAAGCTAGGGAAGAAAATGAGAGGTGTGAAAATGAGTTGGTAGGTGTTTGGGCATGTTGTGGGTTTAGGTTTGTTAGGTGAGGGTAGATTGTAGGTAAAATGATGTAGGTGAAAGTGATTATGGTGAAATAGGAGGATTACCCCAAAGGTAAGCGTTGAGGACCAAGTCCTATATAAGGTAATCAAAATGTAAACAAAGATGGTTAAAAGATAAAAGGGGGCAATAAAGCCACCTGATTGGGTAGGATCATACCGAGTAGATCATACCTTGGAGGAGGTGATGAACATAAGACCCTAAAGACATTGCATGATTGACATGTTCTACGATGAAAAGTAGTCACATGATCACCAAATGTCTAAGTTCTAAGAAGTCCCTTGAGGCAGTAGGAAATGAGAGTGGGCATGGTTCACAGGGTGAAGAGTAGGTAATTTTTAATTTTTATATGGTATGAGGTAGCAGGCCCTTTGGGAAAGAGGTCCTAGGTCACAATGGGTAAGTCCATGACTAAATTTTTGTTTTGTTTTGACTTATAGTTGAGATAGACTGATCGATGCGGGAAGTCTATATGGGAAAAATTGAACTCCTTGAGGTCTTTGTGAAGCTGATCGATGCGGGAAGCTTTGGTTGCTCTCTATTTTTTTTGAAGAGATTTTACATAGCTATCCTTTGTGGGAGCAGTCTATTTATAGTAGAAATTGGTCGAGAGGAAGATGTCCTTTTGAGGGAGTCATCTTTTTATTAGAAGTTTGACTCAAGGAGTTTGGTCCCATTGTGAGGTCTTTGTAGTCATGGACAAGACCAAGGTGAAAGATAGGACTCTTGTTCAAAGGGCAAGGTGAAATGACCATGGGATCTCATCTAAAGGTAGATGAAAAGTATCCATGAGAATCATGCTATGTGCAGTGCCATGGTACACATATTCAAGGGAAGATAACAAGTGATGGGTACTCACATGATTTTGGTTTAATTCTTGTTTAATCATTAGGGAGGTGTATGGAGTAGGTAGCACTCAAGGGATGAGATCCTGGAGAGAGAAAAAGGGTGAGGTAGGACAACGAGTCAACAATAGAATGGTTGAAGATGTAAGGTGTTTAGGGGCTCAGGCTCAGGTTTACCATCGAGAGAAGATAAACGATAAGCACCTGATCCATAGGTATGAGTCACAATGTATGGTCCAAGCCAATTAGGAGAAAATTTACCCCGTTTACTTTTTCTACTTTGGTTACATGTTGATTTTATTTCAGGACAAGGTCACCGACTTGGAAGGTTCATTTATGAACACATTTGTCATAGGCACGTTTGATACATTGTTGGTGAACTTGAAGGTGATCTAGACCATTAAGATGACGTTCATCTAATAACCCTAGCTGTGCTAAATGGTCCTGACGAAAGTCATCATCAGTGAGCATGTCATGGAGAGAAATATAGAGTGAGGGGATCTAGACTTTGAGAGGTAGAACAACCTCTATACCATAGACCAGAGAAAAGGGTGTGGCCACAGTGGAAGTGTGAATACTAGTGTGGTATGCCCATAGGGCAAAAGGAATGTGCGTATGCCAATCCTTCCCAGTATCGTCAACCACTTTCATGAGAATTTTGTTGAGGGTTTTGTTAGTGGATTTGGCTTGGCCATTGGTTTGTGGGTAGTAGGGTGATGAGAAACTAAGCTGAATGCCGAAGGCGTCACAAAGTTTTTGCAATGTTTTGTTTTTGAATTGTTTTCCATTGTCAGTGATGAGGTGATGAGGAACACCAAAGTGACAAATGATGTGGTGGTTAATGAACTCACATATTTTCTTGGCTTTCATGGAAATGAGTGGTATGGCTTCTACCCATTTTGTGTAATATTCGGTAGCAGTGATGATCCATTGATGGCGTTGGGAAGAATGAGGATTGATTTCTCTGACAAGATCCAAACCCCATTGAGAGAAGGGCCAAAGGTCACGAGTGACCTGTAAGGCATGACTGGGTGTATGATGAAGGTTGGAATGTTGTTGGCATTTTACACAACGTTTGACATAGTCGCAACAATCATGGTTAAGGGTTGGCCAGTAATAGCCTAGGTGAAGAATACACTTAGCAACAACAAGGCCACTAAAGTGACCTCCACATATGCCATCATGAACCTCCTTAATGGTATAAGGAATTTCAGAACTTGTGAGGCATCGTAAGAGAATACCATCAAAGCCACACTTATAGAGGAGTCCTCCTAGGATAACGTAACAAGAGACCTTTTTAAGGAAGGCACGTTGTCTGTTACAGGTGAGATCAGGAGGTAAGATGGAGAGAGAAAGGTAGTCAGAGTATTGTTTATACCAAAGGTCACTCAGGTCAGGGGTATTGGTTCTGATCGAGTAAACATCATGAGGTAAATAAGAAGGTGAATGGAGGCATTGTACGGTGACAAAGATTTTGGAATCAGTGGGTGAAGCGGGTATTTGGGAAGCTAAGCAGGCCATGGTATCTACAAATTTGTTGGTGGAATGTGGGATGGTTTGAAGGGTGTAACGATCAAAGGTGGTCAAAAGTATGTCTACATGATGTTTATACTTTTGAAGTATCTCGTTACGACATTGGTACATACCATTGACTTGGTTTACGACCAATTGAGAATCACCAAAGATGTTGATTGATTTGACATCTAGGGCATAGGTGGCTTGGAGACCTAGTATGAGTGCTTCGTATTCGGCAATATTGTTGGTGCATTCAAAATCTAGTTTGAAAGACAAAGGCATGGGTTCTCCATCAAGAGGAATGAGGATAATACCAGCCCCACCCCCACGCTGACACTTGGAACCATCAAAAAAGAGTGTCATTTGGTAAGGAGGTTCATCCAGGGAAAGGGTAACAATTGACTCATCTGGAAAGTCAAAATTAGAGGGTTGATCCCCAGAAATAGGTGCATCGGCCAATTGGTCAGTGATAGCTTGGCCCTTGATGGACTTTTGATGAATGAATTCGAGGTCAAGATCAGCTAAAAGCATAAGCCATCATGCGGCATGCTGATTTTGATAAGGTTTGGCGTACATGAAGTGTAAGGGGTCGGTGTTGGTCACAACATAGGTTTTGTGGTTGAGTAGGTAATGACAGAGTTTGGTGGCAATGAAAACTAAGGCTAAGAAAAGTTTTTCAGGATGGGTGTATCAGGTTTCATAGTCCAAAAGAGTACGGCTGATATAATAAACCGCCTGCTCCCTGTGTTGTTCATCGCGATGAGTGAGCATGGCTCCCAAGGATTGATCGGTAGCGGATATGTATAGATAAAAAGGTTGATCATCTTTAGGTGGGATAAGTACGGGTGGTTGGAGAAGGTATTGTTTTAAGGCCTCAAAAGCTTTGTGACAGTCATCATCCCATTGAAAAGAGACATCCTTCTTGAGCAAATGATGAAATGGTTGGCATCGATCTGATAATTGTGAAATGAAATGGTAAATAAACTGTAACTTACCTTGCAGGCTACGGAAGTTGTTTAAGGTTAGTGGGTGGAGGCATTTCCAGAATGGCCTTGACTTTAGCAGGGTCAACTTCTATACCATGGAGGGAAATGATAAATCCCAGGAGCTTTCCTGAGAGAACCGCGAAGATGCACTTCTTAGGCTGAAGGTGGACACAATATTTAATGAGGTGGTCAAAGATGGTTTTGAGGATGGCAAGGTGCTCAGAGCAACATTTAGATTTGGCCAAGAGATCATCCATGTAATCTTCCAATATGCGATGCATGATGTCATGGAAGATGTAAGTCATAGCCCACTGATATGTGGCACCAACATTTTTAAGGCCAAAAGGCATGACTCGATAGCAGAAGGTCCCCCATGGGGTGATGAATGAGGTTTTGTGTTGATCTTCTGGGGCAAGAAAAATTTGGTTATAACCCGAGAAGCCATCCATGAGTGATAGCATCTCATGACCAGCGGTGAGGTCAACCAACTGATCAATACCGGGTAAGGGAAAGTCATCTTTCAGGCAGGCTAGGTTGAGGTCACAGAAGTCCATGCAAATGCGGAGTCCCCCTATTTCTTTAGTAATAGGGACAATGTTAGAAATCCAACGAGGATAATCAATGGGTAAGATGAAGGAAACAGAAAGAAGGTGCTGAAGTTCTTCTTTGACAAGAAGAGCAATACGAGGGTGCATTTTCCTCAGCTTTTGTTTGATGGGTTTGGCATCGGGAATGGTTACGATATTGTGGACCACTATGGTGGGGTCAATACTGGGCATGTCTGCGTAAGACCAAGTGAAAGCATGGTTATGATCTCAGAGAAAAGAAGTGATGGCTTCCTGTTCAGCAGCATCTAAAGATTGTCTGATCTTTAGGATGTGCGGGTCATCCTGAGTATGAATGTTGATCTCGATAGTTGATTCATTCAACATGGTTTGCATCTTAGAGGGTAATGACCAATGAATATATGAGTCTTCTGCACCAAGGTAGGTGAGTATGGATTCATCATCCTGACATTGAACGACATTAATTATAGGTGTGTCATCATCGATCATCTCAGGATACAGGAAGGGAAGAGTGGAAGGGGCCTCACCCTCACGTTGATAAGTCAGAGGCCCCAAGGAAATGGTGTTTATGAAAAAAAAAATTAGGAGGGATAGATTCAGGATCCATCAACTCCATCGGTGAAGGTGGTGATGAAGGTGGAGCGGGTGAAGAAGGTGGAGAAGGGCTAGTGTCCTTAATGAGTTCAATGCGGGCCTGTTTGGTAGGTGGTTCAGGGAAGCCGATACCACTACGGTCATTATGTTTGTGGGTGGTACATGGAATAATGGTATGGCGGCCTTGCTCGTAAAATCCAAAACCAAAACCCTTCCATGCACAGTGGTGTAGGAAGGTGTGGGTGAAATGGTGATTGGTAAGTGATTGGAAGTCAGTGGAAAATGGGTGGGTTTGTGATGGTGGTTTAGGTGTGTAAGTGGTAGTATCAAGTCCCCCATAGGTGAGACTAGTACGAAGGTGGGGAGGACCATAAAGGAGATGTTCTCCTATATGGTGATCATAGCGAGGGTGTTGGTGAAGGCTTCCATACTCTTGTGGAGTAAGAAATGTGTTGACACTATATAGGCGGTACTCCCCAGAGTGAGGCATTGAAAAACACCTTCCAAGGGATCAGTGGTTGGTATGTAGGTAGCTGGTATGGATAATGTGTCAGAGGTTGATGCGGAGGTGGAGTTAACAGATTGGGAAGCTGATGGGTCAGCCATGGAGGTTATGGCAGCGGTAGGAATGGAGGAGGTATGTGTGGTAGAAGCAGCGGCTGTACTAGTAGGTGGAGGTGTAGGTGAAGCGGTAGTGGTCGCAGAGGTAGATGGCTTGATAGGTATGAGCACATCATTGGGTCGGTAAAGCATGTTGCATGTTTTAAAAGGTGATGGGTCAGCTGGAATGGTATAGGTGTGTCCTTCATGTTCAAACTTTACACAATGATGCAAAGTGGAAGGAACACAACCCATGACACGGATCCAGGGTCTACCAAGCAATAGGTTATATTGGAATTCCCCCTCCAAAATGTAAAACAATTCAGGAATAGTGTGGGGGCCCACGTGAATGTGGAGGATGATGGTGCCTAGTGTAGAGGTGATAGCATCATTGAATGAATGCAACATGACCGGGTGTTTATGCATGTAATTGTCAGGTATGCACATTTGAGTGAATGCATGGGATGAAATGATGTTAATGCTAGCACCCCCATCAATCATCACATGACATACCCGTATGTCATCGATGTGGACAGAGATGAAGAGGGCTGGGTCTAGGTCATCATTTTGGTGTGGCACGATCTCTTCCTCTGAGAAGCTAAGGGAGGCCACTTGGTGAACAAGGTGGGGTGAAGATGAAGGTGGTAATTTGGTGAGAGAGGCTACATGATGGGGTGTGATAATGGAGGCTATGGGTGTAGGGTCATTAGGTAAAACCTCAATTGATTGAAGAACCTCCATGAGAGCTTGATGATGGGATTCTGAGGTTTGGATGAGGTCATATAAGGACATTTTGAGGGGTGATTGGTGTAATTGTTTGAGCATGGTGCGATGTGTGACACCATTAGAAATGGGGTACGTGGGGCCACAGATAGTTATTTTAGGTATGGGTGCAGATGGTATGTTGGGTATAGGATTGGTTGGTGGGTCAGTTGCCTTTTCTTTACCCTTCTGTGCATGTGTAGTGATGTGTATCATGTTGATTTGAGGGGAGTTGGAAAATGGAGAAGGTGTAGGGTGAGTGGTATAACGACATGACGGGAAAAAACCTACCGGAGGAGAAAAACCCTGTGAGGTCAGTTGGGCGCAATGACATTTGGGTGGTGGCGTGGCAAGTTCTCTAATGTGAACCATGTTAATTTCAAATCTTGGGGTGGCTCTAGGAGAGGTGAGGGTGGAGGTTGTGGTCATTGAGTGGGCAGTGTGGGAATGGGTGTTGGTGAAGCAGGATCCTCATCAAGAAGGTCGTCATCATCAAAGTTGGTTTCTGGTGGACACAATTGGATAAGGATGGTTTTCAAGGCCTTGCAGTTCTCCACATCATGTCCTGGCACACGATGGTATGCACAAATTTTAGTATCATCAAACCCTTTTGGCTTGGGTTTGAGGGGGTCGTAAGGTCTGAGTGGCGGTAATGTGATGACAGAGGTTCCAGGAGGTTGGTTAAAATTTTGGCATAAGACCCTGCTAGTGGATCACAATGGGAAGTAAACGTGGGTTTGGGTGTAGGTGTAGGTGATTGTTGAGGAATGGTCTTTAGAAGAGGAGGGGGTCGAGCCATGGGTTTGGGTGCTGGTGTGGTTTTAGGTGTTGGTCGTGTTTGTTTAGGTATGGGTATAGTAGATGGATGGGTAGGAGGGTGTGTGGTCATTTTGACTACCTTATTGTGGGGTAGTGGAGTTTTGTTTTTGGGTTGCACCTTCTTGGGTAAAGGTGATGTGGGTGTATGAGGTCTAGAAGGAAAAGCCAATGGAGGAAGAGGGTGAGTTACCCATGGGGATAATGGGGGTGCTGTGAAGGTAGATGACGCGGGTCGTGCTTGAGGTGCATGAGACATTGACTGAAGTGTAGTGGGTAGTGAAGCAATAGCTGAGGGTATCAGAGGTATGGGTGGTAAAGAGGCTGTAGGTGTAGGTGTAAGTCAGGTTGGGCATCTGGGTAGGTCAGAGGTTTGTGAGGAAGGAATGAGCTGTTGTGTTTTTGGTTTATTGATGGGTGGAGGTTTCTTGACCATGTGGGGAAGCTGAGATCCTAAGATGGATGGGACAGGTGCAGGTGTGATTGGCACAGCTGGGGTATGAGTTCTATGGGTTTGGTGCTTCTGTTTGGGTGTTGGAGTAGGTATGGTGTTGACTTTGGAGGATGTAGCTAAATCTAGTTTGATAGGCGGATGAGTAAGGCTGGTGGTCGGGGTGACCCCTAAAGTGGTAATGGGTTTAGTCGAAGCAAATGTTGTAGGTATGGGTTTGGGTTTAGGTGTAGGTTGAGTTATGGGTAAGGGTGCGGTGTGAGCTATAACAGGTGTCATGGAAGGGGTTGTGATAGAGGTGATTGTGTTTGGTTCAATTGGTTGAAATGTTTTTGGGTAGATTGTGGAGGTATCAGCAAGGGATCTCTGCATCTGTGTTGAGACGGGGAGTAAAAGGTGCCCCCATAGTAGAGCCCTATCCACATAATCTAAGTGATCAGCCAAACATGAGAACGGAACATCTATAGGTGGAGTTGGTGAGGACCTAATGGAAATTCCCATAAAATGTGTCTTAGAGATGGGGAATTGGCTAGCTTCAGCTTCCGTGGGTAAGAGAGCCAAAAGTAGGTCTGTAGGATCTTGGGTGGCTGATGGAGAATGCTCACCAAGAGGCAAAGGTATCTCAACTGGGTCTATGATAGGTGGTGGAGATGATGGGTGCTCCTCTATGGGTGGAGGAGGTTCTGTAGCTAAAGGCTCTCTAAGTGGTGAAGACAGGGGTGAGATGGTCTCAATGTTAGCGAAAGATTCCTCCGTAGGTGATGAAGGAGATAAAGGTGTTCCTCTGTTGGTGAAGGAACATGGGAGGTTGGTTCCGACGTGGAAGGAGGATTTCGGGCTAGGATCTCCTCTATGGAAGGAATATGGGGTAATTGGGAGGTGACAGGTGTGTCATTAAAGATAGCGTGAACCTCACGGGTATGGGTATCGTGAGTGGAGGTCTCACCGGTTTGATCAGATGAAGGGGCATGGTTAGGAAATGGTTTCTTGAAGATATGTAGGTTTTGGTTGGTAGGTGCATTAGGATTATCCATGATTAACTCACCTTTCTCGAGCATTTCTTGGACAATATTTTTGAAAGTGATGCAGTTGCCATCACTATGACCCTTTACTCGATGATAATTACAGAAATCATGTTCTTTATACCATGCGGGCATGGGGTGAGCAGGGTCAAAACCAGTGTGTGGTTTTATGGGTGGAAGAGTGATGGCTCCAGCTTTGATAAGCTTTTCTAAGATAGAAGAGTAAGGCTCCCCGATTGGGGTATATTTCCACTGCTCTCGTCTGAATTGAAAAGTCTGGACAGGTGAGAGATTAGATGAAGGGGTAGCCTGATTTGATGGATGTGCTGGGCCGGCCTTAAGTACCACTGCGTTAGCGGTGCCCTTAGCTTTTGAATAATTGGTCTGTGGTTTGGAAGAAGAAGAGGTATCATTCGACTTGAATGCCGAATTCTTATTGCGTAATTGGATTTTCTTCTCTTTGATGGCCCGAATCTCTAACTTTCATGCCATAGTGAATGCTTCATCGAATGTTCGGAAGGTTTGGACCTGCAAGGTCAGTGAGATATGCCTGGCACAAGCCCATGTGAAGAGCTCGATGAGTTCTGTTTGTGGCAGTTGGAAGGTAAGTTGGTTGATCAGGCTGCGCCAGCGAGCGACAAAATCTGTGATAGATTCATCCTCATACTGACGTGTGGAATATAGATCGGTCATGGTAACCTTCTTGACGATATTGATAGAGAAATGATCCAAGAAGGCTTGGGCTACCTGATTGAATGAGAATATAGAGTGTTTAGGTAACCCACTATACCAATCTAATGCAGGTCCAGTGAGGGACATGGGAAAGGTTCTCAAGAGCAAGGCATCATCATGAGTGATCAGATAACACCCATGTTTGAATGACCACAAATGTTGTTGTGGGTCTTCTTTGCTATTGAAATGATTGAATTTAGGCATTTCCCAATGCACGGGGTATGAATGGATAGGAATGGATGGGTGAATGGGCTCGTTGCAAATCTCGTCATAGGTGAGAGTGTTGCGGGAGCCAGAAACCGATGCCTCCAATGTCTGCATCTTGTCCAACATCAATTTAATTAGGTCATTGGTGGGTTGTGATGATTGGATGCCTCCTATAGCATGAGAGGGTTGGTTTTGGGCATATAATGGGGGTGGCACTCCAGTGTATGGTGTTGCCATGTAGGTTGATTGGGAAGAAGGAAGTGAAACAGGGGGTACGTACCCTGAGTGTATAATGGATGAAATGGGAGGTTGTTGATAGTATGTATATGGGGGTGGAAGGGTTGTGGTAACCCTAGTGGCAATAGGGGCTAATGATTGTGGAATGGAAAGGACCACATTCTGAAATGGGGTAGGGGTCACCGACACTAGAGGTGGTAATGTAGCTATGGGTATGTGTGAGACATTAGGGGTGGATGAGATTGTGTTTGGGGTAGTTGTCGAGGGTACGGTGGATGTAACGGGTGCCACAGAGGTAACAGACGTGGCAGTCATAGCGGGTATAGGACCTAACTGTGAAATGACTGGGGGTAAGGTAGATGCGGGCAAGCATAGAGCCAGATGGGGCCGATGCAGGAGTGGGTGCGAGAGTCAGGGGGATAGATACGGGCATGTCGTATATCAACTGACCCGAGGCATCTCGAGTGGACGAGTGGGAAAGGTAAAACTGCAAGGTGGCAGGGTTTTGGTCAAGGAGTCATGTGAACTCCTCATCTCTGGTAGTGATAGTAATAGGCTGGATGGGATCCATGGCTGGTGATAAAATGGAAGGTGGTGAAGGACTAGGTGGGAGTGGTTGACAACTGGCATGAAATACGAGTGTGCTTGCTTGTCTTCGGGTCAGCACCATGTGAACCAGTACTGATCAGGTAGGGCTGCTTCTCTGTAAATGACATAGAGAACAGCAGGAACAGGTGAATCTGGTGACAAAAAGTAGATTAAGTACCAAATGGTGGCTGGAATGTGAAACAGGCTAACCGATGCTGGTTAGGGAAAACCAACACCGGTCAGGGGTAACCGATGCCAGTTACTGTAGAAAATGGACAGTGAGTGAACAACAAGGCAGAAGGTAAAATCTGATAGGTATGCCAAATCTGATGATGTTTACAACATCAATGGGAATGATGACAGTGACAGGGACTATGAAAAGTGGAAAAAAAATGAATGAAAATGTCCTTTTGAGTAGGTTAGCAAAAGGACCTGGAACCGACGTCGGTTGGGTATAACCGACGACGGTCAGAGGTAACTGACGATGGTTACTATGAAATTGAAACAGTGATGAAAGAAAAGTGGTTGTGAATTAAAATCTGATGTAGAATCAGACCCAGAATTCTGAGAATGATGATGATATGGCCCAGGCACACTCAGGTGAAGCTGGAATACACCAGCTGTGATGAGGAGCATGCAAGGATGAACAAAAAAGTGAAGAACATGATCTCTCACCTCAAAACGCAAGCCAAGCAGAAACACTAAGAAAATGTGATCCTAGGAGTGCCTTTTCTATTATGTTTGTTTAGCTTATGCTATTTAGGGACTGACACATGAATTGTGAAATAGATTTTTTGGTGAGGATGGCTTCCTACAAAGAAGGAGATCTAAAAGGTGAGGTTTCAGGTATGTTATGGTGGGGGCGGGCTTCGCTTTGAAGTATGACTCGACAGAGCAGTGAGCTGGGTGCCCACTGTGTCATGATCATGTGATCACCTACAACTTCTTCCAGGTAGGATGTTGTTTAAGAATGTATGTATTTTGAATTTTTGTGAGGTTTGGTAAGACTCAGAGAAAGAGAAAAGGAAAGAAGTGCTTTTCTACGATTCATTTGTCAACCATCAGCTGGGCATGACTGCCAGCGTATAGGTTGCCCTCAATTAATGTGAGCTAATGCAATAAATCAGAATGGAATGCACTTATTTTTAAGCCCAAATCAAATGTAAAATTGGATGACACAATAATTTGAAAAGGAAGAGGGATGCTCTTTCACTACAATGCAGAAAACATGAAGAAATGGTTCTTTTTAATTACACCAAAAGAAAAGTTTCCTTTAGAGTAAATAGAAAGAAGAGGTGGGTTACCAAGGAAGAAAATTAGTGTGTATGCTTTTCAGAAGGGAAACAAACACACAAATTTTCCTAGGAATGAATGAAATGCAAGGAACCCTGGATGGGTCCCACCGGGCATGCCAAAATGTTTCACCTTTTTCTTAGATTGTTTCTTTGGAGTGTTGACGAAACAAATAGGGTAACGGGTGTAGGAGGAATACCTGTTCAAATGCTGGTTGATGGGTTGTTGCACACGTATGACTTCCAAATCCACAGCTGATCATGAGAGCTTCCTTTTGGCTAGGAGGAACTACCTGTAATGCAAAGCAAGACCACAAGAAGGAATTAAACAATATGGGTAGTGAACTGCCTAGCGTATGCTAGATCCGGGAAGTGTGATACTTCCTAGATGGCTGTCAGTCCACTGTTTTAAACAATTTAATGTTGTAAACAAAGTAAATCCTATTGTAATTTGAAATGATTTAGGTATCTCACTTAAAACACAATAAGAAATAGATCTAATCTAACAGGCTAAGCTAGAATAGAATCCAAAGGTCAAATGATTGGTTCTGGGTTCTGCAGGTTTGACAGAGGTCTCAGGTAGATCACAGGTGGATGAGGGTGAGATGAAATTAAGTGGGTAGGTCTCTGTTCTGGGCTGTGTGGGAAAATACAGAGACCGATGTCGGTCAGGGGTAACCGATGGTGGTCAGGTGTGACCAGTGCCAGTTACTGTGAAATCTAGAAATGTCACAGAACAAGCTTTAGGTCTCCTTTGTGATTGCACAAAGGACTTTGGTTGGTCGGGATGAGGTATTGGGTGACTGGGGTAGGCTTCAGTGAGGCTTTAATGGGTATATGGAGGTGGAAATGTTGGAGAAGGTCAATAGGTGGCTAGGTAAGCAATAGATGATAAAATAATGATGAAATGAAATAAACCAGAGAAGTATGACATTATACTTACTTGGATTCTGGTCCTGGATGCCTGTGTGTGAAGGATGGAGGTGCTGATGAGGGGCTTGAAGGCTGCAAGTGATCACCAGCTGAAGGAAAGCTTCTGCATGGGCTGCATGTGCATTCCTCTTTGCTTGGTTAGATCAGATCATGGCTGTGTGCAGGAAAAGATGTTTGATCTCCTTCCTTGCATGCGTGGTCTCATTGGAATTCACTCTCTGAAGATGTGTTATCTCTCTGAGATGTGATAATGCTCACCAACCTCTTTATTCCAACTTCCAACTTCCAACCTTGAGAATAAGGTTGTTTTGGGGTTAAAAGGGTAACCGACGGTGGTTCTAGCTTAACCGATGATGGTTAGGGGTAACCAGCGTCGGTCAAGGTGGGATTTCCTAGGTTTACTAAACTAGGGAGATCCTCTTGATTTCCTTGGATCTCATGTCATTAACCCATGGATTAGACTGGGAGCTTCTTGTGAGCATGCGGGAATGTGGTTAGAGGGAATGTAGGCATTGATTTTTAGGGTTTGGGTAAGTCTTAGTTAGTTATGGCAACTTACTAAGAATAGGTCTTAGGTTGAGTTGGCTTGGTGAGGTGTCTAAGTGAACTGCATGTGTGGATATTATTTAAAATAAGATATTTAAATAATAAATATAGTGAGGATAATGCATTAATTAATTTAATTAATTATTAATATTAGTGGGGTGAAAGGGGTCATGGCTAGGTGAATGTGATGAAGGGTGCTTATTTGTCGAGGGACCAAAGGTGAATTTATTAAGGCTATGTTACTAAATCATATATGTGTATCATTAGGTAGAATCCTTATGCATTTCACTTTATGCCAATGAATACAAGTTATACAAAATGTATAGCTTCTTATTTCTCTTTTACTGGATGCAATGAGATGAAAGTATCATTTCTGAAGTTCTTAGAATAATACAGTGGTTATTTTCTATTCATATCCATTTGAATATTTTTCATAAGATGATGCAATTCTCACAAGACTCACAGAAAGGTAGAGGCTCGGTGTCCGTGTGTTCCTTAGGTGAGCACCCAATGCCCACTAGGTGATAGTGGTGATGTGCATGAGATACATACATATTTTTCATACAGGGTATATAAATATGACTACATATCTCATACACGCTTCAGTAGTCATTATCATATATGAGTCTAGTTTTCTATTTGTCAACCATACATCCTATAAATTCTACATGTCTACACTAGATTTCCTTAGTACTTGGATCTATTTTTATCTATCATCATGTAATGCAATTCTATTCCTATCTACATCACTTATTGCAAAATATTACCTTTCCTAAATCACATAAGCATTTATACACCCTACGTATCCTACAATGTGAATTACACTTAGAAGGTTCCTTATACTATGGGTCTATGGAAGTTCATCTCTCATCAATGACACAAGTCTATTTCTACCTACCTACACATAGTAGGTTACATTTCCTACACTAGACATTGTCACATTACCTTGGTCATGTCACACTACATTTTTCTACACGCTAGCACTCACCACCTTATGATATTACTTTTAGTTTTCCTTGCATTTCAATACTCATGGCAGCTGAGGGTTTAGACAACTTTGAGAAGATAAGACCTTAACTACATGAAATATATCATCTATACTGCATTTCTCAAACTCATGACCAGACGCTCTAGTGCTGATATCATCACCCATACTCATCATCAGGTATCATGTAGTGTTGTTATACAACCTTGAGGTGTATAATCACCACTGCTTTCCCCATCCTACATTAGTCAGTCTTAGCATACAATCATCACCAAATCTGATCATCTTAGTTCTAGATGGTCCTGAGGCTTGACATGTCATCATAGATAGTTGATACTCCACTTAGATGGTATACACTTTAGGACCTGAATCATCACCTCATCCTTATGTATCAGTTGACATAGTAAGGTCCAAGGAAAAATACGTGTCTAACCCGCCACCTGTCAAAGTTATCCAACAGTGTACTGTTTCATATACGCTTACATTTGACATCACCCATCTCATTAAAGGTATGACATACACTTGATAGATGCCTGTAAATTGTCACCTATCTTCTTCTATCATGATCAAGTGGATATAGTGCTGTAGTGAGCTAAATGTGTCATCACTCACCCTTTCAAAATAGGTCATGGTATACACTTAGGGTTGATAGATTGGTCTAACTCGGACAGATCTTTCCATATATCACAGTTCCAACATCCTTCCATTCTAACAGTGATATAATGACTTAGGGATTTGAAATCAGGTCACTCTTCTGATAAAAAAAGTCTTATACCTAGATAACGCTATATGCAAGCTATAGTAGTTCATGCACTTCTTCTTCACCTGTCACATTATCATCACTTGACTACATGATACACACTCATCACAATGCTCTAGATACAAGGTCCCAACACTACTTGGACCATTTCCTGAAGTGACACACTCTTGAAGATTACAGTTCATTCTTGATTGCTGAGGTTTGAAAAATTCAATCTACATACACTTGACATACAGGTCGATAGAGGAACATGTTGCTTATCTTAGGAGTAAGAAGGATGTCTTGCATGCAGATTAGTTATCCAGTCCATAGTGTACCAAGCAGGTGTGCTTGGTAGCATTTAATATTTTCTTAACCTAGTTTTTTGCTATGTTCACTTTACTACACATGTATAGCTTTCTTTCCTATATGTCATTATCACACACACATGACATAGTTAGATCTGGGTATATAAAATGAAGATGCAATATTAAAGTATAATCATGAAATGGTAAGTGATATATTTCAAATTGGTTTCTTAGTACCCTGTATCTCTAATAGTCTTGATGGGGGCATCCTGACTAAAAGATCATGCTCATAAAGTATGCTAAGTTGATTTCAAGTGTCTCATACACTATAGAATCTTTGAATACTACTTGCTTCTACATGCTTTGACATTCTTAGAGGTATGTTCAAAAGTATCTAACATGATTAACAAGTGTTCCATATGTAGTACTTATTTTTTAGGAAATATATTATCCCATGACTACTTGTATTTCTACTTAGGAGGAATATTATTTTCTATTATATGTGGTAATTTACAGTAAAGTAGATGTAAATAATTATGCTAAATAAAATGAAACCCTAAATGTACAAGAGAAGGGGGAGAAAATAGCTTAGCTGATTGTTGTAGATGGTCGCAAAGTGTCACAGATCTGAGAATAAAATTTGGAAGTGCATAGGAACACTCAGGGACCCTGCGAAGGGCAGATATGAAGGATCTAAAGTGACTGGGGCACCTGGGAGTGTACTGGGGTGCCCCGGGGTGCCTTGGTTTGTATCTAAGGGTACTTTGAACACTGTAAATGCTCAAAACCTGCAACTGGTATGGTCGCAAGTTGGTTCTCAAACCTTCCCTATTTGTCATGTTGGATCTGTTTTGAGTGATGGAAAATGACCTGCAATGGTAAAGAGAAGTATCAAACCCTAGAAAAATAAAAGATGTATATGAATGGGTCAAACTGACCTTAACGTACCAAGCTAGTGGACTTATCACTGAGCAACTAAGTTGCACTACATTTCATGAACCCAGATGTAGTTCTAGACATGGTGTCCTTTAGTAATACTACGGATCGTGTCACAGTGTGTCAGTGTGTGTGTGTGTGTTGTGTGTGCCATGTCGTGCCTAGGTTCTCTCGTGGCAGTCACACTTTGTGAAGTACTAGAGCAATAGTAACTATAGAAATATTGTAAATAGCATGTGTGCATGGAATAGAATAGAATCCCTCCCCCTATGAAGTGTGTGTGCATGCAGATACCTCCTAGCCTTGGTGCATGGCACTATGTGACATGTAAGTGATGCAATGGATGCAACCCTAGATGGAGTGATAGTAGTGTGTAATGTTATTTTTTCCTAGGACCCTCATTATGGTCTTGTAACTTTATATTTATAGCGCTCTTAAGCCTAATTTTGTAATTAATCCTTGACAAGGCCGAATGAGATAAAGATAAAGATGACCAAAAACTATAAATTACCCAAAAAGGAATGAAAGGGGATTTGCATAGATCAGGGCACCCAGGGTGGGACCGGGGCGCCCCAGTACTAACCATGGGTGCACCACGATTTAAAGCTAGAATGTCAGGGTAGTTGTGAAATGGGTGGATAAGTGTTAGAAAATACATGATAACTATGAAATAAAACCTAAAATAAAGATGGCCAAAGGTGGGATTAATTAGTACTTTGTACACTTGAGAACCTTCTAAATAGTAGTATAAGATTGGGCCAAATTATGTGTAAAGTGCATAATTTCATGTCTACATTTTCCCCCCACTTTATGTTGGTGAGCAGAAAGCTCGGTAACATAAAGTAGATAGAGATGTGTACTTGATGTCCATGTAGAGTGTAGAAGAAGATGTCGATGGACTCACTCAAGCGTGGAATGACAAAAACAAAAATTTGGAGGAACGTGGATTCTAAAGATGAAAAATGCATGCATAAAAAGTTGATGAGAGTGAACCTAGGGTGGAATGCACATGTGTAGTTGTTGTATGTTTGTAGTGTAATTGCATGGTTAGTATGGCAAGTACCTGTAGTGGTGTGTTGTTGTTGTCATTGTCATTGTCACTATAGTGTTGTTGTTGTTGCCCCAAATTTGATATTTGTTTCTCATAGAACGGACCTATAAGGAGAAAATGATCAAGGAGTCAAATATGTATGTATGTAAAAATGTTATGTAAAATACCCATGTGTAAATTACACAAATCTAAAATACACTTGAAAAAGTGTAAATGGAAAATGTGCACCTGATCCATGTCGAGAAAAAGGGTGTAAAAGGATATCCTGTAGTGTCGCAAGTTTTTCAGGCGATCTCACGCTACCCTAGCTGAACAAGTGTAGGGAGGAAATGCTCTGTTTCCTCTAACTCTAAATGCTTCTGCTAAAATTAGTTGAAGAGATCTCTGTATTGTCCTAGTTTTTTGGGCAATCTGATGCCACTGGACAGAGAAGTGTAGAGAGGCACACCCACTGTAACCCCTGAGCATGTAACTACTCCACAGAATTGCCGAAGGACACCATGTCTATGTTAAGGCCACTGTGTATGGATTTCATAGATGGTAATTTGAACTCACTCGTTGTGTCTGAACTGGTGTAAATACATTGTGTTAGTATAAAACCCTCAATGATGCCCCCCTCTTTGGGGGTGCATGTGATGACCTTAGAAGGAGAATGCAGCCCCAAAAGAGGACCAACCACATTCTGACCTATATAACTTTCCCTACAGGGGGAAGGGAAAATGCTTAGTAGATATCGAGGTGCACACAAAAGGAGATGGCTAGCCAATACAAGTGTTATTTTGAAAACATGTGCATGAAATAATTGTAAAATATGTAGACAATCTAGAAAAACTACCAAGCACAATAGTGTAAACACACAAGAAACGACAAGAAGACCGCACAAAGCGGGTTACAAACATGGGACATCACTCATGATGTCACAAGACATGCAAGGCCATCATGGCCGCAAACAACAGACAAGTGTGCACACAAGCAAAAGGAAAAACCCGCATACAAAGGCAAATAAAGTAGACAAGTAAAAAAAAAAGATAGTCATGCAAACATGTAATCCTACAAAACAAGTGTTGTACATGGAACACTAATTAACATGTTAGAGTGATAACCAATATGTCAAAGTGTATGAATAAGTAGTATAAGATTCTAAGTACAAAATGAAATAATAACACATGTATGAGATGAATGTGGATGCCCCCAGTGACCAGTATGGTAAGGGTAGAAGGAGAGCATCCATGTCGCATGTAAATGTCATGTATCTGTGATCACACTAAACAAAGGTGTGAACGCGTATGTGTGTATGATAATGAAATAGAAGAAAGTAATCTAACATGTGTAGTAAAGTGAACATCTAAAACACCATTAGTAAGAAAGAGTAAATGTTACCAAGACAATGTAGTATGTTGTGGATGAATGGAGTGGAATGCAAGATGGAATGATAGGAGCAACGTTCCCCCCGAGTGAATGGAAGTGTATGTAGTGAGGCTCATTTTATTTTCCCCGTCAGAAGTCAAGAATGAATTATAAATGAGAGTGCATCATTGAGAAATGGTCGAGTTGTGTTGGTTGAATCTAGCACACCATGATGTGTGTGTATGTGTAGTGGTGATGAAATGCAACATGTGGAGAGATGTGCATGGACCCTATAGCATAAGTGTATACAATGACTTGGTTGAATAGAGGAGTGATGATTTATCCCTAAGCGTATATCACTATAGAATGAGTGTATGGTGGTGAGATAATGGAAAGATGGTGTGGACCCTATAGCCTAAGTGTATACCATGATTTGTTGCATGAAAGAGTGATGATGTATCCCTAAGCGTATATCACTGCACTAAGATGAATGGATGGTAAGGTGTCCTAAGAGAAAGGTGTGTGTGGACCCTATAGCATAAGTGTATACCATGACGTGTGGGAGGTGGGAGTCATGATTTATCCCTAAGCATATATCACTACCTGATGGAATAAGAAGGTGATGATTTAGCCTATAGCAGTATATCACTACAAGATGGGTGATGAATTCAGATGGAGCGTAATGATGTATATGGTGGATAACAGAAGGTGGTGATTTAGTACTAAGTGTGGAACCACTACATGATGAATAAGAATGAGTGGTGATTTAGCACTAAGCATATACCACTAAGTGATGAGTAGGATAAATGATGATGTAGTAGAATGACATAGGATAGGATAATAGAATGTGTGATGATAGGATGTAAGAGGATAATGAGAAATTGATGTAAAGAGTGGTGATTTAACCTAAGGTATATACCACTACATGATGATAGAAGGAATGTAGTGTGGGTAAAGACGGATATATACCTAGAGCATTGGTCACTAGGTTTAATGAATGTGGTAATGATGAAAGATGTCACATGTAGGAATTGTAACAAGGATAATTTCAAAGAGGAATACATTAGAATGAATTGATAATGTAGAACCATTGGCATCAAAGAGTGGACCGATTTAACCTAGAGTGTATACATACTAGTGGTGATGTGTTGCGCGTAGAAGACAATGATATAGAAACGACTAAGCGTTGGACCTGTGATGATAAATGCATGGTACGGTGATATGCAATGTAGGTAGGTCCATTTGATTGGTAAACCCTCAACAGTCAGAATATGTAGACCGAAGGGTAGACTGCGCCAAGGGTGGTGAGTGCAGATGTAGAAAGAACGTATTCAATGATGACCATGTAAAGGGGAAAGGTATCATCCCATATGTGATATGGAATCTAGTGTAGCATGTAGAATGTAGATGTGTGTAGATAAAATAGAATGTTAATATGGTAAAACTAGAGCCATGTGTAACCTGGAGATCTAGCATAGCATGTAGGAGGCTAGATAAGGTATGTAGATGTGTAAGTGTGATAGAGATATAATATGTAGTGATGATACATGTAAAGCTAGGCCCATAGATGATGTGACCTAGCGTAAATATGGAATGTAAGAAAGAGATGAAAAACTAGACGTGATGATATGATGACTAGGTAGTGTGTATGAACATAATGGATGATGTATAAATGACTAATAGATGAGGTATGTATAGGATGATGTAAGATGTTGGCTATGTATAGAAAGGATGATGTAAGATGTGTGATGTAAATAGAATAAAATGTGTAGAACCTATAGTGCAGTGTGTGGGGTTCAATGTAATGGTAATCCCTCAACAATCGAGTGTGAACTGAAGCACAAGAGTGTGTCATCGAGTAATGAGGGTGCTATGACGTGTGGGATAGAAATGATGATGATATGGATAAATTATATAATGTAAGATGATAGAATTACATGAGGATAAAGAAAGGGGGGTGAGTATGTGTTGTGAAATGTCCCCCAATGATAGTGTGCGTGGGACTAGGTGAACTCATCAAGGAGATCATCATCCTCTGAATAAAATTCAAAGGGGAGGAATTGGCAACTTAGTAGGCTATAGTGTGAGGTTGATCACATAACGAGCGAGTGAGAGACAAATGGTACATGCCCATAGCATATTCTTTGTCATTCAATGAGGGAGGTGGGAAAATGTGCACGTACCATCAAGTGTAATTAGGTAAATAACTAAGAAAGGAACTATTACAAATGAGAATGTGACCAAAAGGTATAGGGAATGAAATATCAGTGTGACTAGGGTCTAAGGTACCGCAGATGTACGTAAGCCAAGAATCCCCTAATGTGAGTAGAGAAACACAAGGGGTGCATGGGAGATAGACTAAAATATCAAAGACGTGGAAGCCATAAGCGGCAGTGATAGTGACAAAACCATAATATAGATGAGAGGCGTGGGTAGAAGGAAATCCAAGATGAGCTATACTAGCGGGAGAACATATGGTTTCATCGCATGTGGGATTGAATGGGACATGTTCCCAATAATAATCATGAATGAGAAGTGTACATGTAAAAAGGGTATGAGCTAATGGTGAAGATGAATAAGGAAGGATATTGTGTATAGATGGAATAGATAGCTAATGTGGAAAGATAGTGGTAGTAGGAGATAGTGTAGAGGGGATAGCATCTAGAAAACAAATAGCACCCTCAAGTAGTGGTAAATGAGGTTGAGGTTCATATATAGTATCAATGTGAGGAATAGGAATGCTAGTGTGAGGGTCATGGACACAATATTGGAATGGATCACGATCTCATAAGACGGTATACTCAACACACTCATGTAATAACTTGATGTAATGGTGGACGGTAGAAGAAACACCTTTCATGGCATGAAACCATGGTCTACCTAACAAGCAATTATATGAGACAGGAAAATCAATAACGAAGAAAGTGGCAGGGAGAGTCTTAGGACCTACAGTTAAAGGCAAGGTAACATGACCTAGACATGGACAAACATAACCATCATAAGCATCGAGTGAAATGGAAGAAGGACTAATGTCACGAGTAGACAAACCTAAGGCTTGGAGAAAGGACATAGGACACAAATTAAGCTCAGAGCCATTATCGATAAGAGTACGCTTGATAGCAACATTGTATATGCGAGACATGATGTAAAGTGGTTTGGTCATTTTCAAAGGGGTGAATGTCAGCAGGAGGATTTCCCTAGAATGTTATATGTTGAGAAAAGGCCTGGATAAATGTGTCATACAAGGAATCTAGATGTATGCCAGTAGAAATGTCGATAGTAGCAAAGAGGTTTTGACCAGGATGAAGCAAATCATGGTGGGTAAGCAGGTATTTAGTGATAGAGATATTCATGATGGAGAAATGAAAAAAAAGTCATAGAAGGTGGTAAAAGGAGACGTCCTGTTCACCAAAATGATTAACTAAAAATGGGGCGGAATGCAAGGAAGTGGTAATCCTAGTTAATCTAATTAGGAGGACTAAAACATTTTATAAATGTAATAAATAACAATAAAGTATATGTAAATAAATATGCTAAGTGAAATGAAACCCTAGACGTGCAAGAGAAGGGAGAGAAATAGCTTAGTTGATTAGTAGTGAATCGTCATAGGTTGTCGCAAGTCTGAGAATAAAATATGGAAGTACAGAATGAACACTCAGGGACCCTACGAAGGACATATCTAAAGGATCTGAAGTGACTGGGGCACCTGGGAGTGTACCGGGGTGCCCCGAGGTGCCCTGGTCTGCAATTCAGGCGCTCTGAACACTATAAATGCTCAAAACCTACAACTGGTATGGTCACAAGTTAGTTCTGAACCTTCCCTATTTTTCACGTTGGATATGCCGAGTGAGCTGCGTAATGACCTGTAATGAAAAGATAAGTATCAAACCCTAGAAAAATAAAAGATGTAAATGAATGGGTTAGACTAACCTTAGCCGCCAAGCTACTGAACTTATCACTGAGTGTTGCACTACATTTCATACATGGATGTAGTTATGATGTGTGTGTGTGTGTGTGTCATGCCCTAGGTTCTCTCGTATTAGTCACACTTTGTGAAGTAGCGAGCAATAGTAACTATAGACAATGTAAATAGCATGTGTGCATAGAATAGAATAGAATCCATCCCCCTATGAAGTGTGTGTGATATAGATCTCCTAGCCTTTGATGTATGTTACTATGTTGATGCAACTAATGCAATGGATGTAACCCTATATGGAGTGATAGTAGTGTGTAATGCTATGACCTAAGACCCTCATTATGCTCTTATAACTTTATATGTGTAGGGCTCTCAAGCTTAATTTCATAATTAATCCCAACAAGGCTAACTGAGAAAAAGATAAATATTACCAAAATGCTAGAAATGACCCAAAAAGGAGCGAAAGGGGATTTGCATAGATCGAGGCACCCAGGGTGGGACCAAGGAACCCCGTTGTGCCCAAGATAGGCCCTTATTTAGGGCTAGAATGTCAGGGTAGTTGTGCAAAATGGGAGGATAAGTGCTGGAAAATACATAGGAATTATGAAAAAAAGTATAAAATAAAGATGGCCAAATGGTGGGATTAATTAGTACTTTGTACACTTGAGAACCTTTTAAATAGTAGTATAAGACTGGGCAAATTTATGTGTAAAGTGCATAAGTTATGAAGAAGCATGCATCAAAAACTAGATAGGCACAATACAACATAAAAGGAAAGATTACATAATCTGTTCATGAAAAAGTTGTTCATTAGAATAAAGTGGTATGTGTTCTCTTGATCCAATTATTCCACTATCAAGTAGTTATATTGCAATGAAAGGCATCAAGTAGATGTATGGAGGTTTGAAGGTAGGAAGATAGTTTGAAGAAAATTTGAAGGGTAAAAGTGTGCATTAGGATGTATCTTGAGGTATGAGTTATGTCTGTGAAGCATAAAAGAGATGGAAGGCTATGTTTTAGTTGTATCAAGACATGTTTAGTATTGTCAAGATGTGAGAAGGACTATGTGTTAATTCAAAGTCAAATTTAGAGAACTTAAGGTTTGAAAGAGTGTTTAATATTAGGGGAGCTAAGAAAACATATTGAATTGTATTTACTGAGTTATCATCATGAAGAGTATGAAAGGTATATAATTGAAACCTAGGGGAGAGAGAGAGAGAGAGAGAGAGAGAGAGAGAGAGAGAGAGAGAGAGAGACAATGATGCATGTCTTAGGGGTAGTATGTTTCTTGCTTGAAGTTATTGTTACAAGAGTGTGTGTTACCAACAGGTATGTGAATGTACAACAAGGTTTATATGGATGATTGTAGGAATGAAGATAAATTCAAGTAGGTATGAGTTCATTCAAAGTGCCTAAGTTTTTTTATAGAGATAAAAGGATGAATGGTTTTTCTTATATGGTGTTTTCCTATTCATTATGCATGGATCAAAGGTTTAAAAGTTTACATGATTCAAGGGGCACTGAGTATGATCTTCAAGATACATATGTAGGTATGTTGCTCCTATTAGATTTGAGGAATCATGAAAGGTTAAGTTCTCTGAGGGAGTCAATTAAGTATGTTTCTCAGCTCAAGAATAAGGTAAGTTTGTTCCTTTGAAGTCATGCATTTGCTAAGGGGGAGTTTTGTTTCTCCATTAATGTTGAGAGTCAAAATAAGAGAAGAAGAAGGTCAAATGGACCTTGTTTTATTTGGTTGATGTTTCTAACCCAAATTTGAGCCTAATGTGATGTCAGACCAAATTGTTACAGGTATTTATCTTTGTCATTAATGTCAAAGGGGGAGAATGAGCTGATGGCATGTGAATTCCTTAGGGGGGTTTGAGCTTTGTGTGTTTTCCCATCAATGGGTTTTCTATCAATGACAAAGGGGGGTATTTTTGGAATTCTATTGTCATTTATGTCAAATTATGATGTTTTCATTGATTTTCTAAGTGTCGTTGATGTCAAAAGAGGAAAGAAACATGAAGGTCGATTGGTAGTGTCAAATTGAGTTGTTTGGTCTAGGTGATGTTTCATGGCTCTTGAGCAGTATGGTGGATTTTAGGAGTGATGTTGAGGTGTTTTAGTGTTGTGGTGATGTTGTAATGATGTCATGTAGGTGTGAAAGTGTGTAAAAATGATGAGAAGGTTAGTTTTGCTGAAGCAAACATGTTCAAGGTGTTTGTTCTTGAGACCCAGTCAACATGTATGACATGATATAATGGAGTACATGTATGTATGAGCTGGTTGAGCTTGGTGAGAGTATGGGAAGAATGTATATGAGTTTTAGGAACACTCACAAATGTATCAAAGTGTAGGTATAGGGCTAAATCATGTTTTCTAGGTCTACACTAGACCTATTCTCAAGCCCTAGGTAACATAATGAGGTTTGCAGGTATCATTTCAACATGGAAATGCATATGTGAGGTATTTCATAGCTATGGAAATTTATTTATAACATTTTTTGAAATTTGAGGTCAGTAATTTGAGCATATTGCATGGTGGTTTTTAGGTTTATTCCTAGACCTAATCCTTGAGAAAGCATGCCATAATGAAGTAGAGTTGGAATTTATGAGTGAATGTAAGTAAATGTAAGAATTTTAGAATGTGTAGGAGGTTGATACAGAGGTTATATATGAATTTTAGATCCTAGTATTGAAGATTTTGTAAGATATGTCCTTTTTTCTCCTATCGAGATTTTACAAGTAGAATTCCAACTTGAATTTGAATTACTGATGTTCATTGGCACATGAAATATTTGCATGGTGGTAAAATATCTTCATAGTAGTTAGGAAAGGGTCCTAGCTTGAGCTTTGTGGCATTATTTCATAGTTTTAGGACTATACATTTATGAACAATTGTTAATAAGGCAAGTTAGTTTTAAACCCATCTAAATCCCTAGGTATGAAGAGATGGGAGAGATCCTCTTCCTAGTGTCCTAGAATGGATTTTTTGTGAAACTTTGATGATTGGATGTTTTAGATGTCTCCTCCAAATTTTTATAGGTGGAAAAGCTTTGTTTCTCTCAAGTTTTACATTGGACCAGGTGACTAAATTAGATGTGGAGGAAGTATAGAATATATTATACCCGTTCATGGTGGTTTCATATCATGGTTGACCCATTAGGAGGTTTTCTATGTCTTGTTTTGTAAGATTGGTTTTCGGGTAGTTTTGCAAAATTTTAGGTGACCTGGTTGCAAAATATTTTTGGATGATATTCATTCTAATTTATGGAATCATATGAATTTTTTGATTACCTTGATGTCATGATATTTCCACTGATATTTTACACTTGCATGTATGATGTTATTTGATGGGGGTTTGAGCTTCATTTATGAAGACTACATTTGGGGCATGTTGGTTGTCCTTGTTCTCAAGTGGCTTCGTGGTGTCAAATGATGGTTCTGAATTTTTATAGCTTTTTGGAGGTTTTTTCAGTGTTCTTAGGAAACATGTTTAAGTGTGTTCCATGTTTTCTCAAGGTTTTTTTGCTCAAAGACATCCATTTTTGGCATGTAGGCTTGTTGGGTGCCTTAGGGCTTCTTGAGTTCTAATGGAGGATTAGATGGTTCTAGATGGTTTTTTGGACCTATATGGTATTATGAATCATTTTTAATTAATGTTATTATGATGTTATGATGTATTTTTTGATATAATGGTTGACCTAGGTGTTCTAGGATCAAGATTTGGGTATAAAAGTAAGTTCTAAAGCTCATTTGAGCTAGTTGAGTGTGTATGGAAAAGTGTGAGATGGAGGGAATATTGAGGAGGTGTTAGAGGTTTTTGTGACCATCATGAGAGGGAAAAGATAATACTATGATAATCTAGAGAGAGATCAGAAATGGGTGATTTAGGTCATTGGATCTAATCAACTTGAAAAATAAGACTATGACCATGGAAGGATATAAGACAATTTTGAGAAAGATAGAGAGAAAGTGAGCTTCATTGTGTCATCATCAGTTGTTTGTGCAACATTTTAGATGTGAAAAACAAATCAGGTGGTTTTGGTTGGTGTTGAGTCATCTAGAGGGTTGGTGCTCTACTAAATCTAGGGGTTGGTAATCCTTATGGAGTTGGTGCCTCACTAAACCTAGGGGTTGGTGCTCCTTTTTTGAGTTGGTGATCAACTAAATTTGAAACATGGATATAATAACTTTTTTTCAGTGGGTTTTCTTCCCCTAAAGGGTTTCCCAATTAAATCTGGTGTACTTGTGTTATTGTGTTCTCGTGGTGCATCCTCATGTGTTTGATTAATCATTACTCAATTTGTATGATGTTGACTGTTTGATGAATGCATTTAATGATTGATGAATGTGGATGTTTAAGAGAATAATTTTTTTAATGGACCAATAATTCACCCCCCACTTAGTGATTGTGCTTCCAACACTCTTGTAATGAGAAAAAGGAGTGTTCTTAAAGGATAGGGCATAGAGTTGGTTTTCATGGCCAAATGGGAGGAGAAATAAAGTTTTCATTGTTTTTCTCATGTGCACTTTATCTAATTTTGTATTGGGGTTTTGGAGGGAAGACATGGAATAAAAAAATCCACTTAAGTGGAGGATGAGTTTTGGCTTTGCAAGTGCAAAAACAAAGATGCACATTAATGAAAACTCCCCTTCAAAATGTGCCCCAATAGGAACAAGCCACACTCTTGAAATGCATGAAGCATTTAAAATTTTACCCAATACATGTAGAGGGGGAAAATGTGCCCAAGGCCTTGGGGATTGGGCAAAAACACACAAAACAAGCCCAACTTCTATTTTGATGTTACATTTTTGCAAGTGGGATTGACCAATTAGTCAAAGTCACACTTATGAGGATGGTAAAACATTACACTTCATGAAAAAAATTGCTTTTGACTTCTCTAAAGGACTCCATGAACCATAAGTGCTCCTAAGTCACTTAGGTTGTTGACATCAACAACTCAACAAAGAATCATAACACAAAGTTCACTTTTGGGCCCAAGACCAAAAATTTGAGTTTCCAGCAGGTATGATATATGATATTGACTATAAATGGGCAAAATAACTCAATGACATCACTTATAAGACTTGAAAATGTATCTTTTTTGGTTTTGAGCCAACTCACCTTTTTGGCGTAAGAAGGAACACCAATGAGTTGAGTTGTTATGGGAGCATGAGATGATTTGGAGTAAAACAAAAATGATTACTACATGAAGAAGATTCTATGAGATTCAATTTGACCATTTGTTTGTTGTTTGGATCCACCTTGAGCTCCAAAAATGTTCAGTTGAAGATGCCCTTTCTCCGAAGATCAAAAACACCTTCCTCACAAAAAGTGCTAGGAGTGAATGTGTTACCAAGACTAATCCAAAGCTTTCATAATTTGTCCTAAACAATACAAACATGAATTTAACTTGGATACCTTTTTGATTAATACAATTGAAGTTCACAAAACTATGCAGAGATCACCTGACAAAACCCAGAAGTTGACACTCGCAAAAGGTTAGAATTTGCAATTTTGACCAAAACTCCAAAAAGAGGAAACTTTTTCATCGGGGTTGTAAAGTAAAATGCCTATACACTTTACATGCCAACAAGTTGATAGATATTGTGTCATTTGGGAGAACTAAGGATCATTAGGATATCCTTGGTGTTATCATCCAATAGTTTGTTAGTAAAACACCGATTCATTATATATTATTTTTTATTTAATGCAATCAAGTTATTGCTAAAATATTTCTTTTGAGTACATGTTTTTTGGATGGTGATTCCATTGTAGAGTTTCTTTAGCTCCTCATTTATGACATGGAATTAGAGCTAGTTTCTAAGATTAATTTATTGATCTCTTTAGAATTCCGATAAAAGGTTAATAGTCTCTATATGAATTCTTAAGACATTTATATAAACAAATTTAATTTAAATTATGATACAATTGGCACTAAATCAAAATTAGATTGTCCAAAAATTAAAAGATAGGGAAAAGGGAAGGGTGTGCCCTAATTAGTCAGCAAAGACCAAAGAAAGTGTTGAAGAGTTTCAGTGTGCTCTAGAGAGCAAGAGCACCAAGGGTGCTCCAGACAATGTGCCCATAAACTCAAAACATAAAGAGAGTGGCAAGAGGAAAAAGAAATATAGTTTCATGATAAAACATAAAAAAATGTATCAATAACATTTTATGTGAACCTATTATAGACAAATACAAAAGCACGTTAAAGTCATGTTGTCTAACAAAGAATAAATTGTGTACGACATATTTATGTGTGTACAACAACAAAAAAATTCATATAAACCCTATAGTACAATACAAATTCTTACGATACAATTTCTAATAATAAGAGAGAACTTCTATATATTTATTTTTTGATAGTAGCCATAAATATTTTATCAAATATACATTTTGATAAGTATTAGTCTATATTTTATTTCTCAGATAATGTTTATTGGTTTCCACAATTGAAAATTAAAAAAATCAATGATATTTATTTTAATTATATAAATAGAAGTATGCTAGTGTAATTCAATCAATAGACATGTAGTTCTGCAAAATCATTTTTTTTAGAAGGTGAAATAAAATTATGTAGACATGGTAGTTTTTAAAGGAAAAAGGCAAAAACATTGTCTATTCAATAATGAGCTAACATAGAATCTGAAGTTCTAATTCCATTGTTGATAGTCGACTGTCAATCATTACCTTTTAATTAAAGGTCCATATACATTAATATATAAATGATTATGGAAATTAAAAAAATAAAATGAATGACAGATTTTAAAATAGGAGAAAGAAAATCCAAGCATTTGAACCAGATTTATTTTGAGAGTATGAAGCTAATAACAATCAGTTGAATCGTAAATTTATTAATGAAGTAAATTTGATGAAACAACTAGTATTATTAAGGAGCGGCCATAAACTATCTCATATAGTTCTCTATTGAAGAACCTATCTATTAAATGTTTGTAAAACTGACCTCTCAATCAAACAATAGACTGTTAACATCAGTAATTGATTGACAAAACAACTTTACAAAGACATAATATCGATACTTAATATATAATTTTCATTGTTTCTATGGAAAATCAGGGCAACTTATTGCGGCCACCATACATTGACCTCTCAATCAATCAATAAACTCTTAATATCATTAGTTTGTTGACCAATCAACTTTACAATACATATTTCTATGAGAAGTTGGCTCAACTTGTTGCGGCCACCATACATTGGTACATTCGAAAGGTGAAGCGAATAATGGAATGTAATTTCCATATTTCTGGATGTGGATGGGAAGCTCTGGGTGCAGCTCTGCCAATTCAATTATTTTGACCCTTCTTCCTTCACCATTATATACTGATATTTTCTCTCCAACAACCATCATCCATCCATTGTTGTTCGTTGCTACTCTGCTTATATTCTGAGGCAAATCGATGGGTAACCTAGACCATCTATTTGTCTCTCGCCCTTCCTCTTTCTCTAACTTCCACATACAAGAAAACTTCATGTCAACTAATACGACATGCCCATCACTTCCAGATAATTCCCAAGATAAACTTGATTTATTCCAGTGAACATTAACGTTGTAATGTTTTTCATAAATCTTTATCAGTGTTTCCGAAGAGAGCAGACCATCATCTAAATCTGAGTAGTTTGTATTAGGATCTGCCGGTGATGGAATCATGGTCCAACGCCTCTCAACAATATTGAATTCTACAAGTTCGCCATTGTTGCAGTAACTTCTCAACCAGTAAAACCGCCCCTGAGAATAAACACCTCTTCCCAAAGGATGATGGGAGTGTTCAACAAACATTCGAGTCCATGAATTGGAGTTGGAATCATAAAGCTCAACAGTGCTGCTCTTATTTGTATGCCAGTAATACTCTC
Source organism: Taxus chinensis (assembly GCA_019776745.2). Classification (NCBI taxonomy): domain Eukaryota; kingdom Viridiplantae; phylum Streptophyta; class Pinopsida; order Cupressales; family Taxaceae; genus Taxus; species Taxus chinensis. Next base: position 81,798,628 of record CM034154.1, on the reverse strand, counting down.
CCAACAAGATCATGCAATTATTTGTGGAGGGGTCGAAACCAGTTGCCATAAAATGACAATAAAGGGTTCTCGTAATGTGTGAAGCATAAGGAACTTCTATCCAAGTATTACCTTGCAAAGATTTATTGAGTATGTAGAAGTTTGAATGGCCATGTCTTTCCCATTTGGAGCAGTAGTACATGTTGTTGGAAGCAATCTCTATAGACTTACCATACTCAAGGAATCTCGCCGAAGGAACCCTATAGCAATCTGCATCTCCTTCTATCACCCATGACTGTATTTCATCAGATCTGAATGGAGAGAACTGTAACAAAAACATAGAGCTCGAAGAAGAAGAGATAGAATCTTCATTCGGGAAGATGTTTTTCAGGGATTCTGGTGAAGACAACAGATCTTTCCATCTTTTACAAACTGATCTCATTCTGGAAAATGGTCGACTGGACAATTATTTTTCCACACTCATCAGCAACATTTCCTTTGGCAGTTGCCATATCTCACTTGTCCTCTTTTTCCCCATCAGACACACCTGCTAATTTTAAGTGCCAAATAATGCTTATTAGGAAAATTGGAAGGGCGCCATAGTAGCTATATAGGGGAGAGGGGCCAATATGTGAACATGGTCCAATAGTTGACATGACTATTGATCACACAATACCCAATAGTTGTCATAGTACTATGTAGTAGTTATTTTTTTTTGACATGATAATTATGTAGAGTAGCCAATCACATCATGACGTGTAAGACCTCTCACCCATGTACAAGTATAAAAAAATTGATGTTCAAATATTTTCACCCATATTCAAGTATTGGTTTCCACCATGGTTGTAGCATTTTTACCCATATTATTGCAAATCAATAATGGTTTTCCCTCCAATTGAACATTCCAAAGAAAAAATGTAAGTTAACACAAATATGAACTACATAGTAGTGAAAAAATCACAATCCCATATAAAAAACAATTGATTTTATGGACCCCTTAACTTAGGGTGTACCAATACTAGCCCCTCTCCCCTAGGTCGATATTATTTATTTTTAGAAAAGCGCCATCTATTTAAAAACACCCCTATTCTATTTATTTTTAGAAAAGCGTTGTTCTATTTTTATAAAAGCATTTATGGCGTCTATTTTTGGACTGCATTTAGTCTATGTTCAAAATAAGTGCAGACTCATTATTAAAAAAAACAGTTGTCAATTTTAGAGAGATTTATTTAATCCTTTACAATAGTGAAAGGATAAATATCTTTCATCCTTTAAAATCTCATAAATGTTACCTTTGGCATTTTTTTAAAAAATATACCCAACATTACTATACATTGTTAGTGAAAAATAGAAAACTTATAAACAATTTAATGAATTTGTACAACTATTTGGTCCAAATGTATCTCTCCTTCCACGTATTTGTATTTAAAATAGAACTATAATTCTATTATTATAGGGAACATGCATGTTAAATATGGGTAGGAGTTGCGACTCGCGACTCAAGTTTTTATTAGCATGTTTTTAGTTTGTTTTTTTTCAAAAGCATGTTTGTTTTTTTTCCCAAACATGTTTGTCTTACTTACATGAGTTTGTGTGTTTTTTTTCAACTTGAACATGCATTTAAATCTGACTACCATGCTCACTCCGATCATTCAATTATACCTCTTCTTTCTAAAATTTGAGTTATATCTACTTGTCCGTTGTTTTCAATTTGTTATTGGATTACTTAAACTATGACAATGTCTTGTTGAATTAAATATGTCACCTCTACCCCTACTTTATTATTTTATCATCTTGTTATTGGATTACTTCACCATTGACACTAATAAAAATTTCAATTTCTTCCCTATTATATCTAACCATTTCAAGAATTATATTCATTTTTGTTTCCTACTATGTCAGTCAACATTTAATGCATCACTAGGGCGCATGTCATTGATCAACAAATCTTGGCTGAGAGGCCATATTCCAGACCTCTTAAAACTAGATTTTATATTAGATGGAGTTAGAGCTAGCTTGAAAGCCTTGCTGCTAAGTGCCACGAATTCCGATATCCTTACATCTACTTTGTGATGTTTGGCCATCCATTCGGATCTATCATCCTTGAAGTATGTTTTGAATGGAGAAAACATGTTGACAATAATGATTACAGCTTGTGGCTAGTATGTAGGTAATGTGACTATATATATACCCAATGTTGTTACCTCTTCAATTATACCATACGCCACATGGATTACATGGCCATCAAATATGAGTAGATTCCTATTAGATGGTGAAACACCACCTAGAAATGATCTAGAAAATTGGTGCAAATAATTTAGAAATAATTCCTTTGTCATCCATGTATGTGGTTGGGTTTATGTACATGCACTAGGCTCACAATTGGAAATTTAATTTACTATTTTCCTTGGGGATTTAAATAAGTAGAATCATGTTATACTCTGGTCTGATGTATTAACAAAATATATTTTTATGATCCACTCTCTACTTTTTGGGAGTTGTGGGGTATACATCTACTACCCTTCTGTAGACACCTAAATTTAGTATATATACCCTTGATCACCCACGTGCACATATTTATTTTATTCCTCCCCTTCATCTAATTAAATTTCCATCCAATCCCCATTAATTAATTAATTAATCATTTAATATCTTACATGCCCAATTATTCCATGCATGTTAATATTTATTCTTGTTAATTAATTAATCCCTATTAATTGATCTATATCTTTCATCTTGTCCTCACCAGCCTGCTATTTAGGATGCTTTTATCATACATTCATCCCTTTGATTTTCTAAGATTTTATCCCATCTATTTTTATCCCCTAACTACCTTAAATTCATCCCTAAGAAATCTAATCTCGCCTACATGTTTTAAAGCATTCGACCAATCCTTAAAAACACAAAAATCATGCCAAAATTACAAAAAGCCTCCCATTGGGGAGAATTTCCCAACAATCGGCGGTGACCCAGCCTAGTCGCCGTCGATCCTATAAAATTGAATCCTTTCTTTCTAATTTTCAATCAGAATCATATGCATGCAAAAACATTCGAGCTCTCTTGTGATCTGTGAACTTGTTCATGCTCCTGAATGCTTCTGCAACAATCACATATATCATGGACATCATTTCAGTGTGCTTGCATCGCTCACGATCATCTTTTGTGAGATTTATTAGTATGTCTATATATTTATTGAGCTTTTTATCAAATTATCTCTGTATTACTCGTATCTAATATTTTACAGGTTCAGATCAGTCTCAGCAACAATCACAACTTCTCCAACAACCTTCTTTTCTAGCCTTTTACTTGTAGGTTTAACTTCTCTTACATTCATCCTCGACTTTATCTAATTCTACTTATATTGCCGCTGACTCTTTCAGATTGTCGTCAACCTAGACCTAGTTTGTCAAACAGACTTCTTCCGTTGTTGTTTCCAGTTCTTTCCTGGAGTTTTCTGCCCCTAGTCTCTCCCTGCAAATTACTCACAACATACAAAAATCCCTAACATCCTCCAGTTAACATTTAGACTCTCCAAGTCTGCATATTTATCCTACAGTCTAGATATGCCTTCCCAAGTCACCGTCAACCTGCCTATGCACAGTCTGGGTCACTGTCGACCCATACCAGGTAATAGTCAATTTACATTTATTGCAATCTAATATGATTTTAAATCAATCTCATTCATTTTTAAGATTCGGTAACATTGTTGTTTCTGCTTCAGTCCTTACAACTCTCTTTCTAAACAAATGGGGGTCGACATCCATGAAAGGAAGCTAATCACTTCTGGGAACCGCATTGTCTGAAAACCCCCACATATATATATCTATGTCTTCTTCGTTCTAGTTTTGCAGGTCTATCAAGTTATAATGAGAATCAACCCTTTCCTGCCCGTATCCATGACATCACACATCCGAGATAACATTAACCCTCCAACATTTCTTAGTTGCTAGTTTCTTTTATCACTAGTTCCTTCACTTGATCAGTTAGGAATTTTCTTATCCAAATTTTTTTGCACGCCTGGTGGGATCACCCTTTTGGCGATATCTTTCTTTTCTGTCTATATTTTTCATTGCAGTGTGAGGCTCTACTTTATTACTTGTGTTGGGTTCATGGCTTAGATCCTCATCACTCAAGAAGTGCAGAAAAATAGGAAAAGTGTTAATTCCTCACTTTTCCTCTATTTTCTCCTTTTTGCATTGTAACTTTCCCATTCCGATCTATCTCCTTATCGAATATCACACTTCGTTTTGGGTTTTAAAATAACATTCTTTTTGCATCCTGCTTGCTCATATAGCTTAAGTAGGGGTCTAACTTACTGCATATCACATCTTATCACACATAACCTGAAAGTCACAAATCAATTCACACATCAAAACACTTCCTTTCCCATTAGACTGATTGGGATTTTATCACCCAACAGGAAGCCACCTTAGACATTCCCTAGCCACAATTTACCCGAAACCAACCTAGTTCACCTTCTCCTACGTCCTTTTATATCCACCCCCCTTTTCATTTTCACATTTTTAAAATCAAAACATAAAAGGAACTATTTTGTTGACATGTCTTATTTACAATGGAACCAAACTTTTCCTTGAACAGTTCTCAATAGTCCACCATGACCCCATCCAAACCCATTGTTGCATCTAGACCTTCTTATAGCACCATCTATGAATACCTTAGTTGTAGACCCTCTACCTCTTGATCACGTCAGCCAGTGGACCCTTTTCCACCCCATCATCTCATATCATCCATGATTCATCTGATATCACAATGCCTAGTCGGCTTATTGAACTTTATGTCTCTCCCACAATAGATATCCTCGTCCAATCCCCATCATCCTATCATGATCTTACTTCTACCCATCATATATCTCCTCAATCAATCCAACCTTCACCATTTGATATCTTCAGACAATACTCAGATTAATTAAGATATCAAACAGATTAATTAAGAAAAATTGTAAGGTAATAGGAAGAAACCTCAGTATACATTGGTGTATATGATAGTTATTTCAAATATTTGCAAGTACTTTACAATGAAAATCATGGAAAACATTTAAATGACCATCAAATTCAACCCCTAACTAGATGCATTGTGTCTCTATTCTCCACTCTCATCACTCAATTGGAATTCACATTTTGTAATGTAATTTTTTACAAAACAAGCATATCAAAATGGAAGGGAAAGGACCCAATGATTATGACAAGATCTATGTTTATTAAATTATTAATGGTTGCTCAATTGACATCTAACAATAGTATATAAGGGCTCTATGTAGGTAGGTGTTTTACCACTGGATTAATGGTCCCTAATTAAATGTTCTATTTATGTGGATGTAGTTGTCAACAAACATTGAACAGTGATGGAATATGTTGTGTTCTAATGGGCACCACCCATATATTAGTCAACATGTGGTCAACTTTGCATGACACTCAAATGTGGGATTCGACTTCACAATTTTGGGTAGAGAGGTTCCTCTCTGGCAATGACAAATGGCACTTGAAGGTGGAGGACATGCAAGAAGCGATAAAGCTAGGCAACGGCCAAGTGTTTGCTCATTATGACGTGCAAAGAGAGACTATTGTGGTGGCGATAATGAATTGGGTTGTCGTACTAGGGTCCCTACATGATGAAGCCAACCAAGAGGGGTAAGGGAAAAATCATGAAGCATTCAAATATATGAAATCTTCCTATCAAGGGACAATGACGAAGCCAGAAACTCTACGAATCCAAATGATTATGTGTTTACTTGGTCTTAGAGAGATGGTGGGAGGATGGATTTGAGCTTATGGGGGATTTCAAATAGGTTCTCCATCTCCCTTGGATGTTCCTATTCAAACTCATTCAAATCCTTTCACATTGTGTGTGTCTCATGCCATGCAAGAAAGGTTCAAGTTAGAAATATGGTCAAAGCATCAAATTCTCAAGCCTTTTGCTAACAAATTCATTGTTTCTTAATGTCCAACACCTTGATAAGTCGTCACTTCTTTCTTTGCTAGATTAAGAAAAATGATGTGAGGCCAAGTATGAGTCACATGCCATGTTGTGTTCTAACATTACAACCAAAGAAATTGACTTATCATTCTTGTTATCAAAATTTTAGGCAATGACCATTAGTTGAAATGGAACACAAGGTGGTGTGGAATCTAATGCCAAAAATTAATAGTTGATAATTCTATGTTTGTTCAATTTTCATGAGGTAAGTGTAATCTAAAATTTTATGTTAATTTGACATTTATTGAGTACTTACTACCTTTCCTATGAGAATTAAATTGTAATAACTTAGCCACATACTATATTTTACAAAAATAATAATTAGAAAATGATATTTCTAGCCACTGGCATAGTGGTATAGCTAGATTAATTTGTGTTATAATTTTTGAGATAGATATATCAAAGATACAAGTTATAGTTTATTTCTATTTTAAATTTATTAATTTCAATTTATAAAGTGTATGAAACGAAAGTGTTAAGAACATTTATAAAAGATACAACACCCAAAATATAAGGGCGTGGATTTTTTTACCATTTTAAAGATACATGAGAGATGTTAAAGAAAGATACTAGAAGGCTCAACATGTAGAAATATGTTATTGTTTCACCTCAAAGTATGTGATAAAACAGATAAGGGTATTGGGCGTAGGAGGATTACCTATGAATAGTCAGGAGAAGGTTGCACATGTTGTAGAATTTGATCAGACTATATGTGAGAGCTTCCTTTTGGCTAGGAGGAACTACCTACAAAACACAACAAGACCACAAGAGAGAGTTAAACAATATATGGTAGTGGATTGGCTAGCAACTGCTAGTTTCGGGAAGTGTGATACTTCCTAGATGGTTGTCAATCCACTGTTTTATCAAATTAATGAAAACAAAATGTGTGAAATAGAGGTCCTATTACTAACACTTTGATTTAGGTTTCTCAAAATGTTATGAACACACTAGATTAAACCAAATATTTAAATACAAACTAATCTAGCATTCAAAGAGGTATGGTTGTCTATAGAAAAGGTAACTGAGGTATTAGGCAAGGTCTAGGTGAATTTTTGTTCAATTATGGGTTGTTTGGTGAAAGTTGTAAGCTCACTATTCTAGGTAAAATTACTAGTCACAAAGACCGATATCGGTTAGGCAGCCAATGTCGTTACTACCAAGTGACCGATGCTGGTTGGGTGAACGTTGTTGGTAGGGGAAATATGGTGGAAATATTAAAAAAGGGTGTTTTAGGACTCTTTGTGATTGCATAGAGAGTTGAGGGGGTTTAAGAAGGATGATATGATTTTTGTTAAGGCTCAGAAAGGGTGGTAGAAGTGCTAGAATGGGTGAAATGGTTCAAGTTGATGGAATATGTGGTAAACACGTGAAAGGTGGTATTTGGGATAGAGAAGGATTGGATGAAAGACTTAAGATCAAAAAAAATCTTAACAAATAAGAATGAATTACTTATCTGGTAACCTATAGATCTGAAGGTGGTTGTTGATTGATGAGAATTCATGGGAGATATGGGAATGTGTCCAATGTTGCAGCAACAGAGAATGTGTGCTCTGTGTTAGGTTGTGGGGCTGAATTGCTTCAAAGATTGCATGTTTTACATGTTACTGGTTTTGATAGTAACCAGCATTGGTTAGAGTGTGACCGGCATTGGTCAGGGCAAGTTGGAACCGGCGATGGTTGGGTAGAACCGGCGATCGAGTTTTAATTAACTCTCGGGATTTATTTCTATTTTTAGCATTGAAATAGATTTAATGAATGTAATTACATGGCTAAGTGCCCTAAGTTTATAAACGACTATATAATCATAAAAGCTAGGGTTTAGAAAGAGAATCAAGAGAAGGATTGAATAAGATCCTTAATTCTCCTAGATTGAGAGGATGAAGAAAAAGAAGAAGAAGAAAAAAAATTACATGAAGATAGAAGTCTTTCATGGAAAGAGAAGCTAGAACAGAAGGAAAGTAGTAGGTACATCCAAATGGTGAGAAGATGGTTTTATCTTCTACTCAATTTCCTTTGTATAATTATTTAGTCTCATTATAATGAATTGTATAGTACGAAAAAGAGATATAGAGTTTCTTCTTATTAGATCCACATAGGTTGTTGTGATATCTTGTTATTGTCCCATTCTTGTAGATAATGATGCATTGTTGATCCATGTAGATCTTGTATTATATTGTTAGATCCACAAGTTTTTGTGAGATCATGATGTATTGTTGATCCATAGGAGATCTAGATATTGCATAGGAAGTTGTCTTCATGTTTTGCATAAGTTATGCATGCAGTGATGGAGGAGATAGACTTACTTCTTGGTACGTGGTTACATAGTTGCACATATGTTAGACCCTTCTGAGAGGTCGTGTTTGACAAATTCATAGTACTGTGAGAGCTTGGTTGCAAAATGGAAGATGCAGGGTTCTTCAAGTATGTGAGATCTGGTGGTGTTTCACAAGCCTAGTTGTAGTGCACTCAGGTGAGATCTAGTTAGAGTTATAGAGGAGACACATGTAATTGTATGGCACAGTTTGCTTTAGTGTACTCATGGTAGATCCAGTTGGAGATATTGGAGGAGAGGAGATACTATTGTAGAGATATGTTATACTCTTGTGCATTGAAGAGTTGGTTTGTAATCTCTTGTTATATTATATATATGACATCTCTATCTTTGGTGGACACAGCCCACATTGGGTGAACCAAGGTACATGTTGTGTTATGTGTGTGTACTTTTGATGTGATTTGGATTATTCTTGTTTATACTTCCGCTATTGTATTTTTTTTCGGGAATTGTTTAGATGTGTATTTGCATGATTTTGGATTGATTACTCTATAGCTTAAAACTATTTCTGCATAGACCTGAATCCCTAAAAAATTGGTATCATAGCTTGGTTATTTTAAAGAAAGGGTTTACTTCATGGTTTTTTTAGTGGTTATTATTGACATGTATGAGAGTCATGGTTTGTTTTTCCTGATTATGAAAATCTGTAGGAAGAGATTTAATCTCAAGTGGGAGATGGAAGAGTAAGGTTGCTGGAAATTACATTGATTGGCATGTCGATTAAGTGGTAACCAACTATCGGCAGGGTGACCGTGGTTGGTTACAAGGTGACCGTGATTGGTTACTGGGTAAGCCTGGTTTTTAACAGAAAATCACATATATGAAGAAATTGAGAAGATACATGGAATGTAGCTTGTTTGCTAAGGTGTCCCCGGTTCTTAGAGGCACAAGACATCGTAGGTCAAATTACAGATCTAGTTATTAAGGTATGGTTTTATCTTGGTCTTGTAGTGCTTATATAATTTAGGTTACACATGCATGGTTTTGGATTGCAGATCTAGATCTGAGAATGAGAGAGAAGCGGCAGTTATGCATCCTTTGGTGAAACTAGATGTACATGGCCTTTAGTAGAGAGGCTGAATACAGTAGCACAAAACAAAGATGGGGATTCCATCAGAGAGACAAGTTCTTTAGTTGAAGATGTGGTTTAGTATCTTGGTACTGGTATGGTGATAAATTTCATCTTGATGCAATTTATTACATGGATTTGTTGTATTTTTTTGTACGATATTTGGATACTTTTGGTAATGACTGGCTCATCTAAACTATTGGTTTTAGTCAAAGTATGCACCTGGTGTCGTGTTTGGTTCATTCCAGTAGCATCGACATCACTCTGAGACACCAAGGTTAGTAACAGAGGAACCGGTATTGGTTGGAGCTAGGCCCCGTGGTCGGTTAGGGATGACCATGGTCGGTCAATTTGTGATGAATTATGTGTAAAGGGTTTTTTGTAGTACCGAGAGGGCAGATGATTTTTGTTCTTGGTTTGGTGGATCAAGTTTCTTTCATAGAGTATAGATGGAAGAGATGGTGTAGATCACTTCAATGGTTCAACTCAGAAAAAGGACAGTAGTTGGCTTGATTATTCCATTTGAGACTTTGAGTCAGGTATCTCTATATGATTCACTTTTTATTTCTTTCATTTGGAGCAACTGATATTATGTTTGGATAGTGTGCACATATTTACACCATGTTTTTTGGTGTTGTTTGAATTTTATTTCCCAATTGTGTGGAATCTTGAGGACAAGGATATCTACTCTAAGGATGAGATCCTTAATGAAAATTCATGGTTAGACACATTTGCAAGTAACAAAATATGTTGAGTACACATGATGAAAAGAAGTTGATTCACCTACTTCACAAGAAGTCCAAACTTCTGTGATGTAGAATTATTATTTGATAAGAAGGGAATCAGTTTATATTTTCTTTCATCCGGTTTTATTTCTCACTGAAATATTAGCTTTTGAGCTTGGTGTTAGAAGCAGTGCAAGGAATTTCATGTTTAGTGGGATCAAGCCATAGTTGTTGGCATTGCAGGATTGGATACATGATCCACATGCAGAGTGAGAGGAGAATGCTACTATTCATAGTGGCAGAGGCACTAGTTGGTTTTAGAGGGCAATCACAGATTTCCAGGTATATTGATTGTATTTCTTTATGATGTCACTCCTGGATTATTTTATGGTGCCTGAATATTCCTTAGGGATGGCAGTTGATGGTAGATTTAGCTGATTTTAGATGATAGAGCAATTTTCAAAGTTTGAAGGGTGAAAAGGAGAAAATATGACTGTTACAGAGACCGATGTCGGTTAGTGTTAACCGTGGTCAGTCATCTGGTAACCGTGGTTGGTCATACAGTGACCGGGGTCGGTTAGGGGAAACCATGGTCAGTTAGGGGAAACCATGTTTGGTTTGGTCACAGGTTTGACAACAGTGTTTATTTACCATTTTTAGATGGTGCCCTTGTTTTGCTTTCATCTTGGGTTGATTGTGCAGAGTATGTTGATAACATATTTGTTGGTATTTGCACTTGGTATTAGTTGCATGGTTTATCATGGTTATTTTTATCGACATTGATGAGCACATGATTCATATATTGCTTTGGAGTTAGTCAGTGAGAGACTTGGCGCTTCTGGAGAGCCCGATGATATGGATGGATGTATAGGTGAGTTTATAAATGTGGATAGATTTAGTTTTGTGAGTCTATGATGATGCAGATGTTTGGTTTGCACATGGATGCCTATGAGCACAGTTTAGATGCCTTGAGCATGAGTAGGGGATGTTTGTATTTCCTCTTGATTACTATGTTACTCCTTGATAGGTATGTTATCTACAATTGAATGTCTTGGACATGCTAGTTGTTTATGCAGGCTTGGATTTGCAGATTGCATTGTTTGGATTTCTTTGAGTTATGCAGGTGTTTGTGAATTGATCACCCACTGTTGCATGTAGAACTCATTCAGGGTTGTTTTTAACCCAAGATCTTGTTTTGCTTTCGCATATTCCAGTTTGACTTTTCTTTGGACAGTTGCACTGGTGGTTGCATGGAGACATGGATAGATGTATGGAGAACATGGTTGGTTTTACAGGTATGGCTATGGTTGCAGTTAAAGCTCAGTACTTCAGTTTGAGTGGGAGCTCTTGCAAGTGTGTTAGACATGACGGATTGGATGCATGAGAGGCTTGTTGTTATGATTTAGTGGGAGCTTGATGTATGGATAGCTCGGTTATCATGAATCAGTGGTAGCTTTGTGCAGGTATTTGGTAAGTCATGTTTTTATCTTCTTAATTTGAGAAGGTGGTTTGATCTTCCTGGTTTTATTTTTGAGAGAATTGTTAAAGGAAAGAATAGATGGTCTTCACGGTGTTATAAGATGGTGATGTATAGGTACAGGTACAGGTACAAAGGTTCAACAATTTATCTCCAAGTGGGAGATTGTTAGGTTGTGGAGTTGAATTGCTTCAAAGATTGCATGTTTTACATGTTACCAGTTTTGACAGTAACTGGCATCGGTTAGAGTGTGATCGGCATCGGTTAGGGCAAGTTAGAACCAGCGACGGTTAGGCAGAACCAGCATCGGTTACCTGTGTGATGAGTTTTAATTAACTCTCAGGATTTATTTCTATTTTTAGCATTGGAATAGATTTAATGAATGTAATTGCATGGCTAAGTGCCCTAAGTTTATAAATGACTATATAAGCATAAAAGCTAAGGTTTAGAAAGAGAATCAAGAGAAGGATTGAATAAGATCCTTAATTCTCCTAGATTGAGAGGATGAAGAAAAAGAAGAAGAAGACGAGAAAGAAAGAATAGGTTACATGAAGACAAATTCTCCATGGAAAGGAGCTAGACAGAAGGAAATAACATGTACATCTGAATGGTGAGAAGAGGGTAACATCTTCTACTGTATTTCATTTGTATAATTATTGTCTCATTGTAATGGATTACATAGTATGCAAAGCACATAGAGTTTCTTCTTGTAGATCCACATGTTGGTGAGATCTTGTATTGTAGATCCATGAGATCATGATGTATTTTTGATCCATGTAGATCTAGTCTTATATTGTTAGATCCACAAGTTTTGAGATCTTGTATTATAGATCCATGTAGATCTAGATATTGTAGAGGAGGTTGTCTTCATATTTTCACAAGTTATGCATGCGATGAAATGTAGAGAGAGACTTACTTCTTGGTGTACAGTCATAGTTGCAAATATGGTAGACCCATGTGAGAGGTCTTGATTGCAGATCCAAAGAGAACTTGGTAACAGTTCAGAGATGCAGTAGTTCCTGGTTATATGAGATCTGCTGGTGGTGTTTGGAGGCATAGTTTTAGTGCACTCATGGAGATCCGTTTAGAGATCTGGAGGAGTGAAGATACTCTTGGAGAGATACGTTATACTCTTGTATTGAAGAGTTGGTTTTTACTCTTTTTGTATTATATATATGAGATCTCTATCTTTGGTGGACGTAGCTCACATTGGGTGAACCACGGTATATGTTGTGTTATGTGTGTGTACTTTTATTTGATTTGGATTATTCTAGTTTATACTTCCACTACTGTAGATTTTGGGGAATTGTTTAGATCCTGTGTGCATGATTTTGTTTATTATTAAATCATAGCACTATTCCATAGTTTCAAATTCCCAACACTCTATTGCGATGATCCAAAGTTATGGATGAGATGATTGGATGCTGGTGAAGACCTGATGGGATCTATTTCATCGTCAGGTAGCTTGAGTGCTTGAGAGTTTGAATTCCAAAGCTTGAGTGAATGACTGAAATAAAGAACCTGTGCAAAGAGTTAGAAACTCCTATTTAAGGTAATCAATGGTGATTAGAGAACTAGAGCCGGCTGTGGGATAACCGGTGTTAGTTAGGGAAAAATGGTCAATTTTGCTAAAATTAGCTTGATTGCTCCCAAATTTGGCATGATTCAATTTTTAGGTCCAGGTCATAAGTGGGAGATAACACTAAATGTAGCAAGAGAGTTTTTAGAGAGATAATAGGTCATAATGATTAGAGTTAGAAAAATCCCCAGTTGGTTAGGATAAGTGGAGACTTGGTCTAAGTTCATTTTAATAGGCTAGGAATGGGTTTAGGATGAGGTGAAAAGATGAGGTGGCTTAGTAAGATGGATATTAGTTTAATTAAGATAATAAAAATAATAATGGTGTGAGGGTCAGGATTAATTTAACTAAGGGTAATTAAATTAATACTAATGTATAGAAGGGATCATGGCTTGGTGTATGTCTCTAATTACTTAAGTGAAAGGGGATAGAGGGATTGTGACCCAAATTTGGTGTCTACATTTGCCCCTTTTTTCACGTAGCTTGTATTGACGAGTGATGCTGACAAAAATAGAAGTGGTTGCCCCAAGTATGAGTGAAGATTAGGTTTCCTCAGGTATGGGTGGAGGTGATCCCCCTCAAACCAAGAAGTGATGAAATGGTAGGTAGAATCGGTGATGTGTTTGATAATGTGATAGATGATGAAAAATATGGTAGGGTATAGGCATGATAAATGGTGGTATAGGTATGGGTAATAGGTAGGGGCATTCAAACACACACATATGTATAAAATGTGACAATTAAATAGGTTGAAGAGCGCACAGACTCTACATCATCAAACGTCGATAGTTTATCCAAAAAAAGTTGATGTGGTCCAGGTATCCAAGGTATAGGATATGGTCCTGGAACACAATGAGGCTAAGTGTAGGAATGGGCATTAGGTGGGTTCTAAAGCACCAATAGGTTTGGTCTGGTCAAGATAAACATCACGGCATAAGGAAAGGAAAGGTCAATAGGCAAAACAACATGAGTGTCGTCATCGCAAGGTATAGTGATTAAGAAAATTTGAGTATCCATTGGGTGGGTTTGGGTTGGGTGTCTAGGTAAGGCCATAGGAAAGGCCGAAGTAGAGGCAAAAAACATGCCCCAAATGATAGTACAGTCAGATGTTAGGTAATTTGGAAATTAGGTGAGGTGCTTAGGGCTGGGGTGAGGGTTAGGTAATAAGAAGATGGCATATTGCAGTAACATTTTGGGTAAATTAGGTCTAAATGGGTTGGCAAGGTGACCAACACCGGTTTAGCAGTAACCGATGCTGATAAGGCTAAACTGATGCCATTTAATTCGATTTGGGAATAAAAATGTAAAATGGATTCATTTGTGCCATTCTATTTGTGGAAAATGACAGGAGAGAATATTTTGGAGGAGCAAAACGATAGAGAGAATCATTTGGCTGATTTGGTGAGCTATTATTAGGTGATTAGAGTATGGTTGAAGGTCTCGTGAGATCTAGACAAGGGATTTGATTGATTAAGAGTTGAGATATTGATTGAGGCATGGTTACGGCAAGAGGAGGTGTGGGAGGACCTCCAGTTTGGAGACCAGGCATTCCACTAAGGAGACAATGCCGAGTAGAGGTAGGATTCAATCCCCATTTATGTTTTGGTGAAAAATGAAGGTCGAAGAACTAAAAATTGGGGTTTTTGAAATTAAATTGAAATGTGGTGAAAAATTAATGAAATTGGGTATGGGGAGTGTGAAATGTAGGCTAATTATGTGGTAAAATGGAATAGAGACAATTTGTGATAGTTCTGGTAGGTAGTTTAGGTAATTTTATTGGCTAAGGTAAGTTGATGAAGATAGGCAAGGTAGATTAGGCATAGGCATATAGGTGATTAAGTTTCGATGATCTTGTCTTGTTTAAACAAACAACCATGTAGGAAGAGGTGAACTAAAAATAAGCAAAATGCCCCAAGTTTGGAAAAACCTTAATAGTCATATCCTTATACTTATTGAATGTAATTCCCTAGATATGGTTCATGATGCGAGAGGTCTATAGGTGAAAGTTGCTTAATCACAATGTGTAAAATACACGCTTTGTCCCTTGAGTTGAGCTAGAAGATAATAAACAGAGGGTAAGGTGGACAACATGCCCCTTCTGCAAGATACTCAAAACCAAAATAGGCAATTCCATGACCAAAAGTTTGTACTTTTCCTGACATTTTATTTTGTTTTTTATTTTTTTTGTATGTATAGATTGATCAATGTGGGAAGTCTATATTTGGATAAATATGTTTTCCTTGAGGTCTTGTTAAATTTGATCAATGTGGGAAGCTCCAAAATTATTTTATTTGAGAGATATAGATTAGTCTTCTTTTTGGATAGACTAATTACAATAAATAGCTAGCTTTTTATAGTTGTCCTTTGAGGGAGAAGTCTACTTATAGCAACAAGAAAGAGGAGTAGATGTCCTTTTGAGGGATTCATCTAGTTGCGAGAATTTTAACTTAAGGATTTGAGTTTTTGGTTATCCCATGTATAATTTGTTTTTTTTACTTGAAGTCATGAATGAGACTATAAAGGACTATAGGCCTCTTTTATGAGGGAAAAACCATAACACGAGATAGGTTATCTATGAAATAGGGGTTTTAAATGGTTGACGACCATGGGATTCTATCCTGAGAGGGAAAAAAAGTATCCATGAGAATCATGCCATGAGTAGAGCCACGGTACTCATATTGAAGACAAGGCAAAATGGTGACGGATAGTCACAAAATTCTAATTTAGTCGTAGGTCCTTAAAAGAGGTAGAGGGAATGAGAGATTCACTCAAGGGATGAGCATGAAAGCGTCATAAAGTGATGTAGTACTTTATTCAACAATATAAGAGTCGAAGATGCATCGCATTAATGGGCTCGGGTTTAGGTTTACCTTCAAGTGAAGCTAAACGATTAGCGCTTACCCATAGGCATGGATAACAATGTAAGGTCCAAGCCAATTAGGAGAAAAATTATCCTGTTTTATTTTATTTGCTTTGGTTACATGTTGATTTGCCTTTAGGACAAGATTGTTGATCTTGAAAGCTTGTTCATGAAACCGTTCATCTTAGGCATGTTTGATACGTTTTTGGTAGATTTGAAGGTGGTCAAGAGCATTTAAACAACATTCATCTAATAGATTCAGTTGTGCCAAATGTTTTTGGTGGGATTATTTGTCATTGAGCACATATTTAATTGATATGCGAAGAGATGGAATTTGGACCTCAAGAGGCAAGACATCCTCCATACGATAGACCAAAGAGAAAGGTGTGACGTTGGTAGAAGTAAAAATATTGGTACGATAAGCCCATAAGGTGAAAGGAATGTGCATATGCCAATCCTTACCAGTATCATCGATAACTTTCATGACAATTTTGTTTAGGGTTTTTCTGGAAGATTCGGCATAGTCATTTTAATCTGTGGGTAATAAAGTGAAGAAAAATTGATTTGAATGCCAAAGGTGTCACACAGTTTTCATAGGGTTTTATTTTTGAACTGTTTTCCATTTTCAGTGATGAGGTGATGAGGAACACCAAAATGAAAAATGATGTGATGGTTGATGAATTCACATATTTTATCGACATTTGTAGAAATGAGAGGTATGTATTCTACCCATTTAGTATAGTATTCAGTCGTCGTGATGATCCATTGATGACGTTGAGAAGAATGAGGGTTAATCTCTCTGACAAGATCCAAAACCCATTGAGAGAAAGTCCAAAATTCCCTAGTGACTTGTAAGGCATAACTTGGGGTATGGTGAAGGTTAGCATGCTATTGACATTTTACACAAAGTTTAACGTACTCAGAATTGGCATGGCTAAGTGTGGGACGATAATAGCAAAGGTGAAGGATGTGCCTGACAATGACAAGACAACTAAAATGTCCACCACAAATTCCATCATGGATTTCCTTTATGGTGTATGGAATTTTAGAATTAGTTAGACATCACAGGAGAATGTTGTCAAAGCCACGTTTATAGAGAAGACCCCCCGTGACAATGTAACAAGAAACACTTTTGAGAAAGGTTCTTCGTCTATTGCGAGTTAGATCTAGAGGCATAACAGAGAGAGAAAGATAGTCAGCAAAGCGTTTGTACCAAAGGTCATGTAGGTCGGTTTCGATTCTTCCCACAAAGTTTATGCCAAGGCTTAAGTGAGAGGGTGACTGCACCCTTTGTATCATGACAAATAGTTTTGAGTCGAAAGGTGAGGAAGGTATTTGAGAGGTAAGGTAAGCCATGGTATATTTGAATTTTTTAGTAGAGCACGGAGTGGTTTGAAGGTCGTAATGATCAAAGTTAGTCAAAAGCATTTCGACATAATGATTATACTTTTAAATTACCTCGTTATGACACTAGAATAGACCATTGACTTGGTTCACGACTAGTTGAGAATGACCAAAGATATTAATGGATTTAACATCGAGGGAAATGGCAGTTTGAAGACCTAATACGAGTGATTCGTATTCGGCCATATTATTGGTGCATTCAAAGTCAAGTTTGAAAGATAAAGGCATAGGTTCACCATCAAGAGGAATGAGGATGACCCCTACGCCACCCCCACACTAAAATTTAGAAATGTTGAAGAATAAGCTCATATGATAAATGATGTCATCCAAGGAAAGAGTGTAGATCGATTCATCTGGAAAATAGAAGTTTGAGGGTTGGTGACATAGATGAGGAACGTCTGTAATTTGTTTGACAATGGTTTGTCCTTTAACATATTTTTAATGAATTAACTCTAGATCAAGATCTACAAGAATCATGAGCCAATGATGATAGGCGCAAATCATGGTATCGTCAAACCCTTCAAGTTTAGGTTTGAGTGGGTCGTAAGGCCTGAGAGATGGCAATGTAATGGCTGAATTTTCTAACAGTCGAGCGATGATGTTAGTGTAAGACCCTGCCAAGGGATCACAATGAGAAGTGAGAGTGGGTGGCGATCGAGGTTTGGGTGACTTCTGTGGAAGAAGATTTGTTGGAGGTGGAGTTGGAGGTTGACTAGGTTTAACTATCTGCTTAGTAGGTAGTGTGGTTTTGGGCTTAGATTGTACCTTCTTGGGTAAAGGTGTTGGGGTGGTGCATGAAGTAGAAGGGAATGTAGAAGATGGAAGTGGACGGGTCAACCAAGGTGAGAGTGGAGGTGCGGTGAAGACAGTGGTAGGAGGTAATACAAAAAGTGTAGGTTGAAAGGAAGGTAAAGGCATAGGTAATGGAGCAGACATGGGTAATGTGGAAGGCTACGGTGGAATAGGAGGTTGTAGTTAGGATGCAGGTTGCTTCGTTTTAGATTTAACTTGAGTAGGAATCTACTTGACCAAATTTGAGGGATGAGGACCCAAGATGGATGGAAGTGGTGAAGGTGAAAGGGGAGTAATGGGAGAAACTGGGGTATGAGGCCTAAGAGGTCGAGTCTTCCTCGTAGGTAGGGGGATAGTCCTGGTGATAGTTTAGGAAGAGTTGGCTAAATCAATCTTTACGGGAGGATGGATTAGACTTGGTGTCAGCACAACCCTCAAGGTAATGGTAGGTATGGGCACATGTGAAAGTATGGGTGTAGGTAGAGGTTTGGGTGCAGTTGGTCGTTGGGGTAATGGTAAAGGATTAGGTATAGTGAGGATGATGTAGAAGAAGCTAAGATAAACTAATTAGGTGTGAAGGATTTGGTTTTCTTGAATAATTTAGGATAAATGAGTGAGGTATCTGGTGTTACCATCTAAATTTGAGTAGATACAGGGATTTAGAGGTGCCCCCGGAGTGTGGAGTAATCCACATACTCCAACTGATTTACCAAACGTGAGAATAGCTTTAGATGGGAAGATGATGAACACGTCGTGACAATTGTCCATAATTATTAGTTAAGTGACACATGGAAGGTTTCTACCTCTGATTATTAGATCTCCACTATCTATCATCCCTTGGATGATATTTTTAAATGTTATGCAATTACCGTCACTATGACCTCTGACACGATGATAGTTACATTAATCATTCTCCTTGTACCATGTAGGTACTAGATGGGAAGGATCAAAACCAGTATGTGGTTTGATGGGTGGAAGATTTATGGCTCCTATGTTTAAAAGCTTTTCCAAAACTGAGGAGTAAGGTTCTCATACGGGAATATATCATCGTTGTTCATGCCTGTATTGAAAATTCTAAACAACAGAGAGAGAGAGAGGAAGATATTTTTGGTTGGATGGATGGATGAGATGGACCCAACTTCAAGACCACTGCGTTAGTGAATCCTTTGGGTTTTGAATGATTGTTTTTTGTTTTAGAAGAAGAAGAAGAGTCATTTGATTTGAATGGAGTGCTCTTGTTGTGTAATTGTAATTTCTTCTCTTCGATAGCACAAATTTCAAGCTTTCAATCCATTGTGAATGCCTCATCGAACGCTCAGAAGGTTTGAACTTGGAGAGTTAGAGGAATATGTCTAATACAGGCTCTAGTAAACAATTGTATTAGTTCATTTTGAGGCAATTAGAAAGTGAGTTGGTTAATAAGGATCCACCAATGTGTGAAAAAATATGCTATAGACTCATCTTCATATTTACGTAATGAATACAAGTCGTTTATGATAACCTTCTTAACAATGTTGATGGAGAAATGATCGAGAAAATTTTGGGCTGATTGAATGAATGAAAAGATAGAGTACCTTGGTAAATCACTGTACCAGTCTAAGGAAAGTCCTATCAGGGACATTGGGAAAGTTCGAAGAAGCAAGGCGTCATCATGGGAAATCAGGTAACATACGTGTTTAAAAGATCGCAAGTGTTATTACAGATCCTCCTTACTATTAAATTGGTTAAAATTTGGCATTTCCCAATGTGTGGGGTAAGGATGAATTGGAATATAAGGGTGAATAGGCTCATTACAAATATCGTCATAAGTTAGAGAATTACGTGAACCAGAGACATATGCTTCTAAGGTTTCCATCTTATCCATCATCATTTTTATGAGTTCGGTCATAGGATTAAATGAAGGAGCACCCTCTATGGTGTAAGGAGGTAAATATGATGAATAAGGCATGGACATCCCTCCAGTGTGTGGTGGTGCCAAATAAGCAAACTGTGATGTGGGGATGCGGCAAGAAATCGATGTCGAAGGTGTGTACCCTGAATAAGCAATGAAAGCAATAGGCAATTGTTGAGAAAATGTGTAGGTAGGAGGGGTTTTTGTGAAGACCCTCGTGGAAATAGGTGGTAGAGATTGTAGAATGGAAATAATTAAGTTCTGGAAGGGGGTGTGAGCAGCCAACACCAAAGGTAGTTGGGAAGGAATGGGTATGTAAGAAGCTGATGATGTAGGTATGCCTACACTAAGAGTGGTAGATGATGGAGTGGCATACGTTGTAGGGGAAAAATATTTCAAAGGTGCGATATATTTCTTAGGTGTGATAGATACCGAAGATGTGGGGTTAATATTAGAAACAACAATCTGTGAAGTGGAAGCAGGTAATGCTACGCTAGTATTAGCTGATGCGGAGGTGAGGGAAATGGCGGGAGGAATGGATACAAATATCCCATATATAAATTGTCTTGACGAGTCACAGGTAGATGAGTGAGCAAGGTAATGTTGTTAGGTTATGGGATTATGATCAAGGAGTTTTGTAAATTCCACATCACCAGTAGGTATAGAGATGGAAGAAGTGGGATCCATTGGTGAATAAATGGAAGGCAATGAAGGACTAGGTGGCAGTGGTTGGTGGGTATCATGGAAAACTAGAGCGTTGGCTTGTCTACGAGTCAAAACCATGTAATAATGATAGGACAGGTGGTTTGAGCTCTGTAGATGGTGTAGAAACGCAGAAAAAAGAAGATAGAGTAAGTCTGGAAAATGGAAATTGGTTTTTGTTTTGACAGAAAAATCAATACACAAAGACCAACATCGGTAGGCTAACCGATGCCAGAAGGATGGGTAATTAATGCCAGTTACTGGGAATAAATGAAAGATTTAGAAATCTTGAGATGAAGAGTGTAAATCAGATAAACCCAAATTCTGTTGATGATAACAGAGACTCATAAATGTGTGAAATGATATAAACAAGTCATAGAAAATGAATGGATATGAATTGAATACTATCTTGGGAAAAACAACCAAAACAGAAGGGAACCGATGCCAGTGAGTCAACTGATGTTGGTATGAGGAGGTAACTGATACCGGTCTGGGGACCGATGTCAGTTACTGTGAAATCTTAAAATATGATGAAAATTTGAATTTTAAAGTGATTTAAGTCCAAATAAAACACCAACCCAAAAACAAAGTATGATAATGATGAGCCCTAACACACCCAGAATGAACTGGAATACACCAGTTATGATGGTGGGGCATGAAGGAAAAGAAAAATAAGATGAAATGACCTCACTCCTCAAAACATAATTCAATAGTCAAAAGCTAACAAAACACATCAATCATATGCTTCAGATTTTAATATAGTGTGGCTTATGCCATTAAAAAATGACTATGAATAAAGTAGAGTTTTTGGTCAACGAGGTGCCCTATAAGCAATCTATGGCTGGTTTTAGTTGTGCTTTGGTTAAAGTGTCTCCAAAATATACTTCACAGTATGCGAGGCCCAACTATGATATGATGAATGGCAAGAACACCAACTGGATCCACCGTTAATCTGATTATTAATCGTTGGAGGCAACTACCAGGAAGGAAGATGTTTAAGAAATGAGTAATTTATTAAAGTGATTTGGATAGGGGTGTGTGTGCATGAAGTGTGAACTACGATTAATTCCTGCCAACCATCAAATTTTCATGACCTCTAGTATATAGATTGGAAATAAATTTAGGTGATCTAATGCAACAATCACAGATATGCAATGCACATATTTTTAAAACCCAAATTGAAAATGAAATTCGATGAAGCAAATAAGGAATAGTTCAAGAAAATGATCTTTCACTAAATGTAGGTGTAAAATAAAGGAAGAAGAATTCTTTTTAAAAACCAAATGATGAATATCCTTTAGACCAGTAGAAGAAGAGAAGATTGACCAGAGATAAATTTAATGTGAAATTTTCATAAATAAATAAACACACATCCCTATATGAAGAAATGCAAAGAACCCACAAAAAGGGTTTCCATTGGGTGTGCCAAAATGTTTCACCTCAAAGTATGCGATAAAATAGATAAGGGTATTGGGCGTAGGAGGAATACCTTTGAATATTCAGGAAAAGGTTGCGCACGTTGTATAATTTGATCAGATTATATGTGAGAGCTTCCTTTTGGCTAGGACAAACTACCTGCAAAACACAAAAAGACCAGAAGAGAGAGTTAAACAATATATGGCAATGAGCTGCCAAACAACTGCTAGTTTCGGGAAGTGTGATACTTCCTAGATGGCTGTCAATCCACTGTTTTATCAAGTTAATAAAAATAAATGCAAGATATAGAGGTCCTATTGCTAACACTTTGATTTAGGTTTCTCAAAACGTTATCAACAGACTATATTAAGCAAAAAATTGAAATAAAAACTAATATAGCATTTGGCGAGGTATGGTTCTGGTTAGAAAAGGTCATTGAGGTATTAGGCAAGGTTTGGGTGAAGTTTTGTTCAGTTCTGGGTTGTTTGGTGAAATTTATAAGCTCGTTGTTCTAGGCAAAATTACCAGTCTCAGAGACCGGTATCGGTTAGGCAACTAATGTCATTATTGGCATGTGACCGACGTCGGTTGGGTGACTGGTGCCAGTAGGGGCAATATGGTGGAAATATTAAAAATGGGTGTTTTAGGTCTCTTTGTGATTACACGGAGAGTTGAAGGGGTTTAGAAGGGATGACATGATTTTTGTTAAGGCTCAGCAAGGATGGTATAAGTGCTAGGACAAGAGAAATGGTTCAGGTTGATGGAATAGGTGGTAAACAGGTGAAAGGTGGTATTCTGGATAGAGAAGGATCAGATGAAAGACGTAAATGAAAGACTTAAGATCAAAATAAAAGCTTAAAAAATAAGAATGAATTACTTATCTGGTAACTTGTAGATCTGAAGGTGGTTGTTGATTGACAAGTGTTCGATGGGAGATATGGGAATGTGTCTAGTATCGTGGAAACAAATCCTATGTGCTCTGTTGTGACAATCTGAAGCTGTGGATGAGATGACTGGATGTTGGTGAAGACCTGATGGGCTCTGGTTCGTCGTCATGTAGCTTGAGTGCTCAAGAGTTTGAATGCCAAATCTTGAGTGAATGAATGAATTGAATGTGCAAAGAGTTAGAAACTTCTATTTAAGATAATCGATGGCAGTTAGGGAACCAATGCTGACCAAGGGATAACTAGCATCGGGTAGGGAGAAATGGTCAATTTTGCTAAAATTAGCCTGATTGCTCCCAGATTTGGCATGATTCAAGTTTTAGGTCCGGGTCAGAAGTGGGAGATAACGGTAAATGTAGCAGGAGAGTAGTTAGACAGATAATAGGTCATAATGATTAGGGATAGAACAAGTCCCAGTTGGTTAGGATAAATGGAGAATTTCTCTAGGTTCATTAATAGGCTCAAAATATGTCTAGGATGAGGTGAAAAGATGAGGTGGCTTAATAATATGGATGTTAGTTTAATTAAGTTAATTAAAATAATAAAGGTGTGAGGGTGGGGATTAATTTAATTAAGGGTAATTAAATTAATACTAATGTATAGAAGGGGTCATGGCTTGGTGTATGTGTATAATTACTTAAGTGAAAGGGGTTAGAGGGATTGTGACCCAAATTTGGTGTTTACAGTTATTAACATATTGTATGATAGTAATAAAATCTTGCTTCTGGTCTAAAAAAGGAGGGGTTATTTTTTATTTTACTATGTATGTTCAAGCTAATTTTATGTCTAGGATTTAGAAAACAACATCAACCAATAAACTAATTTCTTTTATAGAAACTAAGATAATGGGGAAATTTTGAAGAACTAGCAAGAGAAAATAATTTTATTTGATAAAAAAAACTATTCATAAGAGATGGTGGATGTTATTATATCGTTTGTTGATTATTATATTTAATTGACCAGGAAGTTATAAGCTTTTATAAAGAGATAATGGAATAACCAGCTATTTCACATGTGTGACAATATTTTAAATGATTACGTAGTGGAATTACGTTTATCATCTAGGTTTCTCTAGGATATTAGATACAATCTTAGAGTCCCATTCTTAAAGTAATATACATTTGTAATGTAGAACAAATTTATACTAAATTTGGTTTTAGTTACATACCCATGTCTTGATTAACACCTTTTGGTGCACTCAGTATAACCAATTACCTTATTGGTTGTTGAGAAAACAAAATGTTTCTCTAAGGAGAAGACACGCAAAGAATGTGTGTGTGGGGACAAGGCGCATTTGAAGGCATGGGAAGGTAGGAAAGAAAACGTGCGCCAAAACACTTTGGCTCAAGGCTTAGCCGTTTTAGTGGATAAGGGCTATTTTTGGAGATAGTCTACGGAACACACATAGAGATGAATACTTGCAATACTTGTAATGGTATTTCGGGAACATGTGGCTGATAAGCGTCGTGCATAGTTTAAGTTAATAATAGGATTCCTTCTTAGAGTTAACTATAGGACATCTATTATTATAACACTTGCATGTTGTGCATGTTAATGTAAAGGTGCATGGTTATTATCAGCATGCGACCTATTTTCAGAAGTGTATAGGTGGTGAAGGGAAAGTCCCCACCGCTATAAATATGTATTGAACTGTGTAATTTAGAGAGAGGTGAATTATTGTAGAGTTATGTTGTTGGTCCTAATGCACACATGACTCATGGAGATATTTTATAGTGTAAGAAGCTTATGTTTTTTACAGTGTTTAATGCAATGGAGTATATTGGTTAGATAATGGTATCAGACATAACTGAATATGGTTCTTGTATTGTTAATCTTATTGTAGTTGTGTTTAGTTCATTTATTATGATTCTATGAGATCTAGATTTGGTTTATGCATTGTGGAATGTTTATGTTTAGTTATGAATTTTAATATGTTTAAACATCACCACACAAAAATCCTATATAGGCAACTCTAAAGAGGGGCCTGATAGCTTTGCACGCTTTGGGTGAGTACTCAGCTCAGGCTGAGTGATGTGCTAGCATGCCTGGTTTATTCATAGTAAATTATAGGCTGCATATTTTGTTCCATTTTTGGGAGCTCTTTTTCAGTTGTTTTTAGGATGTTTCGTGATGAAGACATATCAGTTGACCCTAACAAGTGTTGAGAAGTGGATAGTAGATCTAGAAGAAGAATACGCTCAAAGATTCAGCACTGGATCTGAGTTTGATGCACACACGTGGGTGGAGTAGAACTTGTATGAAAGTTTATATGAGATTTTTTTCACTATCTTTCCAATAGAGTTATACAAGTGGCTGGTTGTTTATGCATCTAAAAGTAATTGGAGGTATCGCACACTTGTGTAGATGTAGGAATAATTTCAGGCCCTCTATGATGTTGATCTGATTTGGATGCACATTGTGGACACTTGGTTCCGTGGTGTTCTGAATAGCTATATTTTGGAGAACTCAATTTCCACTTATTCTTTCCTAGAGGTAGCTGAGTTCCATTTTTTTCGTTATCCCAAGGGAACCTATCTGCAAGGCATTCCACTAGCGATCAAAAGCTTGATGGTAACCCTAAATTTGGAAGAAAATTTGATGGCTAGCTAAACCCCACCACGTGCGGGGGCAGGAGCAAGTTTGGTGAATAATGACGGACCTAGCGGTAGAGAGGAAAAGAGAAGAAATGTGGCTTAAGTACAATGAGGTGCGCGAGAGTGAGTTAGAGAAGCATTGCGAGATTGCAAAATAGATGGCGTTGAGGAGAGAGATGGTTTGTGAAGGATTTGGGGCTCACACAAAAGGTGTGGAGCTTGAGGATCTGGAACTCCCCTATTTGGGAAAGGATGATAGGGAACCCTCATCGGCCTCATATGAGAGTGCACCAGTAGAGCGACATGGGCCGTGGATGCGCATCTGAATCTACCTGGCAACCTAGCCCTTTCACTTGGCTTTCCAATATCTAGTACAACCAATAGTCAATAAGCTTGTTTGGGTAGTAGAATAGCAAGATTATATCAAATAGCAAGTAAATCTATGGCCGGGAAGATGTCTTCCTTGTTATTTAGAGGTACCTTTTCAGATGTGTCATCAGCACAAAACTCAAGCACGATGAATTTTGGACTCACCTCTGGGAGTAGTACCACCTCATAGATTATAGGGGTTCAGTTTAGTACCACTCTTAGAACATGGGGCAGTACATCCTTTGGTTAACTTCCACCTACAAGTGGAAGATCAGGGGGCATAGGTGGTTCTAGTTTTGGTGGATCTGGTGGGTCTAGAAGTAGAGGTAACACATGAGGTTCTAGATCTGGTGGGCATATTCCTCACCAACCCCAAAATATTTACATGGATATGTCACTTCATCTTCCAGAGTATATGGGAATAGAAGATGTTGTTGAGCATGTGCACATGTGTGAGATACTGTGGCATGCAAAAGGGATCACAGCTTCTGAGCACAACGTAAGTTAGTTCGCAACTACATTGCAGGGATGCACACACAATTGGTATAAGAAATTTGACCCTGATTAGACTTACATCGATTATACAGAGTTACATGATACTTTCCTTAAGGAATTCTATATCTCTGAGTTCGAGCAGAAGAGTATAAGCCCACTCAAGGATATTAAGTAGGGCACTATTGAAAGTGTTCGGAAATATGATGCCCATTTGAAAATGTTTTTGTCTAAACTTTCGTATGATATCCATGCAAGACAGCATGCACAGTGGTTCATTGGAGGCTTGATCACACCTTTTAGGATGGCGGTGTCACATAAGACATATACAGATCCACACAAAGCACTTGAAGTAGTGTTATGCACTGAGGCAGTCAGAAGTATAGACACTGGAGTGAGCCCATGCCTAGAAGCTCAAATTGTAGCTATGGCAAAAAAGTTGGAGAAATAATCAGCCAATTCAGCACACAAGATGTGCACTGGGATTTAGTGTAAAGATTGTGAAGTAGAAGGGCACACTAAGGATAGTTGTCCCCATAGGTCATTGCATTCATTGTTGCTTGACTGCGAGATATGTCATTTACACCATGATGCAAGCCACTGCCCATTATTACAACGCACGATAAGAAAGAATGTATCTTGCTATTGTAATATTTTTTGGTCCACGACTCACAATACAGAAGACTGCAGTTTGATTGATCAGATCCATGATGCCATTAATATTGGTGTACGACAGACAGGAGTATCAGATAACTCTAAAGGTAAAAGTGAGCACCATGATCATGATCACACTCAAGGGTGCTATGATCAGAATGAAGGGTGCTTTGAAGGAGGTCATGGTAGAGGTCAAGGATACCGTGGTGGATTCAGGGGCCGAGGCTGTGGTGGTGGATGAGGTGAGTTTCTTCATGGAACATGTTATATGTGTGGATCTCTTGACCACTACA
Organism: Taxus chinensis; assembly: GCA_019776745.2. NCBI lineage: Eukaryota > Viridiplantae > Streptophyta > Pinopsida > Cupressales > Taxaceae > Taxus > Taxus chinensis. Next base: position 81,771,062 of record CM034154.1, on the reverse strand, counting down.
GGTGCAAATTCCCTCATAATATTACTTGTTATTTTTATGGGAAGAATCATAACTATGAGGAGTGCCTAGACTTATATGAGCATCTTAGCAAGCAACGTAAGCAGGAGAACAAGGGCGCAAGTATGGTTAGAGTACAATGCACCATGGAAAATCAAAGGATGTCAAAGTTGTCACCGAGACCTGAAGTAGTACCTGTGAAGATTACTACACACGCTGAAGCTACGCGCACCAGAGAAACATTACAACAGAAGCCTACCATTACTAAGGAGGATGTTTTGCATGCAAGATACCTAGATTCTACACATCAGAAGGAGGTTTATCAAGAAACCATGGATGTGCTCAGAAATATTCAGGGTGAATTACAATGCTTTTAAAGGAACACTCACATAGGTTGGAACAAAATAAGGCAATATAGATGGTCTAGTCCGATGTTGATGATTTGAAAGAGGTATGCAAAATCTTGCGCTAGGATAATATTATTCCATTACTAGGGAATTGGTTAAAGGGAAACACTCTATGTGCAGGGATTAAGAATGGACGATAGATCCCACATGTTAATCTCCTCCCTTATAACTTGGATTATGAAAAGGAGATCACTCTTAATGTTGTTGTGGATGGGTGGATTTTGAGCAATATATTTATTGACATAGGCACAAAATTTAATGTGCTTACTTTAGATGCATGGGTGTAGATTGGCAGACCTCCATTACAACCATCCTCTAATGTACTATTTATGGAAAATAGAGCTACGGCCACCCCGACGGGAGTTTTAAAGGATGCATCCATTACTATACAAGGGGCCAAGTTCACTGGGGACTTTGAGGTTTTAGTGCTTGAGGAAGCAGACAACTTCCCAACTCTACTTAGGCACCCTTGGTGTTATGCAAATAATGTTGATCTACGATACAATAAGGGGTATATAAGTTTTGAGAACAAAGAAGAATGAGTTATTATCCCTTTGACAGATGGGAAATATACACTTTATGATGAACCCTTGAGTGAGGAAGACCTGAACAGAATTTATGTGTGAGTCATTCGAGATCCGGAAGTACTTGAGCCATATAAGGAAGGAATCCTCCAGTGGGAAGATGCACAGTCTATTAGTGATACTACAAGTTTTGTTTGCAATAATTAGGTGCATTACATGTATGAGATAGTTGGGTGCTAAGTATAAAGAGCATATACACAGAGAAGAAAACCTTGCTACATCATGAGGATAGGTAACAACTTTGCACCTCGATACACTGGAGAATGAGACCCTACAGTATTCCCTAGCACACCATAGAGGAACAGTGGAAGGATCCATTAGATAGAAGAAATATTTTAGAGGATTAATCTAAAATAAGGTGCACACCTGGACAGGAAGAGACCTTACAGGATGAACCCTAAACTGTGCATAAAATTTAATGAAGAAATTGACAAAATGTAGAAATCTGGCATCATTAAGCCCCTAGAAGAATCAAAGTGGGTTAGCCCCATGGTAATTAGTATAAAGAAAGATGGTTAGATTAGGATTTGTGTGGATTACAAAGATTTTAATGTTGCATGTGTAATTGATCCTTTTCCCACACCTTTCACTGAGGAAATATTGGAAGGCGTTGTAGGGAGAGAAATCTACTCTTTTACAGATGGATTTTCTGGGTAGCATCATGTTAGAATTGCCAAGGAGGATCAAGAGAAGAAAAATTTCACCACTGAATGGGGAATTTTTTCTTACAAGGTGATGCCCTTTGGACTGAAGAATGCACCTGCAATATTTTTGTGCATAGTTTTTCAAGCATTTCAAGATTTTATTCATAAATTCTTGCAAGTTTACTTGGATGATTAGATGATATATGGGCTTAGCAAGGATCATTGTGACAACTTACACTTAATGTTTGACAGATGCAGATAGTTAAGCATCTCCTTAAACATCAAGAAGTGCATCTTTGCTACACCTTTTGTAACTCTAATAGGGCATATCATATGTAAGGAAGGATTGTTAGTACATCCAGCTAAGGTTATAGTTATCATAGGCCTAGAGGAGCCTACCAATCAGAGTGAGGTGTGCGGATTCTTGGGCCACAAAGAAAATTTATCAAAGGATATGTGAAGATTGCCACACCCTTGGAGGAGTTACTAAAAGGAAAAGGGAAATTCTATTAGGGAGAACTGCAGCAACGCACATTTGAGGCATTGAAGGAGAGGCTTACTACGGCACCTATTCTACACTTTCCCTTATGGAACCAACCTTTTCACATACATGTGGACACCTCTGGCATGGCCATTGGTGCAGTATTATCTCAGCCAAGAGAAGGTATTATAGATCATCCTATCTATTTTGCTAGTAAAAATTTGACTCCTGTAGAATAGTTGTATATAACTACAAAGTGTGAGGCCTTGTCAATGATCTATGCGTTACATAAGTTTAGATAGTACTTGCTAGAAACACCTTTTTTGTTTTATACGAATCACATAAGCCTATTTTACAGGGGCACATATGTCGATGGGTTATATTATTCCAAGAATTTGACTTTACAGTCATGGTAAAACCAGGTAAAAGTAATTCTAGCCCATACCACTTATCAATAATTCAATCAGGAGAGGATGCGCAGATAATTAAAGATACAATTATGGATGTACAATTGTACAGATTAAACCATGCACCTTCAGAATTGGAATATATTATTGTCTTTTTACACACAAGTATGGTGATAGAAGGAATGAAAGCTTTAGAGAAGAAACAACTTGCAATTTGTGCCGCACCTTTCATGTTGATCAGTGGTGGCTTATATAAACTAGGTCAAGATGACGTATTGTGTCGTTGTGTACTAAAACATGAACGCACGAATATCATGAAAGAGGCTCATGGTGGTATTACATGTGGGTATTATGTAGGTGACACCACCATGCGTAAGATTCTACTCATTGGTTTATGGTGGGAAACCTTGTACAAGGATTGTAAGGAGTATTGTAAGGCATGTGATCACTGTCAGTGCCTTAGAAAACCTGGGCAAAGAGATGAAATGCCTTTGTAGGCCTATTACTAGTGCAGAATCCATTTGAAAAATGGGCAATAGAATTTGTGGGATCCTATTTCCCTAGCTGCGTACGTAGAACTGGATCACACTACATCATCACTTGTACAATTATCTTACAAGGTGGGAAGAAGAAGCACCTACAAAGGATTGTATAGCGGCTACAACAACACAGGTTCTTATGGGAAAATATTCTTACTAGGTATGGATGTCCATTGAGTTTGACAAGTGATAGGGGCACACACTTCTTGAATGAGACAATCAAGATATTATTTGGATGAATTTATAGTCATGCACACCACAAGACCACACCCTATCACCCTCAAGAAAATGGGACATTGTTGAGGCCTTTCAACAAGATATTGATCCAAACCTTGACAAAATATGTGATGTTGGAAGGAAAGATTGGGATGATAAAGTTTTTGCTGTACTTTGGGAATATAGAACAACCTACAAAAGGTTAAATAAGGCCACACCCTTTCAGTTGGTGTTTGGCGCATAAGCAGTTCTTCCCATAGAATTCATGTTACCTTCTTTGCGTATTGCGTGTGCGTGAGAGGTCTAGCTGATGAGACATGAATTGGAAGAAATAATTGACAAGTTAATACAATTTGATGAGAGGTGTGCTATAACACGTTGGAGTCAGAAGCAAGAAAAGGCCAGCTATAAAGGTTGGCATGACAGACACATAAGGGACAAAAAGCTTGAGGTCAGGTAGATGGTACTTCTTTATGATTCAAAGTTTATGCGCCATCTAGGCAAGCTTAAGGTGCATTGGTTGGGACCATATGTTATCACTCATATACTTGAATCAGGTGCTTGTCAGTTAGAGACGCTTGATGGAACACAGTTACCCGGTTACTTCAACAAGAGTAGGTTGAAGCCCTACTATAAATAAGTATTTTTTGTGTTTGTAATAAGGAATTTTTACCAGCTAGTATAGATTTACTTTATTGTATTTCATTTAATGTATTTCCTTCTTCGTCGCTATGTTTTGTTAATTTAGTTCAGTGTTTTGTGTAATAAGCACATTTTGCCCGCTAAAAGCTGATTACAATCTAAAGCATGTTTTATGCGTAGAGGACTGCACATACCCTTGGTGTGGGGTGGTTGTCATTCAAAAATGCGTACACATAAGAAAATACTGTTATATTGTTACAAGTGATTTCTCTTGTTAAAAAGTGTAGCATAGTATGGAAAGGAGATGTTAGAAAGAAAATTGCTCCTAAAGAAGACCATAGTTGGAAATAAATGAATGAATAGTATAAACATGAGGTAAGTTGCGACCATGGAAAAACTACTAGAGGAAGGCATAGTGGTGAGGTAATTTGGTGTATGGAAGCAAGTAGAAAGAGGTTTTTAGCCAGAAGGTAGGAAGGCATGCTTGAAGGTTATAGCATAGGTGTATCTTGCGGAAATTGGGAAAATGGTCAATTAATGAGAGGATTGGTCGTAGGTAAGGAGAAATAAATGTGACTAAATTTTTCCCAAATCTATATAAAGATGTGATGTGGGTTCATTTCTACCTTTGTGATCACAAGTATTCGAGTGAGCTAGTTGCGACCAAAAAGAGCAAAACATGTTGAGGTGCAGGAGAGCTACGAAACCAGGCTACGTGGAGAGCATATTTGTGCAAAGAAGTTGGCTTGCGTCCCCATTGGAGAAGGGTTTGAGCGAAGCATAAGCAGAAGAAGAAATGAAGCGCCAAGGAGAAATATCTAGGGCATGTGGTTTCGAGCTAGGGCACATGAGCTTACTTGATAGAGGAAAAAGGCACATGGGATTTTCTTCTCATGGGACCAAGGAAAGCACCTGAAATAGGAGCAAAGGGGAAGAAAAAGGTGGAAATTGAGGTCGAGGATGCTCTTGAGAGGAATTTTTTGGAAAGGCAATATCCAGAAGAAGTATTTATTGGGCAGGATTGGGATTCCCGTATTCACAGATGCAAGGTGTATGACTAAAAAACATCACACCACCGAGAGTAAGGAGGAATTGGATGCATTACTTAATAGAAAGACCAAAAAATGAATGGTTGAATACATGCCAATGTATGATGATGTAGGAGAAACGTTACTGAAGAGGGTAGGGGTATACCAACTGTACGAACTCCCATACTTTGGAAAACTAAAAAAACTATACTTGTGGCTAATGAGCAGAGTCCATGAGGACTTCTATTTTGTTGGATGATGGGTAAGGATCACAACAACCTTAATTATTATGTTGACAGGATTGAAGGGCATAGGGAAAGAGGTTAGTAGTGATCTAACTAATAAGGAAACTGTTATGGCCACCAGTAAGGAGTTGGGGTACAGAAAGGTTCTGCGCGGGATGGATATCTACAAGATAAGGAAGTACCTTGTGATACAGGAAACTACACATTTACTCACTGAGCTGAATGATCAGGAAAGGTGGTCACAGGTAAAAACCATGTGGCTACATATTGCCAAGAAGATTTCACAAGGAGAAGTATACAAATTAGCTAGCTACATAGCGGATACAATTGTTGAGGAAGCGTGCACAGGTGAGAAGATAAGTTTTGGCACTCTCCTATTATCACTTTTGTTCAAATAGAAATTGGAGTGCCCAATGGGCCAAAAAATAATTCCCTCATAGAGAGGTTTGAAAAATATCTATGTGAAGGATCAATGAGTGGTCCTTTCAAGCAGAGGGTGGAGTTATGGTATGATCAAATTCGCGTAGCCTTTAAGGAAGAATGGCGTATTCCAAAGGAGTTACCCTTAGTAGTGGGAAAGGTCGTGCAGTTCACGGTATATCAAAATTTTTACATCGTGTGGTTTGCAATAAAGGATGTGACATGGAGTCCCTGGTGAAAAATACCATATTCCTTCACAATGTAATTTTTCTAGGAAACAGTACACAGGTTTACCGATGCATGCTAGTTAAGCTACAACGTGGACAAGGTAGACTGTGACTACCATACTTTAAGGAAAAATTATGTTTATCCAGGTCAATCTACCTATATTGAGAGGCTTATTTCTGATGTCATAAGTATGAAGTCAGTAAGTTTGGCTATTGGGGATGTTGGGTCCATGCTTATCTATCTCCATTTTAAGCCTAGGATGGAAAATGGAAAGTATGTGGAGAATGACTTTATGCTATTAGGGTCACCTAAAGATAAACATATAGTTGAAAATGTGACAGCTCCAAATCCTGGCTCGACCTTAGAGGAATATGAGGGAGAATAGCTCAATGAGGATAGTGGAGGCTTGGACCATAGAGGCCAGAGACGTCCCACTGATAAAGTGGAAAGTGAGTGCGCAAATACTCCCCCACAATCGCAAGGAGAAGAGGAAGACTTGGAAGTGAACACAGTCTATGAGGAGTGCTAGTTACAGAAGGTGTTCAAAAGAACCATAATCCTAAGCATGGGAACATCTTAACCTTTATGAAGGTCACCTTGAATATCCCCTCAAAAAGAAGCACCTGAGAGAAAGAGAAGAAGAAATTTGAAGCTTAACGAGGATGAGGAGTCAGGAGAGAGCGCATCAGGAACCTCGGTTCAACCTGAAGATGTGGAGGAACCCCGAGATGAAGAGATGAGAGATGATGAGGAAGGGATGAAAGAAGTAGAATAAGTTGTGTGCAAGCCACCCAGCGTGCCCATTATGACTCAGGAAGGAGAAGGTCTAACTCCAAACCTTGGTGCCTAGGTTCCTAAGGGGCCAAGGATAAAAAGAGAGAGAACAAGTGAACAATATGTTGTCCCTAATATGGGTTATGCTGAGGACATGAGAAAAATCATCTGCACCTAGTTTCAGAGAACTGTGGGCCTTAAATAATTATATGGGTGGGAGATGATGGATCTAGATATGTCTACTAAACACACAAGGAAGCAATCATCCTGGTCCATGCAGACTCATATGGACGAACCAGATTTTGACCTATGCAAAGAGTCATGTGTGTCGCAAAGAGTAAAAAAGGCACCCTAGAGCAGACACATGATGATAAAACCCATTGTAATGCCGAATGAGCAGGTCATAAATTCCGTGGTCAAGGTATCTGCTGAGGCGACGTGGAGGAACGTTGATAAGGCCGCCATCATTTCAATGTTGCTTGAAGATAACAAAGATAAAACTACAGAGATAGCACACTTAAAAGAAGAGAAGGAACGAGCACAGGAAAATAATGAGGCCTTCGTTAGCATGACTGAGGGACTTGGTGATCACATTCTTAAAACAAGGCCTCATCTGGAATCTTAGGTTCTTGAAAAATTTCCTTTTGCTATGCATTATGTGCACACTTTGGTCAATTTGGTGTTAGATGATGGACCAATTTGGATGCCCACACCAAAATATTCTAAAATAGATGTAGAGAGAGTAAGGGCCACTATTGTTATAAAAATTTCAGCTTTTAAGGCCTTGCTCCAAACATTGAAAGATGAGCTTAAGAAAGCCAACCAAGCTCTCAATTTATGTGTGATGCCAGAAGCAATAATAAGGATTAGAACTATAACTTTGAAGACAATGAAGTTCTGAAGGAAATGAAATATGAGACACTTGGGTGCACATAAAAATTAGCACTGGTAAAGAAAAGCATGAGGCCCTCGCAGCAACCCAAGATCCACACAAGGATCGAATAGATGATATTGGGAAACTCATAGCACAATAGATGTACCCCATGGAAGGTATAGCCAATGTTGTCCGAGTATTGTAGAATCAGAAAGATAATATCACTTAGGACGAATTGGATGCCATAGCCATAGATATTATGGAGAAAAAAAGGACTACGCTAAGTGACTGGCAAACATTGGAGGCTGAAATAAAAAATTAATATCCAAATTCAATCCTTCCAGTTGAAGAAGAGGGTGCTACAGAGTAAACATTCATTCTTTTGTATAGTGTTTCATTCATTCTTTCATTACTACTGACAATTTTGGCACTTGTACAAAAATTGGCAACTTGAAACTTCATTACGATGGATGGTTTTGATGTAGTGAACCTAACGAGGGGAATACATTACAATATTATCATGTCTTTAGTTACAGTAATTGATAATTACACATGATTTATAACTATGTGTGCTATTACAAAACGTAAAAAATCACATAGTCTGTAATTCTATGTTTATCTTCAGCAAGAGAACACAAAATCCCTAAGGACAGATGTATTAGCTTGATGAGGACCAAAATTACAGAATAAGTGGAGTGTTAATTTTTGGAAAATCAGACAGAGTTGCATATTACAGTAATTGGGAGTTCATTACTAAAGTTACAGATTTTTTAAAGTTATTTACTTCATGATTAAGTACATCCAATTATGTTATTGAGTTGTTTAGTTCGTTATGCAATCCATACATAAACTGAAATGCAGAAAGAAGTACACGACTCAATTCCAGAATTTAATGTTTTATTCATAAGGAATTTCAATGTTTCCCACACAAGCCGTGGGATATAACTCAAAAGCAACTCATAGCTATTGAAGTAGAAGGTACATGTGCATGAGAAGAAAAGTAAAGGAGTATGCAAAAAACCCATCATTTCCTTGAGTTTCTCTCATCTCTATTGCTCCTCTTCCATGCTCCAGCTTTACTCCATATTCATCCTTTGTATCCGATAGTGGCATTGTACCTGGGGAAAAAAAATACTGTCAGTCACGAGCTCAAGGTTTTGATCCATATTCCTGTACTATCTAATTTTGTGTAAATGGATCTCTTCACATCAAGACATATGAGTTACAGGCATAAGATACATCAAAGACAAGTACATAATTGATAAGAGCAGCATTCTACATCAGCACATATGAACCCTAGAATTATTTCAGAAAAGAAAAATAAAAGAAGAAAACTATGGAACATGAGAGAGGCCAAAAATCCTAATTTTTTCAAACTAGTTTATCCAAATGTGAAGGTACATGTAAGAAGAAGGATGGATACACAAATATATAGTTGTACTAATCCATAAAATAATGCAAGTTTAGTGCTGCAGTTTTCTAACAAATGGAATGCATACATAAAGCAGATAATGATGATTGGTCAGCTTCAGAGCTTCAGTAGAGTACCAAACTGAATCATACTTTAAAATAACTTGAAGAAAAGGAATATTGTACATTGCATAAGTCAAGGACACAGATTTAAGATATTATCAAAATATGATGCAGAACCAAGTTACAGTTGCTCAATTTCAGTGGTTAGCATGCTTCCAGAAAAAACAATTCATTCATATTTGTTACAATGATCAAAGTACAAATTCTAAAAAATGCACTTTCTTTTGAACAAAACTATCAAGTAACAATTTTAGATTAAATAAATTACACTTATGTAGTACGGAAAATAATATTGCAGTCTCATACTATCCCCATAGCTATTGTCTACAAGAGAATATCATCATCACAACTAAATGATTTACACAGAAGGAGTATTCTTTAGGGACATAGTTAATGAAAATGTACTAAAACAATGCATAAGGGGTGAGTTTAGCTGATCCAGAAAAGAAGACAAGAATTTCCAGATAGTTAAGGCATCAAAGAAAACACCCCTATGTTGATCAACTACAATTATGTCATATTGATCAAGATACAAAAAGAAAAGGAGATCAATTAACATCAAAGATTAAAGCCACTAGTATGTAAGAATTGAGAATAAGTGTAGATTCAAATCATACTTGTATCAAGTGAAGAATAGTTGCCACTCAGATTTCAAAATAGGAGAAACTTTTCCATAAGGATAAATTTATAGTTTTCTGATCTTATAGGTCCAAGTATCATCTTATAAGTGATCAAAGAATAAGCTTTTAAAAGCATTACCAGTTTGCAATAACAGTACTTAATAATTCCAGAAAGTAAAATAATGAGATGATCAAATTTATAAGCCCCTTCAAGATAGAGAAGTAAAAAGCTCAAGTATTGATTTCAAATCAAAGCAAAGCAAACTGCATATTCAAATTCAAAGACCATGAACTACCATGCACTAATGTGGAATTATTTATGAAACAAACAATGAAACTATTAATCATTATTTTTCAAGTGTACAATAAGGTTCGAGAGGATATTTGTTTGAGTTAAAATCCAAAAGTATTGAATATTATCATTCAAATCATCGGATACAGATTATAACTTTTTTCCAAGAAAGTTATTTCAATTTCTAAAGACATTATAATCATGAAGATGATCAACGAATGGAGAATAACTAGCATGACAGTAATCCTTTCAAACAAATACAAGTACTTCATATGAGGATACATGTTTTAGATCATTTACACATACATCTTCAAGTGATATTTCCAAAATTTCTTGTCAATCAAAAATATCAAAGCACAGGTTTAGGATACATCTTCAAGATTTGGAATTCAATGAAAAAAGGATCTCGAAGATCAAGTATAGTCATTGTTACAATCAAGTCTCAAGATCAAAATAGCAACTTCATCAAAATTCAGAGCTCAGAAAATGCAATATCAACATATTTCCAGGACCTAAGAAGTGTAAATGATGCAGAGCAGTCACTATCAAAAGACAAGTACAAATTTTTTTTTGAAGGAATCTCATAAAGCTTCTTCAAACTTCAAAGGATCCAAGAATAATATATTATCAGGGAGTTTTAAACATTTATATGGATTTCTCATTAAAATTCAGAATCAACAAGAAATGGAGCTAATCTCAAATATGCAAAAGGAGTATATTGTGCATCTCAGATATGGAAGGATTTTAATATTTAAAGATTAAGAAACCATGTATTTTTCCCAAAATAGAGCATGGACCGATTAAAAGTAGATGCAATTGGCTTTGACATTGGCATATGGAACACAAATTATAGAAAGAAAGCAAGAAATCCCATGTCTACCCATATATATGAATTTTCAACTCGATTCCCATCTAAATATAATAGATGTAGCCCAAAAACAAGCTAAGAAAGGGAATCATAGTTAAGAAATTAATACATGAAGCCAGATACATCCGAGTTGTGATAGTTTAGGATAGAGCAAAATATTAACGTCAACAGTCATGTGATAGTATTGAGGTGTGGAAATGGTAATATCTAGAGCATCAATTAGAAAATGTGAGCCATTCAAGCAAACATATCCCATCTTTGTGATCAAAATTAACATAGTTTAAGATTAGCAGATGGTGTTCTAAAATGTGGTAAGAGTTTGGAGATAACAGGAGCGGTTACCATTTGCATTTTGCAAAAAACCCTTTAAGGATTGGTCACAGAACTTCAAATACAATAACATTACAAAACACTTAGAACGAGTCTTGAACATGAGAACTCAAGTAATCACATAAATAATATAGAGAAGAACAAAGTATTCAAAACCCGAGCAACAAGAAAGGCCAATCAAAATTTACAAAAACAACGAAGCAGGGATACCCATTTTGGGGTATTCGAGATAAACATTTTAAATCTACAAGTTTGAAAGGATAAGTTTCACATAATCAAAAAATTTATACTTCTAAGTTTCACATAATCAGTTCCAAAATTTAATGTTTTATTCATAAGGAATTTCAATGTTTCCCACATAAGCCGTGGGATATAACTCAAAAGCAACTCATAGCTGCTGAAGTAGAAGGTACATGTGCATGAAAATAAAAGTAAAGGAGCATTAAAACACCCATCATTGCCTTGAGTTTCTCTCATCTTCGTTTCTCCTCTTCCATGCTCCAGCTTTACTCGATCTTCGTCCTCGCTATCTAATAGTGGCATTGTACCTGAGAAACAAAAAAAAAACACTATCAGTTACGAGCTCAAGGTTTTGATCCATATTCCTGTACTATCTAATTTCGTGCAAATGGATATCCTAACATCAGGAGGTATGAGTTACAGGCATAAGATACATCAAAGACAAATATAGAATTGACAAGAGCAGTATTCTACATCAGCACATATGAATCCCATAATTATTTCAGAAAATAAAGATAAAAGAAGAAAACTATGGAACATGAGAGAGGCCAAAAATCCTAATGTTTTCTAACTAGTTTATCCAAATGTATAGGTAGAGGTAAGAATAAGGATGGATACACAAAGATATAGTTTTACTAATCCATAAAAGAATGCAAGTTTAGTGCTGTAGCTTTCTAACAAATGGAATGCATACAGAAAGTACAGATAATGATGATTGGTCAGCTTCAGAGCTTTAGTAGAGTACCAAACTAAATCATACTTTAAAATAACTTGAAGAAAAGGAAGATTGTACATTACATAAGTCAAGGACACAGATTCAAGATATTATCAAAATATGATGTACAACCAAGTTACAATTGCTCAATTTCAGTGGTTAGCATGCTTCCAGAAAAAAGGATTCATTCATATATGTTACAATGATAAAGTAGAAATTCCAAAAAAAATACACTTTCTTTTGAACAAAACTATCAAGTACAATTTTAGATGAAATAAAGTACACTTATGCAGTATATAAAATAAGATTGCAGTCTCATACTATCCCCATAACTATTGTCTACAAGAGAATATCATCATCAAAGCTAAATGATTTACAGAGGAGTATTCTTTAGGGACATAATAATGAAAATGTACTAAAACAATGCATAAAGGGTAAGTTCAGTTGATCCAGAAAAGAAGCTGAGAATTTCAAGATAGTTAAGACATCAAAGAAAACATCCCTGTGTTGATCAACTACAATTATGTCATTTTGATCAAGATACAAAAAGAAAAGGAGATCAGTTATCATCAAAGATAAAAGCCACCAGTATGTTAGAATTGAGAATAAGTGCATATTCAAATCATACTTGTATCAAGTGAAGAATACTTGTAGGTCAGACTTCAAAATAGGAGCAACTTTTCCATAAGGATAAATTTATAGTTTTCTGATCTTATGGATCCAAGTATCATCTTACAAGTGATCAAAGAATAAGATTTTGAAAGCATTTCCAGTTTGCAACATCATTACTTCATAATTCTAGAAAGTAAAATAATGAGATGATCAAAGTTATAAGCCCCTTCAAGATAGAGAAGTCAAAAGCTCAAGTATTGATTTCAAATCAAAGTAAAGCAAACTGCATATTCAGATTCGAAGACCGTGAACTACCATGCAATAATGTGGAATTAGTTATTAAACAAAAAATGAAATTGTTAATCATTATTTTTCAAGTGCACAATAAGGTTCGAGAGGAAATTTGTTTGAGTTAAAATCCACAAGTATTGAATAATATCATTCAAATCATCAAATACAGATTATAACTTCTTTCCAAGAAGTTATTTTAGTTTCTAAAGACAAGAATCATGAATATGATCAATTAATGTAGAATAACTAGCATGACAGTAATCCTTTCAAAAAATCTGTCCTCCCCTTCTCCAAGCTCAATCATTTTAACTTCTACTAGGGGCTCCAATCCTCGATTGATTAACTATGAGGGACTGAATGTTAAGTGCTTCTCTTGTGGAAATTTGGGTCATTTGAGGAAGGTTTTCCCAGATAAATTAAAAAAAAAATTCAATATTCCCCCCCTTGGCCGGTTGATTTACTGACGGTTCCAGATCGATCTTTCATTCCCTCCCTCCCTCTGATCATTATGAAAGATGGCTTACAAGCGGGGCAGTCCATTTCTGTCTTGGCCATCTCTAGCTCTTCGCTGAATTTGACTCCTCGCTCTCTTTTAAAGGAAACAAAGGAGGTGCATAGGGATTCTGGAGCTCTTGCTTCCTTAATTAAGGAAGGTATAGTGAAGGGTCAGGCCTCTTCGTTGGAAACCCTAAATGGGTAGATTTCAAATAATGAGATCTTGACTTTGGATATGCCCGTCACCTCAGCTGATGAAATAGAGGATGAGGAGATTGAACTTGATGGCTTAGCTCCCGATCTGGATCCCGATAAATTAGCCATCGATCAGGAAGGTTTGGGATCAACCTTATGTGGGTCCGCTGGAAAGAGGGGTAGAAAGTCCAAACAAAAGCTCGCTTAATTGGAAGTTGATTCAGGAAAGCAAAGTAACCTGAAATTTGACATTGTTGATTCCAGGAAGGTGAAAATCCTTCCATGTTTTCAATAAAGCTATTTTCCTAGAATGTCAGAGGCCTCAATTCCTCTAACAAACAACACTTGCTTAAGCATTATATCCTCTCCTCGGAGGCTTATATGGTTCTTTTGCAGGAAACAAAGTTGTCCATCGCTGAAGTTGAGATTATGTGGAGTAGATCTAGTAGAGGCTGGAAAGGGGTCTTCTCGGGACCGTCTGGTGCTTCTGGGGGTCTTGGCATTCTTTGGAATAATTACTTTGTCAAAGTGGAACTACAAGCTCAGTCCCCCAACTAGCAACTAGTAAGTGTTAGCCTTTTTCACTCCCAGTTAAGTTTCTTTTTGTTTAATGTGTATGCCCCTAATAGTATCATTGTGAAAAAAAAATATTTGGGTGGATCTTCTTCACTTCGCCTCTTCTCTTGAAGATCATTATTCATTATGGGAAGGGATATTAAGGCCATCTCTGATAGTAAGGACAAGAAAGGAGGAATTATTAGAAATCTTCAGTCTCAATTGGACTTCTCTTCCTTTATTAAGGACAACACTCTATTGGATCTGGAGCCTAAGCAGGGATGGTTCACCTGGAGTAATAGGAGAAAGGGATTTAGTAATATTGCTGAAAGTCTTGATATATTTTTTGTTTTCCCTAGTTGGTCTATTAAATACATTGTTTTGGAAAGCTTCGTTCTTCCTTGGACAAGGTCAAATCATTTTCCAGTGTCCCTCATGGTCAACTTTGATGAAGCCCCTCACAAATCCCCTTTCAAGTTTGAGCTAATGTGGCTCAGAGATGCTTCCCTTGAAGGGTGGATAAATATCTAGTGGAATTCTTATCAAGTTGATGGCTCCAATATGTTTGTGTTGGCTCAAAAGTTGAAGAGACTGAAAAAGGAATTGTTAGAGTGGAATGGTTATGCTTCAAAAATATTTTTCAAGAAAAAGAGAGGGTTGAATCTGATCTGAAGGCTCTTAATTTTAAAGTGTTCAATGCTGGGATTGATCAAGAAGATTTTTCTATGGAGAAGTCTCTCCTAGGTGAATTGAGTGAGTTTCTTCTCAGAGAGGAAATTTATTAGAAGCAAAAATCAAGGGAACTTTGGCTAAAGGACGAGGACAGGAACACGAAATTTTTCCATGTGTCTGTAAAATCTAAAAGGAACTCAAATTTCATTTTAAAAATTAAGAATAGTGAGGGGGATTTGTTAGTTGATCAGATTGATATTGTCAATGAGGGAATAAATGTTTTCTCCTCCCTGCTGGCTGGGGATGTGGCCTCCTTTGATGAACCTCAATCTTCCCTTCTGGAGTGTATCCCTTCTCTTATCTCAGAAGATCAAAATGCTACATTATTGAAGCCTTTATCCTTATCAGAGATTTACAAATTTGTCTTCTCCATGGAAAAGAATAAATCTCCTGGCTCAGATGGCTTCCCTGCTGATTTTTTTCAAAAATTTTGGAAAATTGTGGGTTATGACATATGGGCAACTGTGGAGGATTCAAGGAGATCCCGTTTGGTGCTCAAAATGTTGAATAGTACCTTCATTTGCCTCTTCCCCAAAATTCATCAACCCTCCTCCTTTGTGGATTTTAGACTTGTTTCCCTTTGTAATACTTCTTATAAAATTATTTCCAAGGCCATTGCCCTTCGCTTGAAAGCAGTTTTGGATCCTCTTATCTCCCAAGAGAAAACTAGTTTTATTCTGAGCAGATCAATCTTAGAGGGTGTTATTCTATCACATGAGTTGACGCACTCCCTTTCTTCTGCGAATGCTCCTGGTATGCTCTTGAAGCTAGATATCAGCAAATATTATGATAAGATTAACTGGATATTTCTCTTTAGAACTCTTCAAAAGTTTGGCTTCTCCAAGAATCTATGTGATTGCATCTTTAGTTGTGTTTCTAGCCCTTATTTCCCTATTTTGATAAATAGGATTGCTGAGGGTTTCTTTGTTATCAACAAAAGTATTAGGCAGGGGGACCCTCTGTCCTCCTTTCTCTATATCTTGGTTGCTAAATCCCTCGACAAATCTATCAGGAAAAAGATGGTGGAAGGTAATCTTAGGGGTTTGAAAATTTCTGATGGAATCCCTTCTCTCTCCCACCAAAAATTCATGGATGACACCTTTTTGTTTGGCTGGGTCAGTATTCGAGAAGCTAAGGAGTTAAAGGATACTTTGGATAGTTACTCGAAAGCGGTCGGGCAAGAAGTTAGTCTTCTCAAATCCTGCATCTTCTTCTTTAATGTCTCCCCTCAGCTTGAAGCTCGAATTCTGAATATCTTCAAATTTAAAAAGGGCCACTTGCTGGTCAAATATCTTGGTATCCCCTTTTTTAAAGGTTTAGCTAAGGTTTCTTTGTGGAAGGATTTGCTCTTCTCTTTGGAAGTTAAATTAAAATCTTGGAAAGGTAAATGGATCTCCCTAGCTAGGAGACTGATGCTCATCAAATAAGTTCTTTGTGCATCTCCTATGTATTTTCTCTATGTTCCCAAAATTCCCAAAGGTGTTTTGGCGAAATTAAAGGTTTTATTAAGAAAGTTTTTGTGGCAAGGTCTCTCTAGGGAAAAGAAAATTTCGTTGATCAGATGAGATGCTCTTGCTAAACCCAAAGAGCTTGGAGGAGTGTGGATACTTAATTTGGATTTACAAAATTTGGCACTTTGTGCTAAGATGGTTTGGAACCTGATTTACAATCCCCAGCAGACTTCTCAGTCGGGTATTCGAAAAGAAATACCTGGGAGCCCCTCTTTCAGAATCTATTCTCTGTATTTTGAACCCACCTAGGGGTTCCCATGTATGGAATTTTATACTTGATTGCAGATCCCTATTTTTATATCATGCTGATTGGAGATTGGGGAATGGGGGAAAATTCCTTTTTTGGGATGATCCTTGGAATGATTTCCTTTCCCTTGGGGACATTCTGGAATTTGAAGGAATTAAAGGGAGGTTGCTTGATGAATGGGGTCTATTTTGTTTATTAATTATGGGTTGATGGTTGACCCCCCCTGCAATGTTATAATGGAAAAATTTGGATCATCTGGGTCTTTCGGATGAAATAAAGAAGAATTTCATGTCTACTTTACAAGAGAGGAAAGTCCTTATTTCTAACAAGCAAGATGAAAATTTCTGGATTGCTGATTCCTTGGGGTAGTACTCCCTCATCTTGATTATCTTCTTTACATGAGGAGGTTGCTACTGAGAACAACATTTGCAAGGACTGTTAGGAACCAACTTTCCCCCCAAACGTGGGTCTTTTTTCCTGGATGGCTTTCCAAGAAAATTCTTACTCATGAGGGAAGGAAAAAAATTGGGTTTCAGGGTCCCACTAGATGTATTTTGTGTGAAAAGAAAGAGGAAGATAGGGATCATCTATTATTTCATTGTTTCTTTGCAGTGAAATTATAGAATTGAATGTGTGCCAAACTTAATCTCCCTTGGGTTCAACCTAACTCCCTTCTGGAAGCGCTTCAAGGTTCTGTTGGAATTTTCTGAATCCTTGGTGGTCTTTGCGAAGGATCAAAATTCTGGTCGGGCTCGTATTAAATTACAAAATGTGAAAGCCCTTGGTATGCCTTTGGAGCCGACACCGAGCTGGTGGATGGAGTTATGAGCCACCGCGGGGATGCCTTCGAGTACCTGTGGAGGTGATGGCTCAAAGTGAACTCTATTGATGGGGACTCCAATTTGGAGCTTGGATTGGACCCGAGTCAGTATGCAGTGGGTCTCAATATCTCGGTTTATGATGTCAATTAACTGTTGGTCATGTCCTAGTATTGGTTATAGAATAAAAACTAGTTTTTGTTAGTATGCCAATGTGACTTGGTTATGGATTTTATTGAAACATTTGAGGTTTAGCCTCCTTTTTGTATATAGGGAACATGTCCCTTCAACCCGCCTTATCAATAATAAAAAAAAACTATAGGATATCTATTATTAGAACACTTGCATGTTTTGCATGCTAATGTAAAGGCGCATGGCTATTATCAGCATGCGACCTATTTTCAGAAGTGCATAGGAGGTGAAGGGAAATTCCCCACCTCTTTAAATATGTATTGAACTGTGTAGTTTAGAGAGAGGTGAATTATTGTAGAGTCATGCTGCTGGTTCTGATGCGCACATGACTCATGGAGATATTTTATAGTGTAAGAAGCTTATGTGTTTTATAGTGTTTAATGCAATGGAGTATATTGGTTGGATAATTGTATTAGACATATTTGAATCTGGTTCTTGTATCGTTAATCTTATCATAGTTGTTGTTTAGCTCATTTATTATGATTCTCTGAGATTTAGATCTGGTTTATGCACTGTGGAATTTTTATGTTTAGTTATGAATCTGAATATGTTTAAACATCATCACATTAACATCCTATACAAGCAAATCTAAAGAGGGGCTTGGTACCTTTGCGCGCTTCAGGTGAACTTTCAGCTTAGGCTGAGTGATGTGCCAACGTGCCTTGGTTATTCACAGTAAATTCTAGGTTACATCATTAGTTCAATCATAGTTGGAAGTAGGGATATTTGTGTCTCAATTCATGCTCAAATGTCTCAATTGATTTCATGAGAATCCATCCATCTGAACTCATGGTAATTGATTACAAATAACATAAGAATAAGCTCCTAAACATGAAAATTATCTCTATGATGAGTTGAAACTGTGAAATTCAAATTTACCCACGTCTAAAAGAAAAGATGGTTATTAAATAATTATTTTTACAAGGTAACATGCTTAGTAATAATCAAAATAAGCATCCATTGCACCTTGAAAGATAATGCAATTTAAATATGCATTAAACAACTACATGGTTCTCTTATCTTGCAAGAGGAAAATCTTTGATTGTATTTTGAGTTTCTCTTAAAATTAAATTTGAAATGAAAATCACGTGAAGCATTACCCAATGGTTCAAAACATGTTGAATAACTATGATGTCATATGTCATTTTTCAGTAAAATGTACAAATAGATAACTAATGAATCCCATTTGATCATAGCACTACATATATTGTCTTTCCATTGTAGCAAAACAAACCACATTAAAAATCACATTAATAATATCTTCAAACATGCACTTAAATCCCATCCAAAGATGTTATATGTACAAACTTAGTGTTTATGTCATCACTTGACAACAATTTCTTATTTTGATTTGATCATCACCAATTATTTGTAATATAAGTAAGATCCATTATAAATTGCATCGGATTCTAAATTACACAGCTTAATTATGACTTTACTGAGTATATCTTATGCATAATTTAACATAAAATCATACAATGCATGAAATGAAATTCAAAAATTATACATAGTTAAGCACTACCACTTTCCCTTATTAGAAAAGGATATTGATTACAAAGCTACAATATTATTCTTTTCTGTAAACAAGAAAACTATGTTGAAGAAAAATTGGACCGTGCAAAGGCCAAAAGATAGTAGTAATAGTCCTTAATTTCCTATTAAGGGAATTATTGGACTTAGATTTGTGACATGGTTTGGTACCATAAGTAAGCTGACCTTTCAAACATAACAACCCATATTACACCTAATGTTTTTGCTCTTGATACAGTCATCATAACCTCCAGAGATGCAATAATTGTGAGCTCCCTAGTTTAGAGGAAGTGAAATGCATCCCTTCAACAAGTTGCAATAAAAAAATACAGATTAATAAAATACACCAAGTTTCTTGAAACGCAAATGATCATTCTTCAAAATTTCTAGAATGGCTCTACTAAAGTTATTATTTTGTATATACTTGCCACAAAGAAAAAAAATGTAGACATCAATACAGTATTAATTTAAATGTCCTAGCCCAACATATATGTTATACATATTCTCTTTATGTTAAACATGTATGAGGGGAGACATTAACGAACAGTTCTTTCATGTTACTAAAATTGGACAAACATATCAATTTGTTTGAAAAAATAACAAAAACTTGTTATTTGCTAGCAAAGAAAAAGAACTAGAAAATAGGAAAAAATTATTCAAAAACTAAAGGTCATGCATTTAGATTGATCTCATAATATCTCCAAGATGGGTAAGTGTCATAAATCTAGTAAAGGTCTTGATAGAATAAATTGATAGTGACTTCCTAGATTAACCCTTTTTGGCTACATGAACTCCAAATGCAATGTAAAGTTGACAAGTTGTGTGAGATTATTGTTATGTTGAAATTACAGTACCCCCTGAATGGCCTGATTGTGAATGGGGCATCTGGTGTAATCTGCATAACATGGGTCCATCTCTCAAGTTGTGGGACTTACGAACCTGAGATGGACCTCAGGAGAAGTGCAGATTCCTATACCTAATCCTAATGCTACAGCTACTCCTAATGCAATAAAATGCCTAATTAAGCCTACACTAACACTTCCAAAGAGACAGGGAGAGAGAAATTGCATGAAAAAGGGGAAATCTTATACTAAGGGGGTGATAACACCAGAAAAAGGGGTGAGATACTCTATTGAGGGAGGATGGAACAGGGAAAAAGGGACTTAGGGAGGCCAGACAAATGTGACACGGACCCATATCCTAATCCGCCATCAAAACTCCATGGAACACAACATCATAAACCTGCAAGTGAAATAACATGCACAAAATACAACAATAATAATGGGGAGGCAATGAAATACAATAAAAATGAGCTACAATTGAAGAAACACCACAAAACACAATTTTTATTGCTTCAAAGTATGCACAGACCATTACATTTGATGCACAAAGGTATAATTACATTGCTAGGCCCAAGAGAAGGCTCACAACTCAAATGGAGTTAAGGGAAAATGTTACAAGAATTTCCCTAGCTCCCAGAATGTCTCTCTAAAAAAAGAGGGGTTCGATTGCATTATATAACCAATATTCACACACCCTCATTAAAGAGGTATGGGCACCCATACAATTTCTCTTCTCGAGGGTAATTTTGTTAGAAAAGACATGGGCATCATACCACATTAAATACGGTTGTTGGATTGTCATCCATTCACCTACCTTCACCTGTCTATGACTCGTGAGTCACCCAACCATGTAACCCGTCCAACCATGCCGTACTGCCACTAGGCATCCAACCTCATGACCCGTCTAACTATGCGTCACCAGACTTTGACCATCCAACTTTGGGGGGTTGGACGTCGTCCAACTATGTGGGCCGTACATTTGGTGGTCACTGACCAACCTGATGGTTTTCATCTCTACATTGTGGGTCATCCAACCCGAGGGGGGTTGTATAGCCATTTATTTCTATCTGTACAATGAGCTACCTGACTAACCTGATGATCATATATCTGTTGGGCTGACCAACCTTGATACCCATCCAACCTGGTGTCCATCTGACTACAAGGACAACCAACCTGATGACCCAACCAACCTGTGTGTCGTGAAAATGTACAGGATATGATGGGCATCTATAACTATCTGTACGCATCAAAAAATGTGACCCAACAAACCTACCTGAACAACCCAGGCATCCAACCTACTCGACCAACCCAGCCGACCAACCCTGGGAGGCCAACTTCCAAAGGCAATATCTCGAGCTCCTGGATGAGGTTTGGGGTGAAATTTTATATGATTTCACATAAAAACAACCCAATAAATCCAATAGTGGTGGTAAAAAGATCCAATTTTTACTTTATAACCTCCAAATGTCTCCTTCTTTCTCAGGATTGTCAGTTGTATGCTAGAAGAATGAACTACCATGGGAAGATTATAATGCTTCAAGATGTCTCGTATTTTCCACCATATAGGGCATGAAAAATGAATTCCATAGGCAATTTTTTGGACTTATAATTCCTCACATGGATATCATAATATTCCATTGAAGCTCAAGTCCTCTTTCACGCTGCACACTCCTTAAGGCCCAAAATCTTGCTTCTGATGGATGGCCCCAAGGCCTCCAAACCCTCCCTAAATCACTTGAAATTCTTCCCAAACTTGAGATCTCAGTTGTATCATTCCAGATTGATCCATGAATCATTTTCCAGTGCTCAAAACCATCCTCCCAAGTTGTCTATTTTACCAAAGGTAAAAATAGATAACAATTACCTTTCGGCCAAGACTTGAACTTGATTTCCTTTATAGCATCTGATTCCATTCCACTCGATTAAAAAGAAAGGATCAAATGTCCCTCCCTCTATACCCTTTTTTTTAATAGTTGAAATTGCATTGCTACTAGCTTAACAACATAAGCTTATTATATATTTCAAGGTTCGACGATCCATAATTATGGAAAATGAATTTTAAAAAGAAAAATGTTAGAATTATTTTTTATAGAAATTACACTTTGAGATCCATATTCTTTTTTCGCTAGATAAATAGAAAACTTAAAATATTTGTAACATTGAATGGTGTTATAGACTCATGTAAAGCATTATAAAGGGATCCACTAAATTGCAAAAAGATGAAAAATATTGTATTCTAAAATGTCACTAAGTAGTAAAAAGATACTTGTAGAAACCAAAAGGAAAATACTTACACTATATTTAGTATACATTTTCTTTTTTGTTTCATGTTTAGTGACAAACGTGTATAAATATAATGTGAAGCAACATGAAATAATGAAGGAGAATCTAGATTAAAATATTACAAAAACATTCTAGGTGATGCTCTTATTTCCCTGATATGAGTCAAATATCTTATCCCTGGATGCTTGTTTTGGAGATCCTTATTTATTAGACAATGGGCAGGTCAAAACATATTATATAATTTTATAGACATGCATTTGAATGTTTCATTCTTGATACTAGTAATTAACACCAAAAAATATGCTAGCAAATAATAAATCTCTATTACAAAAGTTGTTCCAAACATAGATATGAACTCTTCCAAAATTGACATTTTATTAAATTTGAAAGGATGTCACTGCAAAGGAATTTTTATCAAAACATTAAAATAAAAGTCCTAAAAAAAGGAAAACAAATACAATACTACAAAAATGATTTAGAACATAGCCAAATCCATTTTGAAGACCACACTAGGGCCTTGACCTTGACAATCCAACTATGTGTAACATCTAAATTGACAACCCAAAGTTAAAAAAGGTGAGAGCAACGACTTTTACCATATTTGTTTTTATCTTGTTTGAGACAAACACTCATTTTTTCTCTGGAGGTAACTTTAGTATGTGCCACGATGGTGAAATGAAATAATCTACTATAATTAACCCTATATATAATACTCCAATTCACCCACATAGTTGTTAAGTTTATTTCAGAATCAACTAACCTTCCAATGCTAAACATATGATAGTGGGTAAGAGAATTCACTCCCATGATAGTCTAAGAGAAATGTAACCAAGTCATCGCTTGATGTAGATCCTCCATTATCTATTTTAGATCTCTCCATTTAGATTTCATTAGGAGCAAGACAATAGAGGTTATTATTACATTTTCTTAAAATATGAAAATCCAAGTTTTCACTGAGCCTAATTTTTGCACATCTAGCGACGACTGTAGTTCAGGGGACTACTTGTTTGGAGACTTTGGTATCTGTAGTGCCCACATTTTTATAGCTCTAGTTATTTGTTGGTTCCTTTATGCATAGACATGTTTTGACTGAGACTCTGATATATTTTGGACATTATACTATGTTAATTATCCTCATGGACATTATGGTATTTTGGGCGCGTAGCGCCAATTAGACTAGATTAGTATATTGATATCTTCCATATGATGTTGATGACACTAACAGAGTTACATGATAGTGAGATTTATTGGTTAGATGCTGATTTCTTGTAGTCGATTTAATCAATGATATAGTCTTCTAGATTTAATAATGGTAACTCATGTTAGCATAGGTGTATGTCATTGTAATTATATCTATGGATGATTCATGGTGAACTATGTGTATAATTGTATCGTTGCACTATCAATTGTATAATGATGTTAGGATATTATAGGTTTGATTAATTTTTTGATGAGTAGATGATGTTTATTGTATTGGATAGATGCGGTTAATGTGTGTAATGAGTGTGTAGGTGACAGGTTATAGGAGAGCGTGGGTTTCAGGGCGGCTACACAATTGTGCACAAGTGGTACATGGGCTAAGTCCTAACCATGCTAAATGTTTGAGGCCTTAGAGTAGGTGTATTAATTGGGCACCATGAGTGAACCCTCAATTGTAATGTATTTATGTCTTGTAAAATTAATTATGTTTAGGGTGTGTTTTATTAAGTAAACTAGTTCAGGGGTTAATGATCTCATTTTAATTTAAGTGATGGTTTTGGGTATGTGTGTGTGTGTGTGTGTGTGGTGTTGGTAGAAGGGATTGGGGCCACATGTGAATCTTGGGTGGACCCCACACCCTCTACCCTTGTGCCCAAGTGTGTCAAACCCGAAATTGGGCTATTTTGGGCATTTTTAGTGACCCCTTTTTTGTTTGGGAGTTCACTTAGCATGAAAATGGGCCCTCGGACCCTACCTAATAGGTAGGGGGCTTATTTCCAAGGTTTGGTGGGAGTTTCCCTCCCATTTTGCCTTCCTTTGGTCACATCCATGTAAGGTGGTTGGTTTGTGTGTATTTGTCAAAAGTTGCTCCACTTTGTTTTATTTTCATTTTTAGTATTTTGGGTGATAAGGGCTAAAAGGTGAGTTTACTTTTACTTATTTGATTTTTGGAATCTTTGACTTGTGGGAGGAGAGGGGGTGACACTTGTCACTTTCCTATTGGTGAGGAAAATTTTGGGTTCCTCTTGATATTCTTCCTCATAGTGAAGGAAGGGGACTTTTTCCTCATTTTTTTTAGAAGTTGGAGAATTTTGGGGAGCTTGGAAGTTTGCTTGGACAAAGGGGAAAAACTTAGAGTCTTGGAAAGCATTGTAGAGGTAGGATTCTTAATCCTTTTCTTTCCTTGTTGTTGCTTATATTGTTAGCTATGCAATGGTCAATAAAATAATGTGTGTGAAATGATGTGTTGTAAAGTTGTATGAAGAATGTTGTTTTGTTGTTTTAGTTGTTTTTTTGTTTTACTCTCCACCATCATATGGCTTGATGGTTTTTGGAGAATGTAGGGGAAGAGAGGGATTTCCCTCTCAAACCTCATGGTTTGTTGGTCAAGCCATGAGGGTTCCTTCTCATCCCCTCATATGGTTTGAGGTGAGAGAAATGTTCATATGGCTTGAACCTTTCCCCATTCTTGGGAGGAAACCCATTGGGTTTAAAAATCCTCCCAAGAAGGATTTCGTTGACATAAAGGAGAAATAAGGAGCATGAATGTTGGGATAAATAAGGAGGTTATAGAATATGTATTTGGTGTATCCTATGGTTGGACACTCTTGTTTTTTTTGGGCATCCTATTTCTTCTCTTCCCCCTTTTTGTGAGGGTGATCTTGTTTCTCCTCATAGTGTTGTCTCATCATGTGTATTATGTCTAAGTGTTTAAATGTTTCTATGTATTCTTGTTGCGGTTATCCCCATTATACTTGTGCACATTGTGGATGCTAGTTTCTCTCTCCCCTGGGATTGGGGGAGGCTAGCATGTTTTTCCAACCATGGAAAGACATGTGATGATGCCTATTGGTTGGGTGGTAAACAAGCCATGTCTCTTGTTGCAGCATTCTTAGGAGAACACTCAAGGTTGGAGACTCAAGGATGAAGTTTTGTTGAAGTGGTGACTTGTTCTTTTATCCTCAAAAATTCATTGTAAATATTACACCTCCTTGTATCTATGTGTTATATGGCTGATTGTGGATAGCCTCATCTTGTAAGCTTATCATTTTTTTGGTGATTTGGGAAAACTTGTGTTTTATGGATCTTTGTTATGTAACTTTTGTTCAACCTTGCAAAGAGGACTTGATTTATTGGACTTGAATGTGTTGAATGTCTTGAAAGCCATTTTGGAAATTTGTAAACTAAACTATGTTGAAGAAAGAAATCTGGTATTAAAGGATCCCTTCTTATTTTATGTTTTAATGGGATTGGAAAAGAAAATGTTTTGTTAAAAAAAAAATCTATGAAATGGAATATGTATATTTTTTTGAAAATAAATATGAAATTTGTAAGTTGAGCATTCTTTTAAATCTGCATCTTTTTTATGGCATTACAGTATCTATGACTAAAATATAATGCTCTATTTTAAAGCTCCCATTTGGAATCCCTTATAATTTTATAGAACTATACCTCACACTAAAGAAACAACTAAAGGAGAAATCTTGACAAGTAATGTGAGATCAAGAGTAGGTATAAAAATTATTAAGATATCTAACATGATATATGAAAATGAAAATTTCTTTATATTGGTAGAATTATAGATAGTGTGTTAAACATCAAATAATTATTGTTGATCATGAAACCAAAATTTGGAGGATACTTTTTTCAAACAAAACATATGCGTATCGAATCTGGGAATAAATCATAGATTCGCCAATCATGGTGGTCTCAACAATAACATACAACAAAAATCTAGTTGATGGAGCTCCAAACACTTTTCTAAACTTAACACGACAACAAAATATGACAAAAATATTCTTAATAGAGCCTCGTTCCAATAAATTTTCTAAAAAATCCATGTTAGATAAAAAAAAACTAGAACCAATATAACATATGGTTGTTGAGCTTTCTTTTGCACTTGTATCTTTTTGTGTTGAATATCAAAATCTAATTCTATAATCCTATTTTATGCATTTTAATGTTTCAAAAAAAGTCCATATTAGTTAAATCTTATGATAATGCTAGAAAAAATCTAAACCTCCCATATTACATTCTTAAAAACATGAGAGTTTATTGGATGTCCTTCGATGGATCTCAAACATGTGACTAACCTACTAAATGTATAGGAATTGATAGGATACAAAGTATTAAATAGAGGGAACTAGGTCCCAGGAAATAAAACTACAAAATATGGCATATATGGCATATTGCATGGTTGGAGTAAATATTTTAGAGGAGATTCTTAGAAATATGAGGATATATATAAAAAGGGGTAGTAAAATAGGATATATTGATCACACTAGTGACTATGTTGTTGTAAATTATGAGAATCTTAAATTATATTTATATTAGTTTTACCGATATTTGTATTAGTGGATGCATCCCTATTTTTTTAATGGGTGCATGTGAATTCATGGTGTATGTTACATTAAATTTAAAGTAAGTGTCATTTCAATCTCATTATACAACCTTCAAAGAAAATTTATACACTTATTAGTTAAGTTGGATTTAGTTTATGCATGGGTTACTCAAGACATTGTAGCTACAAATATCTTAATAATAAATTTCACATCAAATATTGGTAAAGTAGAAAAAGAAAACAAACCGAAACAAAAAATAAAGTACATGGATTTTTGCCTTTTCATATTATTTAATTACTCAAACTCATGCTTTCCTAGCGAGAGGCTCTATGAATGAAAAACACGACATTCCTTGCTTCCCTCGATGCCCATTAATTTTGACGTATTTACCATTTCATTGAGCAAGAGTTAGGTCAAAATAAAATTTATGGTTCTATTCTATCTTTCATGTGAGTGGATTGAAAATCTAATTACATCAAAAACACAGGTCAAAGATGAATTTATATTAATAAGTCAACTCTCAATTATTAAAAAAATTAAATTGTGAGTGTGTAAATATCAATTAAATGGGTTTAGTAATGCTTGCTTAACGAAAATTCTTTCACCCTAACCCTTAAATGTATGGGTTTTTCTCTTCCAACAATGTTTCTCAGAAATCCCTAAATTGGTCTTCAATTCAAATTTAGTTCAAAACTTAAAAGAAATGGGATTTCATTATTGATTTTGGAAAATCCATGTAATTTATTTTTCATTAATGTCATCCTTTTCTATCATTTTGACTAATCAAAACATTGCTCATACTTAGCCATTTAAAGCTCATTTTTCATGTTTTACAACTCCCCATTTCTGTTGGTATGTTGTTATACTGTCCAATGTTTTCAAAACTCTTCATTGATGAAAACACCTTTTTGCTCATAACTTTGAAATCCTAGCTCCATTTTCTAGGAAATGTTTCTTGAAGCTTCCATTCTAGAACACACTGAAGAATAAATAAACTATTTTTCATTTTATTCTCTACATTTTTTACAGTAGACACATGAAGATTCCGGTGAAAAAAATTTCCTTTTTAGATCCCTGATGTTCATGTGAATGAAAACACCTAAAAATTGAAGCATGAGATCACAATAAACAACTTGATCTAACAAAACTGATTTCATCTCATTGAAAATGGGAATGATTTTCTTCCTAAATCTCTTTCACTATTTCAATATGTCTCGTCTTCTATGTCAAAGATAAAATATACTATGAGATATATTGAGAAGGAAAAGGCCGTTTGGGAATGTCTTCCCCCATTAGTCTTTGATATGACCTCCCTTGACTCTTACTTCTTCGTGAATCATAATGTGTTTTAATCCATTGTTGAGAAATTGTCCCCCATTTGGTCCCACTTAATGATTGTAAGGTGTGATGCGTTGAATGATTCCATTTCCGAGCTTGAGGCCTGCGAAGAAAATATATCTGTGATCTTAGATGAGATTATAAAAATGGTGCAATAGCTTGAAATACCTTCAATCAATAAGAGCACGTCCTCGAAGAGACTCTTTATTTCCTTTCAAGATCTTGTCTAGATAGTTACAAGAGAGCCCTCTTCATTAAATGAAAATAATTTAGAATATCTCATAGAGATTAGAGGCTTTATTTATAATGTTATAAAAGAACATGAGAATTTTTGCACACAACATAGAAGGATTGATAGCATTTCTGATACTTGGCTTAGTAATTTGGAACATGTTTGCATCCCGCACTCTGAGTTGGTAACATTTATAGTGGCTCGATACAATAAAGAGGTCAACGGATAAAAGTTCATCATTAGAGATCTTACAAAGAAGCTAGCTAGAGTTGATTTTTCATCAGAGGATTCTTCTTCATCAAATAGTTGATCATATCCCTTCATATTATCCCTCTTTCTTCTCTCCCCCTTTTTAATTCCTCATTATATGTAATCAAGAAATTTTTCTTTTTCTCTTAAGTGACTCTTTAATGTTGCATTGTGAAATCCCCTTTTAATTTATAAAGGGGTACTTATTTACTCACTTTCTAGGATGATTAAAAGTCACAAGTGGAACAAGAACTTAAATTGTCATGTGGGGGTAGATGAGAAGACAATTTGCAATGCTATAAATTGTAATGACATCTCCAATCCAAAAGAGATTGAAATATAGTTTTATAGTGATTGTGGATTATTGTACGTTATTGAGATTTGTATCACCACTACACAAGAAATAAGAACTGCATTTATTTGATTTCCTTTGTTTATGTTTTCCTCTATTCTGTAACTTCGCAAGCATAGTGATATTGAATAAAAGTGAAGGAAATTTGTGTCCTTGATTGATGAATCTAAAGAAATATGTGTCTATATTTTTTTATCCTTGCTAATTTCTTACATTGTTATTTTATTCTAGTTGAATGAGGACCCATTCTAATTATTTTATGTAAACTCTTCTAGTACTTACTCACAACAATAACTCTCTCTTCATAATTTCCCCAACTCTCCTTTATCCCTAATCACTGTAAATTTCACCCTTGTACTTCATAAAAGCACAGTACCATAGGATCAATGAATCATTCATGTGTTATCCCCAGACTATTGGCCACCCCACAGAGTTAGGATATTTTACATTCAATAATGGGAGCCTCCCCATACCGAAGAAGTAGGGGCTTATTCCCATGAGTGTTAGGGGAAGATCATAATTTTCAACATGATAAATTAATTCACCAATAGTTTTTGGAAACTCTGATGTGTCATGATTTATAAGGGAAGATATTATTAATAAATTATAGATTGAAAAAATAAAATCCCATAGATTATAGATTATGATATTCAGTTAATTATACATCAATTAAACTTAATAGATCACAAATTACAAAGTTTATTAACCATAGCTGGAAGCAAATGACATGAAAGTAAAAGAGACATATAAAACTAGATTTAAGTGGGGAAACATGAAGGAGAAAATCCCCATTGATAAAGCACTGTCTTTATTAAGAATTATATAGCTTTAACCCAACACTTCCACTTCGCTCCTAGATCTCACAGTGATAATTGTAGACCAATGTCTTGCAATATAAAAGCTCGCATAAATAGCTTAGATCAATTGGACTATTCACACATTAGCTCATTAGCCAAAGTTAACAATCTCGTGAGAGATCATCCTAATATACAGGATGGGTGGTTGGTCATACTGTTCCACTCTTTTATATATGTAAGACCAACTAAGATTATTAAATAATATTTTAGACAAGGGGTTGGTTAAGTGGTGGTCCACCAAATGGTATCCCCACTTGAAATTAACACCCCAACACTCCCCCTTAATTTTAAGTGAGAAAAATAAAAGAAGACATGCCAAATTTACATTTTTTTACAGAAAGATTTACAGATCCAAGAATCAACAACAGTGACTCTGGATAGCAATGCAAACAAGGGAAATCATATAGATCTTCCCATATAAAAATTCTTAAGACCAGCACTTTACATATGAAGACTTATATCAAATCATAGAGCCTTTTATAAACTAAAACATACCCATAACTAAATATTCACTGGGATTTACAAGTAACTTCACATAGAGTGACACATTTACTTATTACAAAATGGAAGAAGTATTGGAATATTACAATATACATTAAGAGTTGGAAATTTCATGCACACTCCCCCTCAATGGAAACTCTAATAGGCCCAACAAGGCATGAAACTTGAAAAAATTCATAGCACACAATGGCTTGGTGAAGATATCTACAACTTAATCTTCAGTAGAGTAAATCTTGAGATCAATATCACCATTGAGGACTTTCTCTCGAATAAAGTGCATATGAACTTCAATGTGCTTAGTTATTTTATGTTGAAATAGATTGTTTACGAGAGTAATGAAACTCTGGTTATCACCTAGAAGAGTATTACTCCATTTGACACCCATATGCAATTCATCCAACAATATTTTCAGCCAAATAGCTTATTTTGTTTCTTCCATAGTACTTCTATACTCTGCTTCAATAAAATATATAGACACTGTTGGTTGCTTCTTGTTAGTATAAGTGATGGAACTTTGACCCAACTTGAAAACATATCTAGCAGTAGACTTTCTATCTCCGGCACCACTTGCACGATCAGAATCACAATAACCAAATAATTGTCCATCATTACAAGAACAATAAAACAAATAATAATTGACTTTTCCTTTAATATATTTTAAAATTATTTTTTCCATTTTCCAATGATCCTCATAAGGGTCTTGCATAAATCTTGAAATTACTCCTACTACATAATAAATATCAGCTCTAGTAATAGTAAAATAAATTAGACTACCAACTAGCTATCTATACAGAGTAGGATCTAGATTGACACCAACTAACTTAACATAAATTCTACAGACTTCAATTACCCCAAAAATGATTAATTCCCTTTAAAACATGCACCTCAACCTGATATTCAATCACAACACTGAATGTGCATACCTCATTCCATTGTGGATTATGGATACCTAAGTCCATTTTCCCATTTTAAAGATGATTTTGTTAATAAAATTAATAAAAATCCATTATTGAACTTATCTAATCAAAAGCTTCATCAAAACATAACTAAAACATCCACATAACGAAATTGATAACAGAGTTCACCCAAATGAGCTATGTCTCCAAATTCTCAAAAAGAGAATCGATCTATTTAACATCCAATGGAGTAAAATAACCCTTCAATAATGATAAATAGATCATAAAACCTGTAAATGGGTTGATACCAAACCTCATGGAACTCTGTAATTAGCCAGAAAATATTTTGAAGTCAATCATTGGCCCCTGTAGTGTCTTCGATGCGGACTCCCTGCAAATGTACTCGAAAATCACCTAAATATGGAGAATATTAAGCATTACATGAAACTAAATCATATGGTTGGATTCCTCTTGGAAAAATGAACACTTTTCATTTTTACACTAAGGCCTCATTTCACCTCTAAGTGCTCCAAAACAGATGATTTCCATAACTACCCTCTTAAGCTCCATGGCTCTGCTCAGGCTAGAAGGTACCATTCAAATAAAACCAAATTTTTTTATACTCTTGTCGAGCTCAATTGTATGTTGATGGGGCTTCATTATTTTTATATGAGTGGTGGGGGTTCGAATCCCACCATCGACTCCACCTCCTTTTCCGGATTCCCATGGATTCACCAAGGCATATAAAACAATGTCTATTAGCCCCTTTGCATTTTTTAATGCTTACATTTACCAATGCCGTGCTACTACATAGCTTCCCTCCATTCGATTCCACCATCCATGTGGACCAAGTATTTAGCAGTGGGGGAATAAACCTTCGTTTGGACGTGCCACCCCCAATCTCCACATAGCCTCCTCTAGTTCGATGGGAGAACTGTGGGATTGTCACACATGCGTGGCAGATAGAGTGAAGAGGCCTTTTAAAAAGGCTAGCCAACCAATGTCATTGTAGTGTGGGCCATGTATTGACCTTTTGTTGGGCTATACAACTCCCACCGAGTCGTTTAATCTCGTTGTCGAGTTATGGTTGTTAGTCGTTGTGCATGAATGTTTGAAACACCATGTTTTGGGCCGAGTCATATGTGTTGCAACTGAGTTGAATCATAGGCCAAGCCAAAGAAGGCTTGCCGATATGATTACATATCCCTGACGAGGTGGGTCAGTCTTCACCAATGCAATACAATCACGAACCGAGTTATGGCTACCTCGCTAAGTTAGATATTTCACCCAACCAAGTTGGATCGGTTTCGAAGCACCTTCAAAGTGGTAGTGATGCGGTGGTAAAGGCACCCCACCATGAGAAGAGTGTGCCTAACATTACTTAGGGTCCCCAACCAGTAAATAGTGGGGCCCACCAATTTTTCGTACGTCGGTGCTAGAAACAAATCTCACATTTGTACGGCATGTACTGAAAACAGTTAACATAGAAGTATGTGGGGCAGAGGAGACAATTGTTAGATGGGTGTTTAAGGTCAATTTCCATGTTGGTAATCAACGTTGAACGTATCAATAAGATACGCTCAACGGTTTTTATTATAGTAAAATATTCCTACTTAAAAAAACTACACATATATAGTAAAACTGAAAGATTTGACCAATTATTATCCCATAAAAATTGAAAAAATATAGAAGGAAATTATAACTATTTATTTAGCGATATCTATAGTGTGCCTAAGTCTAGATACATATTTATTTCTCGTTCCATCAAAAATAAAAGGGGGGAAAAGCCCAAATGTAACTTTGGTGCACTCAAAGGATGACAATCATATGAATTTGTGACCATGGTTAAAGTGTGACCGGGCTCATTTCCAAACTTTAGCATGGCTCAAGAACTTAACCCCATTAATGGCGTCCCTCTGAATGCATGCCTACATCCCTCACTATTTTATCTCTTTATGAGTGTGATGTCAAAATTATGGGCTAATGTTACAATTAAGAATTATTAGTATCTTTATATGATGCTTCATAATTAAAAACTAAATAAACATATTCAATATAGAAATTTTCTAAACCATGTATTCATGAAATACAAATAAACAAGACGAAAAAGTAATCCAAGCTTAAAGTTATAATTATTGCACCATTACATAAGATATGGAACTGTGATAGAGGTTTGATACTCTATTTATGGGTTTTACATGGTGTCATCAACATAGATTCAAATTTAGTACATTGATAAACAATGAAAGACAATATTGTTTGGGCTACATAGCAATAAATGTCCTTTTTGACCTTTATGGTTATTTATGTTGTTGGATGTGTTCATCTAAAATTAAAGTATAGAAACTTGTGTACATTTGTCCCTACATATGGAGTTTGTGATCAAAATCCCGCAATCTCACATATACAACTACAAATGGCTTCTTTTTTAGAAACCTTGGCTCCTTTCTTAGTGACACGAAAAGCGGGTTATTCCAATTTGTCATCCACAAGTCTCAACAACTCCCACTACTAAGATTTTCCTATATAGGATCACCTTCAAATGATGGAATCGCTATGTTGTCCTTCCTCCCCATGGATGTGTTCGAACGTGCATAAACAATGGTTTTGGCGATATCCCAAATAGGCCCTTCAACTCTTGACATCGATCATTGACTTTAGCTATATTGGATGAATATACTCTATGGAGGCAACACATGATGTAGTTAGAATTTTAGCTTACTTGTATGCCATAAGGATTGGATGCTTCAATGATAAGGGTGGAAAGTTCATTTTAGAATGATTAAGTGCAAGATTTTAGGTAGAGTGAAGAGACATGTCCCTAACGAGTAGGGTGTATTTATGTATACAAGTGAGTTACGTAAATAATTTCCCACTCATTTGACCCTAAGGTGAATTACGGAACTTGTACATTTGAAAATTTGAACATTGCAAGTACATAAGATAAATTGTGAGGTAATTTTTCCCTTCTTATCTGATTCAACCTAGGTTTAGCTTGGTACATATTTGACACATGAGAATTGTGGCCATGATTCTATAGACGATTTTAGTGCAAGATGTATTGGTTTCAAAAGAACAAAATTGAGTGATGCATATTGACTTAGTGGGCTCATTGTGTAGTAACTAAGTGAGATTCCTTTCAGATTAAGTCAATTACTATATTAGTGGGAAAATGGCAAGATAAATGTCAAATGGTTGTGTACAAGGGCCTCATGTACAAATTTCATGTACAACAATTTCACTCATTTTAATATAGTAGTTCAAAATTACTAGACTATAAAATATGAAATGTAAACCTCATTGTGGGTACACCATACACAAGTGTGGTAATGTGTGACTCCTATATCTATTAAAGCCGCACATGTAACACTACACATCACATGACAAGACATATTTGATCCTAGAATGGAATATTTGTGGCATTGAGTCATCCCCTTGAAAATTTCTCACATATTTATTACACCGAAGGCGTTACCCCTATGGGAAAAGGCTTTGCGGACATTCATGGGACTGTGTCAAATTTGACGGCTTAAATGACGATTTTGCTATTTTTAACAATTTTGCTTTTAATATTTTTAACAATTTTGTTTTCATGATTTTACATGTTGCTTTGGCTTTACTATTTTTAAATTTTATTTTATAGCTTTTGCATGCATTAACCTTTAAATATTGGTCACTAACACTATAATTTCATTCTCCATTTTCTCCAAGTTCCAGTGAATTCCCTGCTTTAAATTGAATTCTACAGGGATACATTTAAATCCTGTTTATACGTGTATGTAGCAGTAGAACTACATTTCCTTGTCATAGTCATCCCCATTTTAAAAATTCTAATAAATTTTAATTGTGATATTACCATTAATTCCATCCAAAGTAATTGTTGCATGCGAATATGACAGGGCAACCTATGTTTTAAGCTATTAATTTAATAATGGCTCGGATATGTAACTGCCAGAAAACATAGCCTAGAAATCTCAACACTGAGTAATGGATTCAATTTAATGTCACTTTGGTTTTTAAGGTGGGGTATTTGTCTCGTTCGTCTGCTCGTGTTGTTGTTGGGAATTCTCTCATAACAGTTCAGATACCAAACCTTAAATACAATCCATTTGAATTCTCTAATCTCTTAGATTTTTTCTGTGAATTTACATGTTTAGTAAAGCTTTCTTATTTCAAATGTGTGATTCCACATTAAATTTGTAGCATAAGCTATTTATTTCTACCTTCGCCAAATTTGACACATCTATGTAAACTATTAATCTTTTTTTCCAGATCAAAGACATGGAGTTGAAGTTTTCGAGAGCATATAAGCACTCTGTAAATTGTGCACGACATCGAGTTGCATATCGTGAAGGAGTGTCATAGTATTCTTTAAAGCTAGACGATGCATCTGAGGGAACGTGGTACAGTTACCGCATCATTGAAAGCTCCACTGCCACTCCTGCCTAGAACTTGTCCAGAGATCATGTCCTTGGTGAATGCAGGTTTCACACCGCAAATTCTAGCGGAAGGCCCACCAAAGTTTGAATTCCTGACCTTTTGTTTGGAAAGTTTTTCAAGCAATAACACCTCACCTCCCACTCACCAGCACGTGTAAGAAATAATTATGTGGAGTCAAAGGAAGTATATGTGTCGTCAGCACTTGGGAATAATGCTTCTTTTCTGCACCAGAAAATAATTGGCATTTACAACTTACAGGCGGTTGTCATCACCATATATACATCGTCTAAATCCCACTGAAAAACTCGTCGAAAGCAAATACCCTGTTTTCAGCTTTTAGTTTTATAGCGGTATGCATTGCTTTCTCAATATTTTGTAAATTGCATTTGCTTTGGTTTTTCAGGAAACACATATTCAGGCACTTATTTTCATTTTCTCCTTCGATCTCGACGGGTGGGACCCACTCAACCTCACAAGTTTTTGGTGGGACATGCTCTCTCCCGGAGTCGGGGCCCGCAGCGACGTGGTAGTCATGGCTCACACCCACATCGAGCGACTTGAAACTGATCACAGACATGTCTTCAAAGTTGACTGTCCTGATATTTATTATTTATTATTCATTATTCTTTTTTTCATATTGCTCGTTGTTTCCCTGTATGCTAATAATGTTGTTCATATAAAATATTTGGTTGTTGTCAAAAAAATTGGATATCTTGAGCATTTTTTTCTCTTAAAGTTTACTAACATATGTAAAATTGGAAACTCTATAAAAATACATAATTATGCATCACATTATATATCTATAATATGGTGAGGTTTCAAGTGTCTGGTGTATGTAAAATGTGGAAACATATAGATTCATGTGAATCATTTAACAAAATGTGTATAGACTCCAGGTATTTAAAAGTATTATTTACTCTCCATCATTACTACAATTTTTTTTTGTTTATTGTAAAAGAAAGCAACATATTACTTATTATTAACTACCTTGAATGCACTTTTATGAAATAATTTTGTTTTGTAGAATCAAAATTGTTGAGAACTCTAGTATTATTAGTAACATATTTTCATAAATTCATTCATAATCATTATCATTAAGTTTGTGTTTTTTGTGAATTATTGATTTTACACTAATAAATATGTTTGTATCGGTCTAACACAAACACTCATGGATAATGTCGCTATGAATAAATATTTATGATTCTACATGTAAATCCATTGTCGCAAATAAATGAATTAATCCATAGTTACTAGTGTTTTTTTAATAATAAAACTTAATTCAAATTTTGATTTCATAAAGCGTGCAAGTGCAATTATTAGAAATGTAAGTGCAATGTGAATGTCGAATGATATATGTTATTTGATTTAGAGGGATAGTGAGGGATAGTTATTACTTTTGTAGTTGATGTTGATAAGGGGTGTGATCGATGGTGATAGTTGAACCACTTCATTTAAAGGTTCTCTCTACATTTCAAACTTGTTACAAATTTGTACATATACATTTACAAATCTTATATCATGAGAGGTAGCATTTTGTGGACTATTTTATTTGAACTTAACATGAATACATGAAGACTTTCGTTTTGTGCAGATTTTATATCATGAGTGGTAGCCTTTTGTGGCCAATTTTTTTTGCTCTAAACATGAATACATTTGATACCATTTGGATAGTTAATTTCTTTTATAGTTGACGTGGTTTGTATTTATTTCGAGGTAATTGTGTTAGTGTTGCATCAGTTGTTTGGTTGGTCTTTTGTTGATTTTTTTTTTTGTACCCTCGATAAGGGGTGTGATTGATATAGTAGTGTAGGAATATATATGAAACATTACATTGAAATGTTGTATGTGAACAATAAAAGAGAAATTAAGTGTTTGTAATCTTCACGCATTCTCTCGCGAGCCTGCACTAAAGGATCACTGAATCGTTTTCCAATTAGTCGCTTGGCATCAAAGATGATGTTTGCAAGGTTAGTAGAAATTTGGAACTTGGCAGTGTTGCCGACAAATCTTTCATGGTCAGTTAAAGCAACCATAGAGGGAGTAGTTCTGTTACCTTGATCATTAACAATAATTTCAACCTTGTCATGTTGCCAAACACCCGCACAACTGTAAGTGGTTCCTAGATCGACCCCAATTACTTTGTCTTTGCCCCTTCTGCCCATCTTATTTGCTCTCTATTTCTATCTGTGTTAATTGAATATGCCAGTAAAACCATTGAAATAGAACCTTCCAAGAATGATTGGAAATAGAACACACTATTCAGTAACTATATGACTCCTTTTTAATAAAGATCAAAAAATTGTAGGACAAATTACAATAGCCAAAATAAATATAAAAAGCGTATCATCTAATACATACCCTGGTCTCTTCGTCGTTCTTTGGTTTTTCTACCGTCCTGGCCTTTCAACCAAGCACAATTCGCCTGGACTTTCAACTGCAACAATAAAAGTTCTTCCTTTTTATCTTTTTCCGTAGGTACGCGGAACTTTGCTCGACGTTTCTACGGCCATGCATTCATCTTCAAAACCTTTTACAACCGTTGTGTAAGAAGTTCGCTATAACAGAGAATCCTTCTGATTAGGTTGATTCATTTCTATATTACTATTATAACTCACAAAATTCATACTAATTACATGTCTCACTTGCATTTGTATTCAATTATTACACAACTAACTATTATCTAACATCTCTTCTAATGTATTTCACAACATTTGTTCAGGCTTTAATAGAAAATCAATATTGTCAATCACAACCCTTATGAACATCAACTACAAAAGTAATAACTGTCTTTCTAAATCTAATTAAATATACCATTATGCGTTCACATTGCATTGTACACATGTGATTGCTAGTTATAACACTTGTAATATTTTTGGCATTGAACCATTGTATCTATTATAGACATTGGCTTAACCCAGGCTTTAATGACATCAACCAAAAAAAAAAAAAACAAGAAAATCGTAATGGAGTTTTGCTCTTACATGAATAAAATCATAGTTTGTTAAATTTTATGTTCAGATCCCTGCTGCTTGCAGAATTGGTATCAGAGCTGGTTGTTATTCTTGTTTTCCTAGTCTCAATTTATATTTGTTCTACAGATCCAGTGCCAGTCTATTTGTTTTTCTGAATCCCGTAAGACGCGCAGTGTTGAGTGCGGACCTTTTGTTGCCTGGGTGAGGCGTGTTGTGGTCATATACACTCTTGTAAGATGCGGTGAAGGACAGACAAACTCCAGACAACATGGATACTGAAGAATGGGTTGCGTCGACCTCTAGACGACAAGCTGATGACTGCAATGATGCATTCGTGAATCTGTCAGATCTGATTCCAGTGAATGATGAGACGCACATCACAGAAGAGGAGAATCCATTGCCAGGTTGGGAACTCCCTAAACTTCCTTACAATGAAGTTTATCAGAAATCAAAAGTATTTCATTTGATTGCTAGTGCATCTATTAGATCTAGAGAGTCGTGTATTCATGTTAAGACATCTGCAAAATCCGAATATGTTATTCCATTAATATCTCCAAGTGATTTGCAATATTTAAAGAAGCAGCTTGTTTATAAGTTTGTGCATATTGGTTGTGTTCAAATAGGGATAACCCCTCTGTTTAGACAAGGTCTAAATGCTTCAGTCTTGTGTTGTTTATTAGATACCCGCCATGAGAGCTTTAAAGACTGTCTGTTAGCTGCTCTACAGACAAGTCTCAGTAATGGACCAATACACTTTAATGTGTTTCCTAATTACCCTGTGTCCATTCAGACTGATAATTTGTTAGATCAAGTTCTAAAGCTCCATTTGCAAACTACGGGTCTCAATATGAAGCCAGGGTCTTCCCCTCTTGCAATTTTTTATAGAATTATTTTTAGATTAACAAATACAGCACATCCTGCCATAAAATAGGGTCCCTCCAAGGGTAGCAGTGTAGTTATGCATGCCAACCTGACCGCTCAAAAGATTGAGCTGGAAGTTGTTAGTTGGGATAAAATTAGAGTGCCTCAAGAATGGACCATTTCAACAAAGTGTGTTTCTGCAGCCACTTCATCAGTCCAGTCTGCCTCTCGAGTCATTGAAGATAAAGGGAAGGCTACCATTTCTTTTAGGAAATCTAGTTCAGTAAAACCTAGATTGTCTACTTCTTCTTCTACTCAGTCATTTCTGTTTGATAAAGAAAAGAGTTCTGAAGAAGATATCCCTCCATGTAGCCATCCATCTCTCATTCATGATCCCAACACAAATTGTCTCTGGTGTGAACATTGCTAGGTTCTAGTCCAATAGAAGTATATTCCAAAGAATGGCCCTCACATAAATATGAATAGTTGTTCCCAAAATACTTATT
This sequence comes from Taxus chinensis, assembly GCA_019776745.2. Taxonomy (NCBI): domain Eukaryota; kingdom Viridiplantae; phylum Streptophyta; class Pinopsida; order Cupressales; family Taxaceae; genus Taxus; species Taxus chinensis. The sequence goes on along the minus strand of CM034154.1, from coordinate 81,730,930 downwards.
ACCAGACTCTTAATCAAGCCAAATCCTTGCTTAGAAGAGCAAAAGTCTCTATGGATTCCTACTTCCTCCCAAGCTGACAATACATAATTTCCATATGCCAAGGATTTTGATGTCTATACAAAAGATCGACAACAACGCCGACAGTATTGGTACCAGCGTCTGCTAGATTAAAAAATAGAGCAGTCTGAGTCTGCCAGAATGTTAAATTGGAACAACAAAGCTACAAAGGCTATTCATGATCAAGTCCTTTCCCAGAATGAGAAACTTAAGCGAATGCAAGATACTTTGAAGGCTATAGAGCTTCATCAGCGGGGGGATATTCACTCTACTATGTTACTATTAAATAAAAAAGTAGACAACTTATCTTCAACTGTACAGCAGCTGTCTACGAATGTACAACAAGTTCCTGATAAGGTCAGTAACAGTTTACAGTCTCATATTCATCAATCTATTTATGTTTGTTTCTGAAGGAATTGAGAATAAGGTTATTGACAGTATTCAAACTGTCAATGACAAGGTATCTAATTTGTGTTTTTCTGTCTCTGAGCTTGAGCAGAATTTTCCTGCTCTTACTAGTGCTGTAAATAAATTAGAAAGCTCATAGTCAAATAAAAGCAGTATTTCTTCGAGCTCTCAAAGTACTAACCCTGATTGGTCTAAAGCCATTACATGGGCTCAAGTTGCTGTTATGAAGTCTCCTCTCAGCAAGGAGAAAGAAAAAGAGAAAAAGATTGGCATGGCGCAACTCACAGCAGAAGAAGCTGAAAGCGTCATGGATGAAGGTATGCAAGATAGTTCTGCTCCTCCTTTACATTCCACCATGCATACTCAAAACTTCTAGCCAAATTATTATAAGATTGAGTGTAAATCTCCTGAAGAAATTAAGGAGATGATACATGGCATGATAGGCTGGGCCAACACTCAAGTCCTACAATTCAATAAGCATGATAAAGATGTAGCAATTGTTATTGCTAATGGATTTGTAGGGATTTTAAAAGAATGGTGGGACGCCATTCATGAAAAGCAGAAAGACACCATTATTAATGGTGAAGGCAAAGGTAATGATCGCCATGGCGGAGGAACTGCTAGCTTGACTGCTGCCATTATTGTTGAATTCATTGGCACCATCAGTGATGAAAAAGGCTTAACATCACTGAGTTTCTAAGAGCACAACTCTGCGACATGACTAAAGTACAGGGATATCAGTGCTACATGCAAAAGTTGTTTTATAAGACAGGCATGTCCTTTGATGCCACCATGAAGCTCAGGTATGTGAAATCTTATCCACAATATTTTGCCACTGAATATAAAAAAGCAATGCATGGATTAGAAGAAGCAGATCTCACTTTTGGCTGTATCAATCAGATAATTAATGAAACCAACAAGCGCCTTTGTCTTGAGAAAAAACATAAGAAAGAAGCTTTAAAAGCTGAAAAAACTTTAGGAGTCAAGTTTTGTAAGCTTCAAGTTGATAATCAGTTTGGTTGCTCTGCACCAAAATCTTCCAAGCATAAGAAGTTCAAGAAAAAATTCAAAGGCAAAAAGAAATGTCTTGATTGTATAGATCGGTCGTCTGCTAAGCCCAGAAGAAAGTTTTTTCCGAAGAAAAAGGTATTTCCCGAAGTCTAAATCCATAGAATGCTTTATTTGTAAGGGAAATCACTATAGTAAGAACTGTCCAAAAAAATGACAGAAGGCCAAAGCAAAGGCCAAACTTAAATTTGTCCAAGAACATCATCTTGATGAAGATGGTTATGTGTTGATATCTGATGAAGAAAGCTACATATCAGATATTGAGTATTTAGAGCTAACAGCTGCAGCCAACCAGAACACATAGTCCTCTTCTGAAGGCAGTTATTCAGACTCTGATTCAGGTTATGATTCTTTGCCTATTTTTCACTGCAACATGATACGGAGCTCATATGAACATCCGTTCATACCACCTAGCTCCATTGTGCTCAAACAAAAGTTGGACCAAGTCAAGAAAGATCTTACTGAGTGTCCTCCTTATATGGTTCAACGCCATTATTCTCTTCAGTCTCAGCTCCATGATCTTTAGAATCGGCTTGAAGAAAAGATTAAACAAGAAAATGTTGAAGATCTACGCCTTGCTCAGACCATGGCCTCCCTTCCTCAAAATGATCCCTATCATTTTGCTCTTTCCCCCGGTAGAGGTCGTGGACGTAATCAACCTTCTTCCAGTAGAGGTCGTGGATTTGGTCCTTGACATTTTCCATTCTTGTTTCCTGAGGAAGAAGAAGAACGCATGGTTCCAGTATCACAAGCTCCAGCTCCTATACCTCAAACCTCTCCAGTTCTTGCTCTAGGAACACCAGAATGAAGAATTTGGAGACAACAACGTCTTTCTCTTTTAGAGCGAGCAATCCAAAAAGCCTATGACCAATATGAAGCAGAACACGAAGCATAGGTAAGTATAGTTAAAACCTCATGTAATCCTTTCTATAGAATCCAAATATGCATTCCTAACATAAAGTCATATTCTCTAGATGCCATGATTGATACAGGTGCTGAAATCAACCTGTTAAAAGCAAATGCCATCCCTAGAGATTGTTGGGTCATAGAGCCATTACAAATAAGTTTTGATTCTAAGAAAGTGTTCTCCCACTGTTCTGCCTATATTCCTGTTAAGTTAGGACAAATGCAGACTACCTTCAAAGTTCATCAATTTGATCTTCTGCATTATGATATGTTGCTTGGCTCAGACAATCTTAACAATTGAATGCCCTATACTATTAGCCAAGAAGAGATCTGTTTTCCTCAAGGATCTGTACCTAGATTACAGACTTACCAGTCCATCGTGCCTTCTGCACCTAAACCTCAAAAAGCCTATAATCTTGACTGGTTACATAAGTCTATTTCTATGGACACCTCTTCCATTGAAGTGTGCAGAATACCATAGGCTCATGCCTGGAATGGACTTCTGTTGTAGGGATCTCAGAATCCACAAATCTACAGGCAACTTCAGATGTCTAATAAGGAGATACATAAATTATACCTCTGGACAGGAGTATGTGCTGAGCTTCACATGACATCTGATTATCACATCTTTCCAGGGACCTTAAATAATTTGTATAGGTGGACGTATTCCATATTGGTTCTACAAATTCATGGAATCCCTGAGTGACATTCACATGCTTAGATTGAACTAACTCTCGACTGGTAAAATCAGTGAGAGTATTCTTTTTACCAGAGATGTGTTCAACATCAAACTCATATCCATCGAACCACTGAGCCCATCTCTGAAGACGACCATAGGTAGTTTTATTGGTGGGGTCGCCTTTATACAATCGTCCCTTGAAATGTTGCAAGTCTGCCCTGAGTAAAAACTTCTCATGTTGAAGAAAGAATAGGAAACCCTGAATGGCCTTCTTAGCAGCAAATATTTCCTTATGACTAGAATGGTATTTAAGTTCTGGGCCTTTAAAGGATCCAGAAGCATACCTGCAAATTTTCTCAATACCATTATCCATTTTCTCTTTGAGGATTGCTCCCCAATATTCTTCTTCATAAGCATATGTCTCAATAATCTTCAGACCGTTACTTAGAACGCTGATCAACAACCACGTGGTTGGGGTTAAAACCCTAAACGTGATATTCATTTTGCATTTGGCATTTTGCCCATGATCGTCAAGATTTTTACTCATTTCTCTGCTGTGGAGCTTTGGATTTTGGAGGCTCGCCAGAATTGGCCGCCTCGAAAAGAAGATGGATTTCTACTTTTTCGAGCTTGAGGATCGATTTGGAGCATTCTGGGCACGTTTTCCGAGTTTTTGCATTGGCCGCCATTATTGAGCTCGCTGTTGGGGTTTCTACTTGTTCTTCATGTTGATGGCGGGTTTTCTTCTGGTTCTACAATCGTTTCCAGCTGTGTGTTGTGGGTATTTACGTTTTGTCTTGGGGTTCTGGGTGTTCATTTTGCAACAATGGAGCTCTGAATGCACTTTCTCGGAGGAGCCATTGGTTTTCAATAGAGTTATGGCTCGGTCTGTTCAAACCCTTGGCCATGGGCGCGTGAAGATTTTTTCATCTTCACCAGCTCTGGTTACCTGTGGCCGCCATTTCTTGCTCTGAGTTCTGCAAAAGGGATTTCTCGCCATTTCAAAAGGTAAGGCTCATTTCTTTTGCAAGGCTTCGTGATGTGGAGGGTTTATCTTGGGGTACCGCGTTACCATCTACCCATCTGGGTTTTATTTCCTTGCTGTGGCTTTTTATCCCTCATTCGTGCCTTAGAGCTCTTCATTCGTTTCGTTGTTTCACTGTTCTGCCATATATTTGTGGGCCATGTATCCTGATTCGTATGCATCTTTCACCATTGGCTGTCGTACTCCGCTTACTCCCCGGACTGGGTATTCGAACTTTGCTTAGATCTTCCCACCCGTTCTTGCACTTTTGTCATTGTCTGAGTTGGGGTTTTGGTTTATATTGTTGGAAATCACCGTTTGGTCTGTTGAGATGCTATACTAGTTGGCTCTCCTTATTGTTATGCTTGCTCGTTGTTTAATGGATCCCTTGTACCTCAAACTTCTAGCATCTGCATCTTGTTCCCACATCACTGAAATTGTCTGTTGCAAACTTTTCTAGCAGAAGCCTTCTCTATAATTTGCCCTAGATAATTTATACCCAAACAAACCCAGCAGCGTTGAGATGATGTATCTACTGTGTTGGCATTGTTGGGTTCAATTCACTTTGTTGTCCCCTGCTGCGTGGTTTGCCCAGCCATAATCAGCTCGGTGCTTGTTAAATGTGGGCTTTGTTTTGTAGCTCTACTCGCCATGGTAGCTTGCTTCTTGAATCTTCACATTCCTGAAAGTTTCTGTTGCAAACTTTTTGAGCAGAAGCCTTCTCTATAATTTGCCCACTGTATTCTCTTACAGATTCCTTGATGAACACTTGAGGAATGCAATTTCTTTTCCTTGGACATTTCCTGATTTTTCTGTACTTTATTCTTTAATGAATATGCCAACTGTATTATCTACCCGTCTGGGTTTTATTTCCTTGCTGCGGCTCTATCTCGCCACATCTGCCTGGTTTCTCCTTTTGTTGTTTTAATGTTTTGTTGTATTCCTAGGTATGGCCTAGCGTGCTTGTGGCTTTGGGGCGTGCCCTTATACCGATAGGCTTTTTTTTTTTTGGGGAAAAATCTAGCATCATGTTCCATATGTAATATAATAATAGATATTTTTCATCAAATTTTGAAGCCTTAACACCTAAATATAAGGCTAGATTAGTTATTTTATTCTTAATTTTTTTATTTAGAAAATAATATGTAAAATATACCTGTTTTGCATATTTAATTTTAAGCATATGTTAAGTAATTAAAAAGGTACGAGAAAAAAATTATAACATTGAAAAATTCTTTTAGTAGATTAAATTTAGAGTGGAGCTGTTGTTTCTAGTTGGCACTTCTAATATTAGCACTTTTAATATTAGAGCGTCTGATCTATTATTTAAATAGAGATGGAGTTATGGAATCAAAAGCTAAGGGTCATTTTAAAAAATTAGCTGTGGGATTCAGAATGGCCGGGTTCAAAATACTGTGCACTTCATCAAATAGTTTTGCGAATGTGAAGATATGTTGCAACTTAATGGAGGAAATAATAGAGAAGATATTGGTGTCGCTTCCAGCGCACAAGATTTGCCAATTCAGATCAGTGTGTAAGGGGTGGAATAAGTTATTATCCTCTCCTGAATTCCTTTCTGTGTGGAATGAAGCTGCTGTGTCGAACAGGGATCCATGGCTGCTGGTTGAAACCAGCATGGGAGCACGGCGCTTTTGTTTCAGTACCTGGTCATGGAAGAAAATAGTAAGCGGGCCTTTCTCAAATTTTGCATCAGGCGCAGGTTTACTCTTGAAATTATCTACAAAAAAAATCATTGTATTCAATCCACTCACACGAACTTATGTACAACTTCCTCCATTGTTTGTGGTGAGGACAGTCATGTTGGGAGGAATTGTGGGCTGCAATAACGATTCCTACAAAGTGGTTGTCGGCGGTTTCAATCATGACAAGGAATTACAGTTCATAGAAATCTTTGATCCCTGCACATACTCATGGAAAATTGCGAAACACCTGCCAGAGGGTACTCAGATTTTGTACAATAATAATGTTTTCTTCCAGGATTTCTTCTTCTTTGTGGTATATTCCAATCCTGCTTCAGAATTTGGCATCATGGGTTTCAGCATTAAAGAAGATTGTAAATTGGAGATTTCCTATCCATTTGTATCTCTGCCCGAGACTGTGCAGGATCCCCTGCATGCCAAGATACTTTCATGGCGGTCTTCCATTCTGATGGCTGCGGATGTAGGGAATGAAACCTTAGCTGTGTGGGAGTGGGATTTTGACAAGAGATGGAAACAGATAACCCAAACACCATCATGGATCAGATTTAGGTTTAATGATTGTATTTGTGTGGGTGTTGGAGATTATATCTGCTTCAAAGAGCAGACGAGTTTTGTTGGTGGAACCATATTTGCGTATGATTTGGCCCAAACTCGCTGGACTTACCTTCCTCCAGGTGGAGATGATAAGCAGTCTCAAAGCACCCCCAATTCTTCCTTAAATTATCATTTATCTATGATGGCACTCCAACCAAAATTTTTAGTAGTAGATTAAATGTACTTTTGACAGTTTTAAATCCAACAAAATTCTGTTCTTATGATATGATAAATATGGATGAATGAATAAATATTTTATTTAAAAGAGCTGTTTTGTAATTAGATCCATTTTTAAAAGCAACGAATCATCCATGGATGGACTTAATATATAATTTATTACACTCTTGAGGATGTGTATATCTAAACTCAATTAAGTTATATTAAGGTAAAAATCATAGTATTTCAATCAATAATTGAATTAAAGCTTTCTTATGATGGATCATGGTTTCAAATATTGATATATTTTTTCTTTTTTAAATATAGACTTGCCCAAAAGCTTCATTTTATAGCATAACACCTCTTAAATTTTTAAAATTAAATCATAAAAACTTGTATGATATCAATTGAATTATATAGATATTGTCAATTTTTAAATTTGAAACATTAAACAGAGCATGAAAAATAGTTAAATAAATATTTCGCCATTAACATTATAAATAAATTAAAAGAGTCAATGACTTTTTAAACTAACACCTACACCTTTAGGGATACAAGGTATTCACCAATACAATATTATGACAACCTACAAAGTTATTGTGATTTTTAAAAATAATATATTTTAATTTGATGTATAACATCAACTCTTTGTTTTGATGTTACATACTTAACTTTTGAAGTGATTTGATTGTAACATCAATGTAATGAAATAAAGGTTGTAAATGATTTGATTACAACTATAAATTATGCTTTGTATAATTAGACATCATAGAAATGTTTTATAGAAATCCATAATCGTCAATGGTAATTGAGACAGAGGTGGATTGTAATGTCCATGAGGTGTTAATAATCAATGGATAACTTCAACTTTTACATTCATTTGAATATTGCAAGGTAATTTTGACCTTATATTTAATGTTTATTTGACATTATTTTTTTTTTTAATAAATTACATGAGGTTATAATTATTACAACACGCTATGAAGCTTTCACCATGCCATAAAAAAATCCATTAAATTATACAAAATAGTTACAAAGTATGTGCCCATAAATATTTTACAAAGTAAATTATGTGAACAAATAATAATGTGTTACACCTATTGTAAAACCAACCCCAATTTTTTTTTAAATTTTTTTTGGATATTAACATTAATAAAATTTAAATTAACAAATATTTTTTACATTTTAAAATTTTGAATGATAAAATGGATAAAATAAAATAAATTAAAATTTTAAAACTAAAACTATGTTATTGACTTTCTCGTATGACTATTTTAATTAAATTTAAAGTAACATCTCTTCACTCCATTTCTCACCTATCCATCCACTACCTTTTTGGTTTCCATTAGTACTTTAATTTCTTTGACCAGAATAAGATTGGGCTTCACTTGCTACACTCTCTAAGAAAGAGGAAAGCTTGTTGAGGCTCTCAACAAGCTCGGTGGAGAATGAGACATAACCAAATTATTATGGAAGAAAAAAACTCATATGTGAACATTATGTATTAGAATGAAAAAACAAGAATTATGCATGTGAAAATAGAAAATCACGTAGAAAACGAATAAAATTTCTATCATTAAATGACACAATTTGAAACTAAAAGAAAATCAGTTTTCTTTGTTAAAATTATCAAAAATATATTGAATACATGAGATTTGTAGATTTAGTAAGAGAATGGAAAGTTTAAAATCCGGTACTTGTAAATATTATGACGAAAATCATTAAAAATACAAAAATTGCTAATGAAACAAGATTTTCCAATGTTTGGAGTCCATGTGCAAGACCCATAGTCAGGAGCAAGCTTTTTATTTCCACATAATTTTTTTATAATATATAATATATAAATTTTTTATTCCATGAGTTCCTCTAACCATTTATTTTTCATTATGTACAATAAAGATTTTTGAAAATTACTTGAAACAAGTCCATCATCCTGCCAATGAAACATGATTTCCCAACATTTGGAGTCCATCTGTAGGACCCATTGTTAGGAGAAAGTTTTTTATTTCTACAAAGAACTTTTTTCTAATATATAAGACCACTCTTGATGCATACCTTCCATATTCCATGAGTTCCTCTGACCATTTATTTTTCTTTAGCTACAATAAAGAATTTTGAGCATTACTTGAAACAAGTCCATCATCTCTGTTTAGATTGCTAGGAATTTTTCCTATTTCAATCATCTCACATATTAAACGTTCTCTCCAATTGTTCAATTTTGTTATCAATCTTGTATCTTTTATGTAGATGTGATGTTTGAGTTTTGACGAATATTCTGTCAGTTCTTATTTGATAATCTTATCATGTAGTATATCCATATTGTCTTCCTTTAGACGGTTTGTAATGTTCTTCTTTTTCTCCAACCTATTATTTTCTGCATGAGCTTGGGATCGAGTAATCTCTACCATATAATTTTCAGTCTTGTGGGTCTTTTTCTTTATCCAAGATAATTAGAATCTTTCTAAGGGAGTGAACACCACTTTGAAACCCACCACTGTTAGAATTTTACCAATCTCATCTATTAGCCTATGTATATAAGGTAGTTTTAATATGGATATTCTTTCATACTCAAAGATATTTGAATCATTTCCTCCTTGATTTAATGTATGTTTGAAATCTCGTTGAATTTGTTTATCCTTAGTATCCATTGTAACATCCTTGGTTAGGTGCTCTAGATCTTGTTGTAAGTAGTCTATCTGATACTCTTATTGTTCTTATTGCCGGTATGTTTAAAACTATATTTTTTGGGTCAAATGGTGGTGTAAATTATTTCCCAAATAAAGGTTATTATGTGTTTTCTTACTGTATACTTGATGAGATGGGTCACCCCTTTGTTTTCAGCTAGAAATCAAGACATCATGGAAATGAAGGATTACCTCCATAGTGAATTGAATATAATTAGAGATTCCACTTAGGTGGAGTAAGAACTCGTTTAGGATTTCTTTACCAAAGGGCCAATATAGATTTGTGTCATTGACAAATTTGATCCACCATTAGGGATTTAGTGTTCTTGAATGAAAAACATGATTCTCAAAATCCTCCACGTATAAATTTTCTACCACTGAGGATAGTGGAGACCCCGTATCCACTCCACTATTTGTTCAAAGAAATATGAACTTGAAGGTGAAGAAATTCAACCGAAGGAAGAGTCCTACTAATATTTGTATTTCATGTATACTGACTCTTCCAAAAGGGGACTTTCAATTCAAATTACATGTTAAACCCATTTCTACAAGTGAGCAGGATTTTTTCCACAAAATAATAGTTTTACAAGGAAAGAAAGTAGACATTCCCTACTAGGCTATAGTCTATTTCCTTTACTCTTTTGGCGGACAACAAATTGAGTGTACATACATATCAAATGGGATTAGAATTGACTTGAGTTACACTCTTTACCATGACGTTTGTACAATTTCATGTATGAATTTTGTATTGGCTTAGTACTACGATGCCTTTTATGGGTTGCAAAACTCAGATATTCCAGCTATGTTCTATAAAAAAAAAGCTCAATTTCTTTTTCCCATATAGAGAGCTATAGCTCAATATATAAATTTAGAATTATTTTATTTATTCATTCTATTTTTTTAGTAACCTTTGACACCACTTTTCCTCAAGCTACTTAACCAACCTGAAGTTATCAACAAACATAGACTCGGGAGCCCTATTCTCAACATCAAGGTATGTTACTTTTTAACTTTAGGTGTTTTAATTGATTTTTATTAAATTATACAATTCATTGAGTTATTGGTTCTTTAGCAATTGATGTAACATCCACACATATTCAAGCATGTCTAAAAGAAGTCATACAATCTCTAATTTTATACAATTTTTCTTTCTTAAAATTTAAATTAACATTAAGTTATGCTTTATATTTACCATTTTTTTTATGACACTTCCTTTTGCAGGCCCCTCTTCATCTCTGAGAAAATAGATGACAGATCTATCTCCACCCTGTCACGTTAAGTGATATGATCCTCATGTGCAAATTTCACTAACGCCTCAAGGTTTTGGTGTAACGGTTTACTACATTTGGTATCACAGCCTCCAATTTTGTTTGAATCCCACTTGGTTGGTTACGCCATGTAGCTGAGGCCCATGGGAAACCTAAACGTTGTCAAAACGGGGCTCGCACGTATAGAAGTGTGGGTTTAGACATAGCTTGAGGTCGGGCTCTATGGAAGCATGGTGGGATGATATGTGTAACAGTTCATTACATTAAGACGAGGGAGAAAAGAACCTCATTTCAAGCTTAAATTAGGGGAATTATGCACTTATCAACATCTAAGTTCCTCAATCTTTCTTTTTTTGGTCTATAATGCTAAGGCTTTTCTATGCGCCAAGGTGTATGAATTCACGATGAGGCATGTAATCTATCTAAATTCCAACTACTACCCACATGGTAAAAGTTTGGCAGAGTCTACCAACAAGAACCTGATCAGGCTCATAAAGAGAATGGTAAATGAACATAAAAGATCCTAGCACGAGCATGTCAAGACGACCTCATGGGCTAATCGAATCACGCCCAAAAAGATCTTGAAAACCTCACCATATGCATTGGTCTACAGTAAAATCTTCGTAATGCCCATCACTATGGAATTCCCAACATTGCAATTATTAAAACAAATTGAAATCGAAGAACATGGAGCGATGCAGGTAAGACTCGCCGAGCTAATAGAACTCTAGGAAAAAAAGGAAGCAGCCCATGAATCCATGATCAACCGTCAACAGGTGGTCAAAACTTGGTTTTATTAGAAGACTTGAGAACCAAACTTCTGAGTTGGTACTTTAGTCCTGAAATGGGATGCGAGGGCCGCCAATCCTGGGAATTATGGGAAATTCGACCCTATATAGACGGGACGATTCAAAATCAGTGCATGCAAGTAGCACAATGCTTTTGAGCTTGAAACTATGGAAGGAGAGCCTCTGGTGATTCCGGTAAATAGAATCCATCTTAAACCTTTCTACTAAAGTTCAAACTTTGTAAAATTTTGTATCATATGTACAGTCCCCTCTTGCTTTTTACTTTTGCCTCGTATTTGCGGTTTCACTCCTTCCAATAAGTGTCTTTGGACATGTGTCTCTTGTGGAGACCCTCTGCACCCTTTTTGAAGTTTTGAGGAAGTATATCTTCTTAAGTTTCCCCGAAGTAAATGATCCAACGATTTTTTTGTAATAATGAATAAAATGGATCATGGTGTTAAAGACAAATATCTTAGGAAACAAAAAAATTGGCACTAGGGGCCATTCGACCATAGTTCTATTACGTGATGTGACCCAATGTATGTGCGATCCATTACTTCACATGAGTTGAGGAATATATTTAAAGCAAGCTTTGAGAATTTGAAGGTTTTATTCCAAATGCTGTGAGTCTCTTACCTGAATTTATGAGTCCTTAGTTCAAGGAGCTCTTCTAGTTCAGGAAAATCTTAGTTCAAAAAATTAGAACTTTCAACAGTTTCAGAGCAACCATGACAACCTCTAGTTCTCTACCGCATATGAAATCTTATGCAGGACGACCAGTGCCACAACCTCCTTTACACCCAAAGCTAAGATTCGCTGATAAGGGTATGCAATTAAGTGACTTGTCCATAGTAGTGGATTTCGTAGATGAGGTCTTTGACCCTGTGCTCAATAAAAAACCAAAGGCTCTAAGGGATGAAACCCATGCCAAATTTCTGAGTTTGGGGGATTCATAGTCTTTTGGACCTAGGATTTGGACCACGACGCTCACGCAGTACATGGTGCCTCTCGTGCACCCGTATCATGAGCTTATATAGATGTGTGCGTGCTGGTTTGACCCTGACTCCCACATCATAAAGGGCATGAACATACATGTGGTTATCTCACCAAAGACCATCAGGGATATGTTGGCCCTACCCCATGGCCAAAATTTCATCTTCTATGATATGCCCAAGCTTGAAAACGTCTAGGCCCTATGCCAGTAAAAAACACATTCATTAATAGGGAGTTGCGACAAGATGATTCAAGTAGTTCCGGAACACCAGGATTCCCCATTCCCCTAAAGATGTTCTTTCCAGACTCTTAGGACGCCTTCTCCATGTTGGCGTTCATTTTCAGACAAAACTCAGATAGAGACATCCATGAATGGCAAGGTGTGGCCCTTTTTCATATGAGAGTCATGAAGAATGATTAGGCATATCGGTTTGACTTCGTCGAAGTCATTGTAGGGTCTATTTATGAGTAGTTGGTCGTCTTCCTTGTTAATGCCACCTTCGAATACTCTTCCTATTTATTCCACCTCATTCTATACCAGACTTCCCAGATCTTTAGCAAATTCAGGGACCTAAGGCGGTGGGACCTATAAGTGGACCCCCAATAGATAATTTTGGTATCTATATGGAGTTATGTGTTGTCCACGTGACATTGATATTATACTAATGTGCAACCACAACATTCCCCTTCTTTTTCGGTGTGGGGTGACAATTACACAAGTAATGTTCAAACCTCCCCTAGTTACACTTAAAACCCCATTAGCTATGTAAGGATGGAGGAGGTTGATCAACCATTAAACATGTAATATGATCAACCCAATGCAAACCAAGTTGTTATCACAAACGGAATAGGTTCTTACCACAAAGTCTTGTCAATACCTCACATTACCATGCAATCAATAGAAGATGATATATTTGGACGAATAGTTAATCCTCTTCGTCAGATATATAAGTCTTTGGATAGAATGAAGGTTACAACCTCTGAGATTTCGAATGCCTATCCTAAGATTCTTACTTCTGAGGAAGACAAGAATTATACCACTAAACAATTCATGATAGGATATCACGAGCCTGCTCAATCAAACCCTACGCTAGAGGCACCCCAACAAGGGATTCAATCCTCTCCCAACGATCTCATTTCTACTTTAGTAGGGAGGATTAGAGAACTAAAAAGTGCCCAGACTTCACAACCAACACATGCAATAGGTCAGGACATGGGATATCCAGTTGAAAATAAAGGATACATCCCTTCAAATGAGAAACCAACACAATATCATGTACAACAATGTTATCCGGCTCATTCAAATCCAAGTGATCTTCTCACTGGGTTAGACACACTAGGGATGGGTCTTCATCCTTCTCAAGCTACTCCTACGCAAGGGCTTACCAGAAGTGCGTTCTCGAATTCAACCACAATAGGCAATGTGACATTTGTTGGTTTTACGCCTGCTAGTCCATATCTTGGTACTATCCCACCTTACATGCACATGTATTAAAAACCCCCCTAGATGGACCCATATGCCATTCCTGCTCCCTACATGCCATATCAAGGGACCCTATATGTTCCCATCAACACTTATAATGCAGCTTATCCAACTCCTCCACCTTCTCATCAAGGATATTCAATGGTGGAATCTTACGTAATGGGTACATACGCTGAGTACTTAAAGGAGCCTCTTGATTTCACCATACCTGGTGTCACGCTTCCATGCCCATTGTTGGATCTTCCAAAATTTAAGGGAGAAGGAGATCCGACCACTCATATCAAGGCCTACACTACTGCTATCAGGGAATTGCTTCCTTGGGATGCTGTAGTGGCTAAGATATTTCTAAAGACTCTCAAAGTAATCACATTGGATTGGTATTTACCTCAGCTCATGTTCACCTAGGTACTTTATTTACCTTTATTGTATTTATCCTCACCCACTTATGTGTGTGGATATTTATTTTTATTTATTTAGATATTAGGAGATATTATCTAGTTGTTAGGTATAGTTCTTTCCTTGATCTATGGTATTGACTAGATCCTTCATGTCTAGTTCTCTCCTAAATCTATGGTCTTGACTAGTTCTTTGATGACTAGTTATTTCCTTGATTTATGACTTGATCTACGACCTTGACTGGTTCTTAGATTGTTATTCCTTGCCTATATAACCAAGGCCCATTCTCATTGTAATTCATTGAGTTCCATAATAATATATGATATTGCTGCTTATTTGTTTGCAAAGGTTTTATGTAAAGTTATTCTGGCGAATTGCTTTCATCTTTTTTATCGTGGTGTTTGATTAGCATCTATGTTCTTGGCTTGGTACAATCTGGTTATCGTTCCTTTTAGCTGTAGTGGCTAAGATATTTCCAAAGAAACTCAAAGTAATCACACTGGATTGGTATTACCATAGTCCAGAAGCTTCTATACATTCCTTTAAACAACTTGTTTATGAGTTAATCAAAGCATTTGACATGAACAAGTTGTTGCGTATAGGGATTAGGAAGTTCTTGCATATTAGATAGGATCAAAATGAATCTTCCACCCATTTCATCCTGAGATGGCGCCAAGTTCTCTATTCCTCTGCAAGTGCACCCAACATGGACCAAATGGAAATTTGTGATCTTTTCCTTCAGTCTCTCAATCGAGAGACTAGGGAGGAGGTCCAAAAGTTTCCTTTCTGTAGTTTTGAGGAAGTATTGGAAGGCACACTTCAGATTGACCAAGCGGCTATAGATAGTGGGTGTAAGACCTACTGTTCCAATGAGAAACTGGTATTCCTAAATCATAATAATGCAAATTATCAAAAAAATGGTGCCAACAACCAAGGACCTAAGGATGTGAATCGCAATCATGGCGCTACCACCAATAATACTACTGATCAAGCCAAAAATGCTAGTTTTACCAACAACAATAACAATAACTTGGGAAATCAAAGAGGCCTTGACACTGTGTCATCTATCAACATAATTGATGTAAACTGACCCTCTCAAAATAAAACTCAAACCCAAGGCCCAAACCAGTATCAAAACTTTGGGAAAGGGGAAACGAATCATGGTTACAACAACCAATTTCAAAACTACAACCGAGGTTATAATAAAAAAATCAAGACGCTTATCAAAGGCCAAGAGATTACGAACCTAACCTATACTGTGGTTTCCATAAGGTTCGAGGTCATGATGATAGGAATTGCCATGATTGCAACACATTTTTTTAGAGAATTCCCAAAAACTAAAGGCATCTCTTTGTAGACATGTTCCTAGCAAACCCTGAAACAAACTTGCAACCTAGTCATATTGGACCTGTCATACCTCAAAATGCAAATGCTAAACGTCCTAGGGATTCCCAAGTGAATTCTCAAAGTATAAACAAGGGCATTCCTATAAGAAATACTGACCATGAAACCTCGACTTCTGACAACTCTCGGGTTGCTCCTAACCTTGGTTCAAACAATAACAAAAAAATCTTGGGATTAGTTGAGCTAGAGGTTGAGCATGAAATTAATGCAACAACTAGGATGAAGGAGTACATTTCACAACCCTTACCTTCTATTTCCTTCCCGCAGGATGACATTCCTATAATCACAAAACCAGTAGGATCCTATGATTTAATATCATATTTGAACAAGACCTTTTCTCACATTTCATTTCTAGATTTGTTGAAGAATTCACATGCGCATCGTTCTGCGTTGCTCAATGCACTAGGTCTTGGTCATCTAATCCATGTTATTCCACCTCCTAGCACTCAAATAAATCATATTGACTTTGACATACATCCTCTGAGACATAATTATAAGGATACTGGGTTTGTTTTCGATATAGACAAGATGCCATTTGACGCTGAAATTTCCCGAAGAGGTGATCCTGCGTTATTTTAACAAGTCTGGGTTTATAAAAATTTCATTAAGAGATACATGATTGATGATGGGGCTGTTGTAAATGTGGTTCCCTTCTATTTCTTGTAGAAATTGGGATATGGAGAGACAAATTGTTCCTCTACAAGAAACATGTTACAGGGGTACGATAGTCTTAAAGCGACCTCAATTGGAACCATAATTCTTCCAGTCACGCTTGGTCCAAAAAACCATCTTGATGGATTTTTACATTATTGACAAGGAAACAAGTTATAACATGATCCTTGGGAGACCTTGGATTCATCGAATGAAGGCTATTCCTTCTACCATGTTCCAGGAGATTAGGTTCCTCTATTTGGGGAAGGTCTTCATCGCTCAAGGGGATCTTAAGCCCTTTAATATATACTTAGAAAACCTCAAGAATAAGAAAGGAGTCCATACGGAGTATGAAATTCCTGCGAATCAATTAAAAAAACCACCTCTATCAAAAGAGTTAGTCCTGGTCACCCCAGACGTTCCAAAGGATGATGTCATTGGCCCAAAAAACTTTGAGGTGGCAAAAACATATAAGGGTAAATCAATATCTGTGGAAACAGTGTCCACTAAAACCACAACAGAAATTATGAAACTCTTAGAGAGTGATGATCTGATCTTCCTCCCGTTTGAACCATAGGGGATGGGTAGTCTTCTCGTTTTAGCATCTCTTCCCTCTGATGATCTAGGTCTAGGTGTGAACATGGTAGAATTAACAAATGAAGAAGAGTAATTTGAGATTGAAACAATGTCCATCAAAACCATCTCCGAGGGTTGTTCTATCCTAATCCCTGATCTCAATCCAAATGCTTCTGAAACTAAGCTTACCATATCCATGGGGCAAGCCCTCATCATTCAGCAAGGGTCACAAGTAAACACAACGAACAAAATAGGAAATGAGGTTGAGCGGCATAGCCATGCTCACCCACACACCATGTCTCAAGAATGCGACAAAGAGGTTCACAAATGCCTCTTTCAGACAAATTATTCTAATGATTGGACATATACACTTCTGGGAAAGGGTTGCAAGTTTAAACCCAGAATGTTAGGCCCTTGTCAAG
The DNA here is from genome assembly GCA_019776745.2 of Taxus chinensis. Classification (NCBI taxonomy): domain Eukaryota; kingdom Viridiplantae; phylum Streptophyta; class Pinopsida; order Cupressales; family Taxaceae; genus Taxus; species Taxus chinensis. The sequence continues at coordinate 81,713,652 of CM034154.1, read as the reverse complement.
AGAACAGAAATTTGTAGGATCATGGTTCTTTGCTGTGTACTTTTAGGGGTGAATAATTCAATATCCGTCAACTTTCTTCATCTTAGCTAGCATGACATGTAATTTCACCTACATTTCCATATGTACATTTCTGTATCTGCATTGCATTTTCATCTACCAGTTCATATTGTAAAATTTGTGATCAAGGAACTTATTCTTATAGCAACTCCTAAAAACTTCTAAAAGCAACAACAAATCATTCAAATCACATCTCATCAAATTTGCATGGTCTCATCAATTGTTTCTGAATCATTTCATTAGTCCAAACAGGATAAGACAAAGTTTTGACTGTAACCATACCAAGGCCTGCATACTTGGTTCTAATTTTGGTCTCTTTCTAGATTAGGTGTCTTTGCCTATAATTTTCTCTAGAAGCTTCATGGTGTCACATCTATCCCATATACATCTCTTTCGAAATAATAACATTCTAAACATTTTGCTTAGATAAGTAAGTCAAATGCAAATCCATATAAATTTTTTATTTTACACATTTGTTTTCCCTACCAACCTTCGTTGTTGAGTTTGCATCTCCTACTGGTGATGTAGGGTTGGGAAAGGAGAGAAATGCCCTTACTCGTCTATGCCTTGTCCATGGTGATGAGACCATGCTTCCTACTGGTAGTATGGGGCAAGGTGTAGGGGTTCCCATTGAAAAACGTGAAAGCTATAAACAATCCATTCAAATATTATGAAATCATAAGTAAAAAACAAAGTGAGTTAGATGTCCAGAATTCCAAAAGATTTTAAAACCTCAAAACCAGATTTTGTTGACCAAGTGGCCATCTACGGATCTAAGTCTAGATAAACTAGAAAGCGATTCACATTCTAAACTATGAAGTAACTTGAGTAGGGTGAGGTTGTAGCGTCTCAATTTGGTTCTGTCAAACCATTGTCTTTCCATCATCACTACCATTCAACAAATTTCATAACTTGTGCCCTTTATGGCTCTTGGTATTGAGCCCTCACATCTTATTGGCTACGCGGAATTAGGAGTGGGGAAAATACATTTACTTATCATATCATTGTATCACCATGTTTTGCCAAGACAACATGAAATACCAAAGATTTCTTACATAAACTAAAGTCCAACATCACATTGTGTTTTCATTATCATATGTCGACATTATAAAATACAAAAAGAAATCATTATGTTATCATTCATATCCACTGCATACATTCTGAAAAGCATTGAAAAATAGAAATTCTAAACATCTAGAGTACACATGAGAGATAAGCCAAAAAGAAGTCAACTCAGATACAATGGATTACCGAACCAAAAATAAGAATCTATATATATGATGGTAAGTCAAGTTGGTATATAATGCCATCACACACTAGGCGTGGTCAAAACACTCGCAATAATCCCGAGATATAAAAAAATCATATAGTGCCTGAAAAAATGGAGACTAAGCAATAAAGGCACTCTACCTATCTGCCTCTTTAGGGCCCCTTATGACCACTCTAGTTATGAATTTCTTAGGTGTTCTTCTCAAAAGTAGTCAAACGGCAAAGGGCCAAGCCTAACACAAAATACCATTCTCAAATCCATTCCAATTCAAACATACTCTTGTCAGAAATAGTCACCATGGGTCCGGATCTCCAAATTCACCAAATCGAAGATGCACAAATGAATTAGCAAATGACTTATTTTGATGTATATATATGATGCTTTTACCTCATTTTGAGTTTATGTGTTTACCGGGTTGGAGCGTTGGCGCAACTATATCTCTATATCCCTACACAAATGGTAAGTCCTCTTATCGTTTTGATTTAGTGTTTATTTTTTGATATTTTATCTATCTGCACTTGAGTCTTCTTTTTCTCTTGTAGGTAGTGGGAGTTTTGACGGTGACATTTCGACACACGGGCATGTCAAGTATAGCTTCTAACTCCCCATTTCAAGAACACCATACTCGGACTCTACGTTTTACACCTTTTCATGGCTAAGACACTTCTCCGAGGGGGCAATATGTACGCACCCAAAATTGCATGTGCTACATTGTTAGAAAAATGGCTACCAAAATCCCCAATGATGATTCAAGTCCTTTCAAGAAGGTTTTTGAGCTCCAAAACCCATTCATAATGTATATTTTTAGCCTAGACATCTTTACTTAGCCTTTCCACACTTTTTTCCAACTCCCCGCTTCTTTCTATACATGTTTTGGCCTTTAGTGCCAAGACCGCCGCCCTGCATAGGGCGGCGGTCCTCCCTGCTTTTTCTAGATTCTGTCATGCATGTTTTTAACATGCGACACTTCACTTTTAGGATGCATCCGTGAGCCAAATTTTCTAAAAATAGTTTTGATTGCTTGGTTCTCCTTCCCTCTTCTATTTTTAAATAGATTTAATTAGTTGGAACTACTTCTTCTTGCCTTGTGCATGAAGGCACATCCCAACCCCAATTCTTATATATTCCATGCTTGTATTCAAGTAAAGGGCCTGAGAATTTTGTGTATCTTGCATTGTATTGCTGTCAAAATCATGGTAGGAATTACATAACGAAGCTCAGATATCTTGTGTTATCTCTCTTCTACTTGCATTGCAACCAGATTTCCTTCAAGCTACCATTGCCCAAGCATCTTCTTTTGCTGTTGTTCTTACATTCCCAATTGCTTGGACTCATATGGACACATAGAGAAAGAAAGGATAAACTGAGGGGACAAATTAAAATTCAGCTTGATTTACCTTTGTTATGTGAATTCCAGGTTGGATTTGTTGTTTGATTTCCTTCATTTCTGTTACATCATATTAAATAGAGTAGAAATCATTTTCATTTCATTTGTAAGTAATTAGTTAATTTCTAAGAGGGTTTGAATCTTTCATAGGAACCCCCAGTGACGGATCCTCTTCTTCCCATCCCTATGGATCTGAAGGAGAGAATATCTATAGGAGGTTGTCTACATAACATAGATCATTTGGAAAAGTTCTTGTTTTAAGTTAGTCTAGTTTCAATACACTCAGCACAGGTGAATAACCACACCGGGTTAACTCACTTGTTTATTTTTAGTGTAAAATTATTTTAATTATTTAGAATAAAAGAAAATTGTTGTTTGTGATTGTAATATTTCAGTTTTGTGATTTGTTTAGATTAGTTTCTTTTCAGCAGTAGCATAGATTGTTAGTTTTAGCTTAGTTAATTTGTAAACTACAAATTAGATCAACGCTTAGGTCCAAGTTAGATAAACAAACCATAGGGAATTTACGCTACCCATTCATAGCCTCTAAATCTCCCCTTTACCAACTTAACTACTAGGAGATCACACTACTAGATCTTAATCACTAATCCTCCTATAATTATCCACACACATTCAACATCAGCTTCTCTGGCACGACCTCGGGGGGTTGAGTGCGGTTGAAGTTTGTATGTCAATTTTCATTTGTATAGACACCAACCAATGTATTCTTTTGGGACATATTGGGTATTTTGAAACAAAAGGAATTGCTTCAGGAAGCACTGAAATCAAGTGGCTGTCAGAACGATACCAAGACGGAGAGAGAGAAACTCAAAACAACTCAGGCTCAAACAGAGTCAGTACTAATAAATCAGAAAGAAGGGATAAGTAAACCAAGACTCAAACTCTTCTTCATGACTCTTATAATAGGTAATAAATTTCTACATAACTCTATGATTTACTTTGGTGCAAGCACTACGGTAATGCCTAAAGCAATAGATGATGTGCTAGAAATTAAGTATGCACCCCTAAGGAGAGGATTCATGCAATTGGATGGGAAATCAGTTCAAACCATTGGTGTTACAGAGGTCTCCCGTTGCAACTCTATTCTTGCCTGAACATAACCATTCCGCAAGACATATTTGTGATTGATGTTCCATCAGTCTTCAGACTACGTCTATCCCATGAATTCACAGCTAAAATTTGAGGCTACATATCCTTCGATTGGTCTCATATAATTCTATGGATTTAATATGGATCTAAAATGAAGGTACTATCAGAGCACGGGTCTGAATCAGACAGTGAGGGGTCAATTACGTTCACCAAAGAACAGCTCACGCAGTATACATCGAGTTACCATGGAACCTCTAGATGAAAAAATCCATCATGCCCACCTCCTTCTACTCATCAGTTAGATCCTATAGGCCCTACTCCCATTATTCAAACAACGTCAGACCCTCAAGGTGAGCGGTCAACATCTAACCTAGTGTTAGGACTAGTCCAGGGGCTCACTTCGGTCTAGCCAACAATCTCACCCTCCGCAACCAACATTTGAGTCACTAACCCTAAGAGCCCTTTGTAGAAAAATTTGAAAATAGTTGAGGTACCTCCTTCTTCCATCCCTTCTTCTCCTCCTGATCATCCATCTCCACCTCCTCCCTATTTCACTTCCTTAGCCGGGAGCGTTCCTACGCTCACCACCCTAACCCAAACTCTTCCTTCTCCTAGCTTTTATCTTCTTCCTCCACCACCATCCACCATCCACCATCCCCACATTCTCTCCCTGAGTTATGACGGGCCCTTCTTTGACTCTTTTGTTTTCCTAGCCCCCATGAACATTCACAATTCCTTACGGCCTGTCACTAGGGTTCCCATTTGCAGGTGAGGTAGTTCCTTCTATTTATGCGTAATCACAACACCCCTGATTGTTTGCAACTTGATAGATTGAAACTATCAGTGTGATTACATAACATGGAGCTTTTTCCAAAGTGTGGGACTTCATAATTGAGAAAGCTCTCTAGATGAAGGATGACTTCATGTCCTATCCTAGTGCCAACTACTCCAAAGTGTAGAGAGTTGCAGTTCTAACCCTAATCTAATATTTCCAAGGAGATGGAGATAGAGAAAATGCATGAAAATAAAACCTACTCTAAGGGAAGGTGATGCACCAAGAAGTATTTTGAACAACTTGCATAATAAAAACAACACTACCAGAACTTTGTAATGAAAACAACCATACAAAATAACCTTGTATGTAATGAAACATTAGAAAGTTGCAATATAACACAGAAGAGGGTTTGAAACATCCACAGATATGATTTTATTGCTCTCAAACTTGATACAATACATCACATTTAGGGATAAAGGCACAAATTTGGAATTGTAATGTTCAGTAGGGAGGTTGGGAATCTCCAAAAAATATCTTACAAACAAGAAGAAGAAGAAGAAGGGAGAGGCATATACAAGGTGTCCAACCTTTTGAAATGAGCCCCCTCCTTACAATATATAGGAAGAATGAGAGAAAGGGAGAGATAATGAATTCAAAATCTTGCTTCAACCACCCAAAAATGCATTAAAATCACCTACAACAATGATGGGTGCCACTACAAAAGCCATGCCTCCATGTATTTTTCCTTGTTAGAGAAGAAAGGAAACCCATACCTCATCATTTTGGTAGGTGAGAAATCTAGAAACACCCTCTATAATGGTGGACTGTATTTCTTCATTTTTAAATACTTAACCTTTCTTCGTTGTGTAGAGGACATTGAGAGATTTCCAAAAAGTCTAATTTTATGCAAATCTGAGCTTCTAGTCAAAACTTATGGCTATTTGAAGATGAGGGTGACATTCTACAATAAATGTGAGTGGTTGGCTCTGTCTTTTTGGACTCAGAATTGCATCACATCCTCCAAAATCTAAAGTTTCAGACTTTTGGGATTCAAGACTTTAGAGTTTTTTGATTTCAGAATTTAGGATACTATTCATCCACTTGAGTTCGTAAAACCTCCGAAACTCCAAAACCTCAAAGTCTTAAATTTGAACTTTAGATTTCAGACTTCAAGTTTTGATTTTTGTACATTGGGGCTTCAAAATTCTGAAATTCCGAAAACCTGAAGTTTGAAATTCAAACTTCAAGTTTCAGACCTCTGCGTTTTTAGGGATTTGGGTTTTCGGGTTTCAGGTTTTTGGGTTTTGGGGTTTTGGGACTTTTGGGTTTCGAGGGTTTAAGGACTTTTGGGTTTCAGGGTTTTGGGATTTCAGGGATTCGGGCCTATTCATCCGCTCAACCCTGCTGTAAATTCCGAACTCCTGAAATCCTGAAGTTTAAATTTTGGACTTTGGGTTTCAAAATTTTCTCGCTCCCACGTGGCACTATTCACCACGAGCTCCCAAGACTCCAAAACTTTGAATTTGACCTTCCTTTTATGTGTTGAGCTCCGAATTTCAGAGATTTTCGCTCCCTGTCTCTAGGTTTGTTGGCTAGATTTTCTGCATAGTTGAAAACCTAGGCAATCATGAGATAAATCTCCCTCATTTACCGGTGAGGCTCCCATGTAAGATTTTGTCAATTATATTTTCTAGTATCTATTTTTTGGTTTTACTTTAACTATGTAGCTCATGAACCATAGCTAGACAATTTTTCAGCAAGTAAGCAATTGTAAGAGAAAGGAAATATCTGCAGAAGAGGAAAATAATAGGAAACGGGAAGAAAGGAGAGAAGATGTGCAACCCAATCAATAATTTACAAAGTTGATTGCATGTGCATAGATAGAACAAATAGATATTGAAATACAGAATTAGAAGAAAAAAAAACTTTCAAATCTAGATCGAGAATAACACAAAGTTTATGAATAGATCTTTGAAAGAAATAAGAAACAAAATGCACTGTTGATATAAAGTTCTCTAGAAATTTGCCTCCTTTATATTCCTCTGCTTTCAAAAATTTATTAAGGGTTTCAGATCAAAGTTTGGAACACAAGAATGCTGCTTATAAATATTGACCTCAACCCATAGGTTCTTCCTTCATTCATAGCATATGGAGGGGAATTTACAAATAGGAAACTATAACTAAACTGACACATGTGGAATTTGTAAAGGAAACAATTGGAAATCTCCCTCCTGGAATTCCTCTTTGCATGACATGCATGATTTATAACTGAAAATAGAACCTTCTATTTTGCATGTATGCCACCTGTTTCCAAGTAATTGACTTCTTCAAGTAACAACTTTTAAACCGATCACTTAAGTTTTATAATTTAATTGATTGCTCAGTTACTTTGTCAGAGGAAATAAGAGAAAGAAGAAGAAAGAGGAAAATAAATTAGAACAAATAGATCATTCCAGTTTTGTTATTTTTCCACATTCTACATGCAGTTGACTCTTTTGCCTTTGATTCTCACCAAACTATGATCTTGAAGCAGTTGAATGTGATTTGCTTGCGGGTATTTCTTTTGACTCATCTTCCTTCTTATCCTCAAAGCTTTTTCAGTTGTAAATTCAATGAAGGCTTTAACTGGAAGAATGGGAGAACATGCACAAGATCCTAGAAGGAATTCTCCATGCTCTGAATTCTACACGGGATGCGTTAGAAACAAGAGGATGAACATTTTTCGGAAGCCTTTGCAATTATGAGATTTGGATTTGTCAATTAAATCAGTGATAGGTGTTGGTGTCCATTTTGATCTTACAGAGTTTGCCCTAATTTTTCCTTTTTTGAATCCACATTTTCTAAAATTTTTTATCCCTTGAAATAGATGGTGTGAAGTTTTACCTCCATTTGAAAGCCTTGATTCATTTGCAAACTCTTCATCGTGCCCTACTATGAAAGAAAGCTCCAAGTCTCCTTTGTTTTTGCCCTAAATTTTTCAAATCCATGGGCTCTGCCATTTTTCCAATTTTTCCAATCGCGGATTCTTGAAAATGATCAGTTTATACTTGTATGTCTTTGAAAATCCATCCCCATGGTAAAAAAACCTTGGAATCATTTTTCACTTGATTTTGTTTCAAAAATTTTCCATCCTTAGTGAAAAAATCAATTTCTGAGCATTATTGACAATTTCTATGTTTTTTGACTGTTTGACGGGCGTATTTTACCTGTCAAATTCTTCCTCATTGTTCAGTGGCTACGTGCCCTTTTATAATTGGTTGAGGGTCAGTGGGCAGATGCTTCGAACTTAGCTTTCTTGGCCTTTTTGGCAAAAAGGCTATTTTGGTCCCATGGCTCCGCTTCTTTTTGATTGGTTCTAATAATGATTACGTGGCGCGGCTTGATTGGATAATGAGCAGTGGTTCTTTTTGAGAACTTGTTCTTTTTATCTATTTTGGCTAAAATTTTTAAATGCCCCCCCTGGCCCTGCTAAGTCATGATTGGCTAATTTCAAGGGACAGAGAAAATTTCTAAATTTTTCCCGAAGATGATGGCGTGTCTTCCTTTGATTGGATGAGGAGTGGTGGGTCTTTTTTGTGCTCTAAGGAATTTTGGAAAAAGAGTTAAAATGCAAAGAAAATGCCTAAGGCCCGCAATGAATCAGAATGGAACATGTGGCGGCTTCAGAATCAGGGAAGGAGTCGTGGGTTGTTGGGCTCTTTTGAGGGTTTTTGACTTTATTTGGTAAAAATATTAAAGTTAAAAAATAGACTGCAACCTTACAGCAAATCAAAAAAGGACACATGGCAGGTTTGAATAGTCAAAGGGAAAAAAATTGGATTGGCAGAATACTTTGTATATTTTTGGCTTTGTAAAAGTTGTAAAGTTTCAAAATGAATCATAGCTCCGCAGCAAATCAAAGGTGGACACTTGTCATGTTCTCATCAAAAGCGGAAGGGAAGGCTGACGGAGGACTTCGAAGTTTTTTGCCTTTTTGGGTAAAAATGATAAACTGTAGAATTGAAGTGCGGCCCTTCGGAAAATCAGAAAAGGACATGTCACCCGGGCCAGCGAAGAAAAAATGAAAATCTTGCCTTTTTGGTCAAATGTATTAAGTTCTAAAAAGCAAGCGCGGCCCCGACAAAGAGGAAATTTGAAGCTTGGCCCCGACAGGAAATTTTTTCCTTTTTGGAAAAATGAATTAAAGTATAAAAATGAAGCGTGGCTCCGCATCGAATCAGAGAGAGACACGTGTCAGGTGCATGTCAAAAGAGGAGTGCGGGCGGCACCGGAAGAAAATAAAATTTTGCGTTTTTTGGAAAAAAATGTTAAGGTAAAGAATTGAAGCACTGCTCCACAGTGAATCACAGACGCACACGCAGCAGGGTCAGAGGTGGAAGTATGGGCCTGTAGGGAAAATTTGGAAAATTTTCTTTTTTCCAAAAAGAGGAAAAATAGTAGAATCGAGCCACGATTCCATTGAGACCCACATTGGGACATGTTTCAAGCCATTTTTCAAAGGGCGGAGGGGCGGAAAATAATGTCAATTTTTTGCATTTTTCCAAAAATGATAAAATGTCAAAAACCACTCCCAAGCCCGTTTCCAATCATGTTCTGCCACGTGGAGGGCTCAGATTAAAAGATGAAGGTCAGATCAACGGTAACTATGCATTCTTCAATTTGGCCACCATTTGAGCTCCAGGATCTTTGGAGATGAGTTTTTTGCAACAATTTTCATCAAAGTTTTTTGGAAAATTCATGTCTTTTTGGTCTGCAAGGATCAATGAATCGATTTGGAGATTCAATTTGTAGATTTGAGGTAGTTTTGAAATGAAATTTTGTTCGGGCTCGAGCAAACACGTGAAAAGTCAGATCCGAGAGTTGCAGAAGAAAATTTGGAAAGTGCAAAGGTGAAATGATGAAAGAAAAAGGGTTTACATGCACCAAGGATGAAAAGCGTGCTCCCTATTGAAGTGATGATGCAGATTTTTTGTAATTATTCACATTTTTGAGGCACCTGACAGCCTTCGAATGTTTTTCTGTTAAACGTTCCTTTCTGCGAATCATGGTGAAATTTTGTAACAAACTTGATGCTTGGCATATTATTTTCTTGGGAAAGAGGGCTTGAATGTAAACAAAAGATATATAATGCATATTTCAAATATGCAAATGGTCGAGAGTTCATTTTCACGAGAAAATTTTGGGAAAAGCCCATCCTCTGAGAAACCAAGTTAACTTCCTATGTGTTAGATTTTCATTCATGTTGAGTTGGTTACAAGTGTATAGCCATCAACAATCTCTGAGATTTTTTAAATAACTCTCCCCTGCTTGAATGAATTTGATAAACTTTGAGTTAATTTGTGTTAAATCTCTAGCAATTTTGTGTTTATTTCATTTTAGAATGTCTGCAAGTAGTTTTTCTTGTTCCTATTGCAATCTTGTATCAAAATCTATCTAACTCACACAGATCTCAATCCTTGTGATAGTTTAGTGGCATCTGCAATTTCATTTTCAGAAGAGCTTTCATCTAGGAATGAAATAAATGATTTAAAATCACTTTTCTTTCATCTGTTGACAGAGATTGTTTGTAAGCCTCTGGGTGTACCTCAGGCATGATTGATCTTATATTTTGATGTTTTATTGGGTCTTTTAATTCAAAATTTTGTATTAAAGTCTCAAATATTGTGTGAAAAAGTGCAAATCTGGGCCTCCATTGATGCACACCTTCTGGTTGAAGGAATGTTTTAACTACCTTGAAGATTTCTATTGTTGAAGTTCTCCATTGTTGTGAAGTTCCTCAAGGATATGGTAAAGCCCAATCTATCTTGTTGATCTCCCACCGAAGGAATTATTCAAATAACTAATCCTACCCTGTACTACCCCTATTTTGCACTGTATACCCACAAAAGAACAAAATCCATTTGCTAAAGTATGCAGAACAGATCAGGATTTCAAATGTCTTTAGTAACCTTAGCCTTGTAGTGAAAGTATCTCCATATTTTGGAAGTGACAACTCATGAGAGTCAGATTTGGTGTGTTGATCATACTTTCCCAATGTTCTTCTTCATAAAATTTGTGCAAAAGAAGGATATCACCATCTCCTCTACCATTTAAAGGTTACAAAATAGGTTCTCTTACCTTGGTTGAAAGGCACAACCAAAAATAGTTAGGATAAGATCACATCCTTCAAGGTGCTACCCACTTCTTTCAAGGCCTGAGTCCTAAAAAGTTAGATAAGTTGCTCTCCTTGGCTATAAAACGACACACAATCACTTATATGTCCTCTGAGTGTCTTTTTCATTTTCTATGTCTTCTTTCCTTTGAAGGAGGATTAAATCTGGGTACCAACATGCTTCTGGCGCCATTGCCGAGGGACTTTTTAAAAATATTTAAATATTTGGATACATATCAAACCCTAGTAATGTGTCTTACAAATGCTGCATGCAAATACATTTTTGAAGCATCATTCTATAATCAGATTTGTAAGGATTAAGTGAATTTATAAGCTCTGTTAGCAATTTTCCTATATTCCAACAATTGTTGCACTTTGTTTGCATTGTAATTGATAAATTTGGGTAAGAGAAGATCATATCTATTGAGCTTTGCATGAATCTGATATTGGCTAACACTTGATAAGTTTCATAGTGCATTTGCAAAAACTAAGGTGAAAATCCTTAGTGGCGACTCCGTGCTGTTTAAATTCTTAATTGATACCAGTATCCTAACATATATCAAGTGAGATTTGTCATTAACTTCTGCAAAAATGGAAGGAAGAAGATCTATCTTCAAGAAGGACCCTGCTAGAAAGTTGCTTCCATAATTGGAAAAAACAAAGTCAAAAGGTAGAAGAGTTTGGAAAGTTGTTGGGGATCAAGCACCAAGAAAAGAGATCTCCATTGTTGAACTTAAAAGTGATCAGCCTGTTGTTGAAGATTACCTTAGGTGCATCTGAGCCAGGTAGTCTCTATGTTGAATTAAATTCCTCATCTGGTGAGGGCTCTTCATTTGTCTTTGAAAATATTGCTTCTCATTCTGCCCCAGTATTTTCCAAATCTGCTAGAGTTGGCCAAGAAGTTGATCCTATAGGGGATATCCATTTTGAAGATTACATTTCTATTCCCCAAAGACCTCTCACTCCTCATCATTTTGTTTCTCCTCCAAGATCACCTCATCAAAACAATATGGCTCAGCCTCCACCCAGACCTCCATTTGTTGTCAACACCTTTGGTCCTATCAATTTTAGAGGAATGGATGGTTATCCAAATGTTGTCCCTCAAGATGTAAGAAATAGATTGCCAAAATTTCAAGGCAATAATGCTATAACTGGCGATCAACACCTTAAACTTTTTGTTAACATGATGGAGGATTTTGAAATTGAGTATGAATATTTTTATATCAAATTATTTAATCATACATTAGAAGAGGATGCAAGGGATTGGTATAAATCTTTTCCTCATAATTCTATTGATTCTTGGACTAAAATGAAGAATGCATTTAGATTGCAGTATGGTGAAAAAATAGACCCTAGGTTTCTTTTGTCACAATTTGAGAATATTAAAAAAATCCCAATGAATCAGTGCATGATTTCAATACTATATTTAATAAGACATTAAGAATATTTCCTGTGAATTTGAGGCCATGTGATGAATCTTGTCTTATAAAATATGCTAATGCATTTGACAAGAAGGCTGCATACTATTTGAGGGATAAAAACCCTGACAATTTAAGGTAGGCCTTTACCATGGCCTTGCAAATTAAGAACAACATTAAGGCCATTGGAAAACCTCCTAAGAGGGAGGGTGTTAAACTGATAAACCCAGAGAAGCCTCAAGCAAGTAAGAGTGTGGATCTTGAAGAAGTTGTTAAAAATTTGGCAGGGGATGTCAAAGAAATCTCATACAAGTTGGCCCGAGTTGAGAAGGGAATTGGACAAACTTCCCAAGGTTAGAAAAAGGCACAAAATCATGACATATTTGGTAATCATCCTAGGGGTGGTCAGAGAGCAGATGACAGAGGTAAAGGGCCCATGGGATCTACTAATAGACATCCCTAAGATAGGGAAAATAGAATGGTGCCTGATCCTCTAACTGTCAGGGTTGCTGTTGTTGATGAAGCCAATGAAATTGATTGGTGTGACAAATGTTTTTTTCCTCATCCGTCATGTGAAGAAAATAAGAAATAAGAAGAAGCTAATAATGATGATGGTACTGATGATGATGTTTGTATGATGGGTTGTTCTTCAAGTGCCAGAACTGCTGCAACCTTTTGGGACTGCATTCACCGGGTACCATTTCTCCCTTCTTCTCATACTTATGAAATAGATGTAGTACAAGCTTTTGAAATACCTAATAATGACTTTGAGTATTTAAGAGCTTTAATGATAAAGAAGTATGATGGAGGAATCCCTTCAGAGGAAGATAGGTAGTTATTGATGAACATTGTTGTTGCTCAAGAAAAAGAGTATAATACAAGGAGTAAAGTTCTCAAAGGAGCAGGGCCTCAAGCCAAACCTAAGACTCCATTGCTTACAAGTATTCCTAAAGAAACTCCTAGGAAAGATACATCTGCCAAAGGCCCTGCTGTCCCAAACAAAAATTACAGTCCTCCTCATGCCCAAACTGCCAAGAATCCCATGCCATCTGATGAGTTTGCTAATCTCCCTTCCAATACTACCTTGTCAAGAAGTGTTCCATATGACATAGCCAAAGTTTTGAGTCAGGTCAAAGTCAGTGTGCCAATTGTTGAGCTGCTTAGGATCCCTGAGCATAAGAAGAGAACATTTGAGTACTTGGGATTGAAAGAAGAGAAGAGTACCCCAATATAAGCTTGAAAAGGTAGGTTCTCCTTGAAATAAATAAACATTGTGGAAAATCCTACTCCAACCATTGCAGACCTTAAAACACCACCAAAATTTGAAGAGCTTGGAGAAGCACCTAAGGTTTACTTGGGAACATCATTGGTGGAGTCCCAATTAAATGTTGATTCATTCTTTACGACTTTGATCATTAAGGAGAGACTGCTGCATAATTGTATGTTTGATTCATCCTCCTCATCATCATTTTACATTTTCCCCTTTCCCTTAGAGCATCATGCAATGTCATGCCTCTTGAGGTCATGAATGAGCTAGATATCAAAGTGAAGCAACAACATATGGAGAAGGTGTACTGGTGGTGATGGACTCTAGATAAGTCCCAGTTGTTGGATGTGTGAAAGGTCTGGTGGTGTAACTTCCAGCCTATCCAGGTAAGAATTCGAAACTTGATGTTGTCATTTTTGATTACCCAGCTGAATGGGGCATGTTGTTATCAAGAAAGTGGGTTGCAAGTGTTGGTGGAAGTGTTCAGATGGATATGTCCTATGCCACCATTACAATAGAGGGAAACCTTGTCAAATTGTATGGAGAAAAGAAGATGTTGCATCTTATTGAAGATCCCAACAATGCCTCTTATGAAGTATTGTATACATTGCAATGTTGATGCTGATAATTTTGTTGGATTTTAACTGATGGGAAGGAGAACAAGATGGATCAATTCAGCAATAAGTCTCTTTTTAAAAGGTAGGTTCTCCTTGGACCTTGTTATTTGATGGGGCTTGTTCCAAATTTGGAAATGGTACTGGTGTAGTTCTGATTTCTCCAAGCATGGAAGAGTTTGTTTTCTCTTTCAAACTTAACTTTGAGTGTACTAACAACATTGTTGAGTATGAAGCATTGTTGTTAGGTCTAAGAATTACATGGAAGTATTATAATAAATACATCATTGTCAAAGGGGACTCATAACTAATTGTTAAACAAATTAGAAAACTGTATGCTACTAAAAATCATAGAATGAAACAATACAAACATGTAGTTTGGGATTTGATTGAAATGTTTGACTCATTTAATATTGTTGCACCACGATAGAAAGTTCAATGTTGTTGTAGAACAGCTTGTAGTATTGGGATCTCGTTTTGAAATTTGTTCAATGTCCCCCAATTGTGAATATAATGTTGAAGTACTAACAAGGCCATTTGTCCCTGATAACATTAAAAAATTGGCAAGTGTTTGATGATGATGCTCAGGTCAAAATATTTCTACAGAATAAAGGAGAGTTTGCTGATCAGTGTATTGATTGGGAGCCAATGGTGTGTGCAACAGATGGAAAATAAACTTTTTTTTGGAAAAGACATCATCCAATTGAAAACTAATACCATTCCTAGAGGGCCGGTTGCTCTTGAATCAAACTTTGATAATGCTGATTGCATTATTAACAGACATATAGTAGCCTCAAGGGATGTTGAAGAGCATGAATTTGGCATGAAGGAGAAACCAAGGAAGATCTGGTTGGGAAGCAATCTAAACAAAGAAGAAAAATAGTCCTACGTTCAGTTGTTGAAAAAATATCAGGACTGTTTGGCTTGGTCTTATTATGAGTTGAAAGCATACAAAAAGGATTTGTTTCAGCATGAAATTCCTCTTGAAACAAATGCCGAACTATTCAGAAAAAATTAGAGGCCGATTAATCCAATCCTCTCAATGAAAATGCAAGATGAATTGAAGAAGCTAAGGGATGGAGGGATCATTCAGCCAATAAGGTATTCTTCTTGGGTTGCAAACTTAGTGCCAGTTAGAAAAAAGAATGGTGATATCAGGCTATGTGTAGATTTTAGAAATCTGAACAGAGCATCAATGAAGGATAATTATCCTTTTCCAAACATGGAAAACATGCTGTAGTTAGTGACTGGATCTGAATTGTTGTCCACCTTGGATGGTTTCTCTGGCTATAATCAAGTTGTTGTGAAGGAATCAGAAAGAATTAAGAAAACCTTTACCACTCCTTGGGGCACATATGTTTATGTTAGAATGCCCTTTGGTCTAATAAATGCTTGAGTGACATTTCAAAGGGCAATGGATGTGGCTTTTGCTGGTTACATTAATGAATTCATTGTTGTTTATCAAGATGATGTAACTGTGTTTTCTAGGAAGAGAAGTGATCACTTGCAGCACTTGGAAAAGATGTTGATTAGATGCAGAGAATTTGGTATTTATTTGAACCCAAAGAAGTTCCATTTTGGAGTGCAAAAGGCCAAGTTTCTTGGTCATATTGTATCAAAGGATGGTGTCATGATTGATCCCGAGAGGGTAGAGGCCATCAACAAGGTGAAAATTCTAGGGACCAAGAAGGGAATCTAATCCTTCTTTGGGAAGATCAATTTCATTAGAAGGTTTGTGTCTAACTTTGCTGATTTGACCCTTCCAATTACTTGCATGCTTAAGAAAGACCAAATTATCAAGTGGGAAGAGGCTGCTATTCAGGATTTTGATGGAATCAAAGAAGCACTAAAATATGCACCTATTTTGGCAGCTCCAAATTACAAGAAGCCTTTTCAAATGTTCTCCTTTTGCCTCAGAAAACACCATTGCATCTGTTTTGTTGTAGAAGGATGATGAAGGGGCTGAGAGACCAATTGCCTTTTTCAGTAAGGCATTGCAAGCAGCTGAGTTGAAGTACACCATTATGGAGAAACAAGCATTTTCCTTGGTGAAAGAAACAAAGGTTTTCAGACCTTACATCTTAAGCTCTAAAGTTGTTTCTTATGTTCCCTACACCATGGTGAAAGACATCTTATCAGAGATGAATATCTCAAGCAAAAGATGCATATGGGTGAACAAGTTGCAAGAGTATGACATGGACATCCAAACCACAAAGTTGGTAAGAGGTTTGGGATTAGCTAAGCTTATGGATGAGAGCAACTTGCAAACCATTGAAGTGAATGAAGTAGAAGAAGAAAGGGTGCATGTACTTGAAAAATTGGTAAGTTATGAATGGTACAAAGATATAATATTTTATCTAAGACATCTATGATTCCCTGATCATTTGAATAAAAATCAGAAAAGAGCTCTTAAGCTGGCCTCTCAAAAGTATGTCATAACTAATTTTGGGTTAGCTTGGAAGAACCCGGAGGGAGTGCTCTTGAGATGCATAACTGAAGATGAAGCCCCAAAGATAATTGCAGATCTCCATGGAGGAGTTTGTGGGGGACATTTTGCTGGAAGAGTTACAACACACAAGATCTTGAGGGCTGGTTATTGGTGGCCAACTCTCTTCAAAGATACAACTCTATTGGTAAGAAGATGTGAAAGTTGCCAGTGTTTTTTTGGAAGAATGAAAGCTTCAGGATCCCTTCCTTTGCAGCCTGTATCAATTGAAGCTCCTTTCAAACAATGGGGAATGGAATTCATTGGTGAGATTTTAGACCCTTCTAGTGCTGGCCATAAGTGGATTCTTGTAGCCACTGATTACTTCACTAAGTGGGTGGAAGAAATCCCCACTAAGAAAGCAACACACCAAGTTGTCATGGACTTCATGCTGAATCATATCATCTACAGATTTGGAGTGCCAGTCAAGATTGTTGCTGATAATGCCATGTGTTTCAGAGCTAAACCTTTGATGGCAATGTGCAAGGAGTATGGAATCAATCTGACATATGCTTCTAACTACAACCCCTAAGGAAATGGACAAGTTGAGTCCAACAATAAGAACTTATTGAAGATCATTAGAAGAACCTTGGAGCTGAACAAGAAGAAGTGGGGTGAGCAACTGAAATATGTTGTATGGGCTGGTAGGATCACTGCCAAAAGAGCTACTGGCAAGAGACCGTTTGAGTTAGTATATGGAACTCAAGCTTTGCTACCCCTTCATTTGCAATTATCTTCTTTTCATTTTGTTCAACAACTTGAAGACCAAGAAGTTAGCCCATATGAAGCTCAAATCAATTAGATTGTTGAGCTAGATGAAGAAAGAAGGGCATCCCACAAAAGGCATGTAAAGCTCAAAGAGAAGTTGAAGAAGTTGTTTGAAAAAAAGGTAACTCCAAGAGATTTTAATGTTGGAGATCTTGTGCTATTGTGGGATAGTAGGCATGAAGATAAGGGAAATCATGGTAAATTTGATGCATTGTGGATGGGCCCTTATTCCATTGATATTTGAATTGGTGAACATACCTTCTTCTTGAAAGACTTAGATGGGGAATTGCTCAAATTTGCTATTAATGGCATAAATTTGAAACATTTCCTTGATTGATTCCCCAGAATCAAGGTATGCATCATTTGTATAGTGTACAGTTCCTTGTTTTCTTCTTGGCTTTTGTGTTTTGCTCATTCTGGTCCTTGGTGACTTGGTTTTGTTGGTTTCTTGGTTTGTTTTTGGAGGTTGGTTTTGGTTTTTCCACTCTGCATGTTTGACTCCGTTGCCCAATGATTTTTTTTGGCACTTGGTCTGCTTCATTCTTTCTTCTGGCACTCGTTAGAAGTGCCCATCCCTGAGCAGGAGCCGATGTTGGTGTCCATTTTGATCTTACACCATTTTTCCCTAATTTTCCTTCACTCTGTGTTTTCTGAAATGTTTTCTACCCTTGATATGGATGGTGTGAAGTTTTACCTCCATTTGAATGCCTTGATTCATTTGCAAACTCTTCATTGTGCCCTACTTTGAAAGAAATCTCCAAGTCTGCCTTGTTTCTGCCCTAAATTTTTCAAATCTGCGGGCTCTGCTATTTTTCCAATTTTTTCAATTGTGGATTCTTGAAAATGAAAAATTTATACTTATATGTCTTTGAAAATCCATCCCCATGGTCGAATATGTTTGGAATAATTTTTCACTTGATTTTGTTTCAAAAATTTTCCATCCTTAGTAAAAAAATCAATTTATGAGCATTACTGGTAATTTATGTGTTTTTTGACGGTTTGACGGGTGTATTTTACCCGTCAAATTCTTCCTGAGCATTTGGTCACGTGGAATTCTTCTAATTGGTCGAGGGATGGCTTTTTAACTTATCACTTTTTGGCTTTTTTGGAAAAAAGGCAATTTTGGTCCCATGGCTCCGCTTCATTCTGATTGGTTCTAATAATGCTTACGTGGCACATTTTGATTGGATAAGGAGCGACGCAGATTTGTTTTGCGAACTTGTTCTTTTTGGCTATTTTTCCTAAAAGTTTTAACTCACCCCGTGGCCCCGCCAAGTTTTTATGATTGGCTGAATTCAAGCGACGGAGAAAATTTCTACAATTTTTTCTAAAAATGTACACATGTCACATGTTGAGTGATTGTGGAAAGGAAAGTCTTTTTTGTGCTCTAAGGCATTTTAGAAAAAGAGTTAAAATGCAAAGAAAATGCCTAAGGCCCACAACGAATTAGAATGGAACACGTGGTGGCTTCAGAATAAAGGAAGGAGTCACGGGTTGTCAGGATCTTTTGAAGTTTTTTGACTTTATTTGGTAAAAAGATTAAAGTTACAAAACAAACCGCAACCCCGCTACAAATCAGAAGAGGACACATGGCAGGTTTGAATAGTCAAAGGGCAGAATGGTAGATTGGCGGAATACTTTGAATATTTTTGGCTTTATAAAAGTTGTAAAGCTTTAAAAATGAAGCGTAGCTCCGCACCGAATCATAGAGAGACACCTGTCATGTTCTCATCAAAAGCGGAAGGGAAGGTTGACAGAGGACTTTGAAGATTTTTTCCTTTTTGGGTAAAAAGGATAAAGTGTAGAATTGAAGTGAGGCCCCGCCAACGAGGATAAATAAGAGAAGGACACGTCACCCAGGCTCGCGAAGGAAAAATGAAAATTTTGCCTTTTTTTTCCAAATGTATTAAGTTCTAAAAAAAGTGCAGCCCCGACAAAAGAATTAATTTGAAGCTTGCGTGGGATCAGAGGAAAAAGGAATTTTTTGCCTTTTTGAAAAAATGAATTAAAATATAAAAATGAAGCGTGGCTTCATACTAAATCAGAGAGAGACACGTGTCAGGTTCACGTCAAAAGAGGAGCACGGGCCATCCGTGAAAATTTGGAAATTTTGGTTTTTTGGGTCAAAATGTTAAGGTAAATGAAGTGTTGCTCCGCAGTGAATCACAGATGCACACGTGACAGGGTCAGAGGTAGAAGTCCGGGCGCATGGGAAAACTTTGGAAAATTTAATTTTTCTAAAAAGAGGAAAAATAGTAGAATCGAGCCACAATTCCGCTGGGACCCACATTGAGACATGTGTCAAGCCATTTTTCAAAGGGCGGAGGAGGGGCAGAGAAAAATGTCAAATTTTTACATTTTTCCAAAAGTGATAAAATGTCAAAAAGCACTCCCAAGCCCATTTCCAATCACGTTCTGCTACATGGAGGGCTCAGATTAAAATATAAAGGTTAGATCAATGGTAACTGTGCATTCTTCAATTTGAACACCAGTTGAGCTCCAGGAAGCTTGGAGATACGATTTTTGCATCAATTTTCACCAATTTTTTGGCAAAATCATGTCGTTTTTGCTGTAAGGATCAATGGAATCAATTTGGAGATTCAATTTGTAGATTTGAGGTAGTTTTGAAATGAAATTTTGTTTGGGCTCGAGCAAACACGTGAAAAGTCAAATCCAAGAGTTGCAGAAGCAAATTTGGAAAGTGCAAAGGTGAAATGATGAAATAAAAAGGGTCTGCATGTGCCAAGGATGAAAAATGTGCTCCCTATTGAAGTGATGATGTGAATTTTTTGCAATTATTCACCTTTTTGAGGCACCTGGCATCTTTCGAATGTTTTTCTGTTAAACGTCCCTTTCTGCGAATCATGGTGAAATTTTGTAACAAACTTGATGCTTGGCATATTCTTTTCTTGGGAAAGAAGGTTTGGATGTAAACAAAAGATATATAATGCATATTTCAGATATGCAAATGGTCGGGAGTTCATTTTCATGAGAAAATTTTGGGAAAAGCCCATCCTTTGAGAAAACTTTCTGAGAAACTAGATTAACTTCCTCTGTGTTAGATTTTCATTCATGTTGAGTTGGTTACAAGTGTATAGCCATCAACAAGCTCTGAGATTGTTTGAAATAACTCTCCCCTGTTGAATAAATCTGATAAAATTTGAGTTAATTTGTGTTAAATCTCTGGAAATTTTGTGTTTATTTCATTTCAGAATGTCTACAAGTAGTTTTTCTTGTTCCTATTGCAATCTTGTACCAAAATCTATCTGACTCACACAGATCTCAATCCTTGTGATAGTTTAGTGGCATCTGTAATTTCATTTTCTAGAAGACCTTTCATCTTGGAATGAAATAAACGATTTAAAATCACTTTTCTTTCATCTGTTGACAAAGATTGTTTGTAAGCCTCTGGGTGTACCTCAGGCATGATTTATCTTAGATTTTGATGTTTTATTGGGTATTTTAATTCAAGCTTTTCTATTAAAGTCTCAAAGATTGTGTGAAAAAGTGTGAATTTGGGCCTCCAATTATGCACAACTTCTGGTTGAAGGAATATTTTAACTACCTTAAAGCTTTCTGTTGTTGAAGTTCTCCATTGTTGTGAAGTTCCTCAAGGATCTGGAAAAGCCCAATATATCTTGTTGATCTCCCACCAAAGGAATTATTTAAATAACCAATCCTACCCTGAACTACCCCTATTTTTCTTTGTATATCCACAAAAGAACAAAATCCATTTGCTAAAGTATGCAGAACAGATCAGGATTCCAAATGTCTTTAGTAACCTTAGCCTTGTGGTGAAAGTATCTCCATATTCTAGAAGTGACAACTCATGAGAGTCAGATTTGATGAGTTGATCATACTTTCCCAAGGTTCTTCTTCATAAAATTTGTGCAAAAGAAGGATTTACTAGCATTCCTCTACTAAAGAGGTTACAAAATAGGTTCTCTTGCCTTGGCTGAAAGGCACAACCAAAAATAGTTATGATAAGTTCACATCCTTCAAGGTGCTACCCACTTCTTTCAAGGCCTGAGTCCTAAAAAGTTAGATAAGTTGCTCTCCCTGGCTACAAAATGACACACAATCACTTATCTATCTTTTAGTGTCTGATTTTTTTCTCGATGCTGCTCATTTCTTGAAGAAGGATTAAATATGGGTACCAACAATAGGTTCAGGGCCTATGTCTGTATCACTGACTTCAAAAAATCTAGAAGTTATGCATGATGCGACTGATCCTTTTCTTTCATCATTCTTCATCATGGCTGGAACAATCTTTGTTTGAGCTCTTTTTCTTTTAATTCTACTAAAAGTTTTTTGCAATTGAATCAATTTGTGCAGATCTGACAATTTCTTCATAATCAGAAGATATATTAAATGTACTTGACATTGATTCGAACTCCCTTTCACCTATATGAGCTCTTGTAATTAATACCTACAATTAATTCAGACAAAGACATAATCTAGAGCATGAACATTTAATTTTTATCACAAAAATTTGCATACAAAGTCCCCTGACCTAAAATTTGAGGATTTGCTTGCATGCAAAGGAAGAAAAAATATTATTTAATTCACTAGAGCTCTTATACCAACATGTAGATAATTTTCATAGCAAAAATCAAGGCATTCCAACCCTAAGCGCCACAACTGGAAGCTTCTCGGTAGTGGAAACTAAAATTTAATGCAAAATTCTCCTTCCTTTGGCACCAAAACCTGTCTAGGCTGCAATACTTAGCAAAAAGAATTAATTACTTCTTCATTATGGTAGCCCATGCTTATATAACCCTAAACATATTATTTTTAATAATATCCCTTCCTATTCCTGGAAATGTAATTAATAAAAAATCATGTTTATTCATCTAAATTGGGCGCCCAATTATGCATGCTGTTGGTTGCTTTTAAATAAATAAATTTTGTTTATTTTTAGCACGCATCCTTCAGTTCTCTTTGGCTTGTCTTCATGCATTGAATTTCCTTCTATTTATGGTGCCAAAATTGGGTGAATAAACCATTAATAAATATTATTAAATGCATTTTATTCACCCAAGGTGGCTTAGACTTTTTGGCAAGAGGAATTG
Organism: Taxus chinensis; assembly: GCA_019776745.2. Lineage (NCBI taxonomy): Eukaryota > Viridiplantae > Streptophyta > Pinopsida > Cupressales > Taxaceae > Taxus > Taxus chinensis. The sequence continues at coordinate 81,691,278 of CM034154.1, read as the reverse complement.
CTAAAAATAAGAAGTCAACTTCTGATGGGAATTTTCATCCTGCACTATAGCTCTAAAAATCCCCTCTTCCACTTAAGTGATTTGACTTTAATAATGAGAATTTTTACCCTACAAGGCAGTTAATAAATTCCCACATGCATGCCACCTTTGATTTTCCCACTGCAACTTAAGTGACTTTGACTTCATGGGATTTTTTACCCTGCAAGGTAGGTAATAAATTCCCACCTGCCTGCCACTGCCAAAATTTCCATTGGAAGTTTAAAGTCTTCCTTCCAAAAAGTGTGACTTGCATGAAATATAGCTCTTTTCCAAAAGTGCGACTTGCATTGTGACTTCTGCGTTTAAAATTGCGTGAGAATTTGTCACTCAAGGCAACGTGGAAATTGGACGCGGAAGGCAGCCTTGAAAATTGCGACTGACATAAACACAAAATTTATTTCCTTTTTTAGATTTTTGGTGAAGAAAACACAAGGAATAAATTTTTCCATTTTTGGAAAGGGTTCGGGAAGATGTAGCAGAAAAACTTGCATGTACCATAACTTTCATCCTGTGGCTCTGTTTTAGGTGTCATTTTATCTAAAAGTGCATATTTTCTCGAGCTTTATGCATTGATGGCAATATTTGTCTTATTTTCATAAAAGCCATTTTTTTCCAAAAAGTGCGACTTGCCTGGGAGAGGCTTTCTGTGCTCGACTTCATCTTTTTTTGTCAGAAGTTTACTTTCTGAGGTTGATTCCTTTTGGTGTAGTGGCCATAAATGATCTCCAGATGTTCCAGGAAATTAAACTGGAAATTCAGAGAAAATAATGGATCTATGGGAATTAAACAGAAATATTACGGGGAAAATCAGAGAAAAACACAAAATAAATAAATAAAAAACAAAAAAATTTCACCAAAAGTCATAGAAAAAGCTCAAAATTCATTCCTTGTGAAAACCCTATTGATATATGTGAATACTGACATGCAAAAATTTCTCACAGACAAAACTTGGCGGAGGGATAAAATGAGTTTCAGCACCTGGGTATTTGCCGAAATTGGCTCATATGATTCACTGGGAATATTTTAGCGTAATACAAACATCTTCTGGAAATAAAAACATGAAAAGACCCGATATTTTAAAAGAATAATTTTTTAATATAGGGTAGTCTCAGATTTCAGGGTGAAATTTGGGGACACCAGTTGACTCTATCTGTAGACAGCTTTACCTCTGTCAAAATGACAGGAGTAAAGATGAGATCCCAACGTTTCTGGTTTCGTATCTTGTCCTTGGGCTCAGGGTCAGGCAAACAAAAACAACACAACAAGGAAAAATAAAGAAAAATAGGCAAAGTTTTATTTATATACATACATGTTTTACCCTGCTTTTTTATGTTTGAAAATGCTTCAAGTGTTGCTCGTTGAAAGGTAGTGGTAACTCAATTCCATCCTAGTAGGAAAGGAAGAAAGTATCCATTCCAAAATATAATTTTATAAAGAAGGTCCTGTCGACACTAAAATTTTTCTTCGTAATTTCTATTTCATTAATGTATGTATTAGGAATAGGATGTTGTTAAGTATAATTAGTAGTAGCGTTCGATAGAAGATAACGGTGCTGCCAGTATGCCGCCGCCAATAATGTATAGTATGGTAACAGTAAAAGTACAATAGGAATGTTGTGGTAAAAATTAAATATTTGTCGTAAGTGGTTCTGTAATGTTAAAATGTCAAAGTTAGGGTAAGTAGAGAAGTAGGGTCTACATGATTAGGAATTAGAAATATTATATTGGTAATAAGGACAAGGAGTGAGGTCATAAATATTTTGTGTATTTTATTTGTAAAAAGTCTAAAAATGTGGAACCCATGTGAAATGATAAGGTTTATCTTATCTTAAGAGATAAGCTTATATGTAAAGATAAGAGTTAAGGTATGGAATATGATTCGTTAGAGTAGATTTCTTATCCTATCTTAGAGATAAGGTGGATAAGTCTGAAAGTTCTATAAATAGAGAGGCCACCCCCCATTTAGCATAGAAGGAAGTAGTGAGAAATATTGTATGAGTAAGTGTGTTAAAGAAGCCATTAAGAGGTGTAATTGTGAAGTTTCTCCCATAGTTATTGTTGGGAGGTAAGTGAAGTTAGTAACTTTTGAAGTACCTCATGGGTGAGATTATAACAATTTCATGTTGATATTATAATTTACACTTATATTTCAGATTTGTCATCATTCCTTCGTATCATAGTCTATGGTATTCTTGTGTTATGTTTCCAGATTAAATCCACCAAACTAAAAGCTATGCATTAGTAAATAATCATAGCACAAGGAGTTCCTGGTGGAGAATTATCATAGTGCCAGATTGGTGATTACATTTTGGTTCCGTTGTCGGGACCATTCCTCGTTGGTGGATTTTCTGGAGAGATTCCCACTCAGATCATTTGGAGGGTAACCTTATTTTTACTGTGCATAGTAGTTACCATGGTAAAGTCACTTTTTACCATAAATAGTGTTTACCACAGTAAAGTCAGTTTTTACCGCAGTAAGTCAAGTTTTACCATGGTCATTCCTATTTTACTGTAGAAAGGTGTAAACTTAATTTCTATTATAGTGATTCCAATTATTTGTGCACATAAGTCTTGTTGATTGCACTTGTGGGTTGGTATTTCACTGTGGTTACTTTTTAAAATGGGGAAGATTCCTATTTTTTAGCCCAATCTAATGAATATGCTTCCTCTTTCATTCAAGAATTTAAACGATCTTGCATTTGTAATGGCCTCATAAGAAGTGAACAATGGACCGAATTTTTTTCCTACCTTTTTGGATGGTTCAGTCCTTAGGTGGTTTGAAACATTAGGTGATAATGTGAAAAATTCATGGGATTTATTAACTGAAAGTTTTCTTGAAGAATTTGGTGAACAACAGAAATATGCAGATATCATGATCGATATCACAAAGCTATCCCAAGGAGAGAAGGAGAAGATAAGGGATTATCATGCTCATGTTCTAGAGCTAAGGAGAAAGTGCGATGCCTAGATCCGGAAGGAAGGATTAGCGGATGGGTTGATGAATGTCGTGGATAATCTCTTTTGTAAGCACTTCATTCTTGGGATGAAGCCAGAGATCAGAAAATGAGTGAAGTATGACCACCCAACGACTGTCGAACAAGCAAAGGAGATTGTAAGAAGGAAAGAAGAAAGCATGGAAGAAGAGCCCAAAGAAATTGTTGCTAAAGTAGAGCCTACACCAACACCTTTGGTCCAAAATCCACAACCACTCTCGGTGAGCAAAAATATTTCTCCTAGTACATCTACTGAGTATGAAGATTTGCTTAGGAAGATGGGCCAGCTAACTATTAATCTTCTTCAAGGAAAATAATTTAGTTCCCAGGGAGGAGATAAGAGGTCTAAAAAAAAATATTTCTGAAGTTGTATGTTATGGTTGTCATAAAAAAGGTCATTATAAATATAATTGTCCAGATAGATCTTCTACATCTGGTACAATAGATAATGATAAAAGAAAAGCACCTGTGAATTCTTTTGATGTAGTAGATAGGAGCATAAATAATGAAGTAGATGTGTTTGTAACAAAAAAAAGAAAGAAAAAGATAACCAAGATAGAAATGATCCTAAGAAGATGAAAGGTGAAACTAGTAAGAAACATAGGAGAAGAAAGTTGGGTGTGCAAGATTTTCTGATTTCACAAGCGCAAGGACCATACTCCATCTTAGAAGATTTGTTCAAAAGGCCTGCAAATATTACATATGGTCAAATTTTGGCTATGTCTTCTGAGAAGAGGCGGGAGCTACGATGTGGAATCAATGCTTGATAAATGAAGGAGGTTGAGGTCCCTATTTTGGAAGTAGAGATAGATCCCTACGCTCCACAAGCGGAGGTATTATGTAATGGTATTTCAATTCATAATGTCTTAGTAGATGGAGGTGTTGTAGTTAATGTAATGAATGAGTCTGTAATGAATATGTTGGGTTTAAAAATAGATCGCCCCTCAACACTTATGTTAAGGTCATTAAATAAGGGAAAAACTAAACCAGAAGGTGTTGTTTCAAATGTGGCAATATCTGCTATGGGTGTTGTATGTGTGGTATACTCTCAGGTGATGAAAAATGGTACTGTTGCATACCCAATGTTATTGGGAAGACCATGGCTAAGGAGAGTTCATGCAAGAAACTACTGGAATGAAGGCTTCATGAAGCTTGGATGTGGAAGAGATAGGGTGAAGATAAACGTGATCCCTCAGCATCATAAGGTAGAACCTGTGGATTCAAGTGATGAAACTAATGATTGGACATCCTCTGATTACTCTAGTACCAGTGAAGTGGACACAGAAGATGAAGAAAGTGAGGTTGATGTTTCAGTCATGGATATCCTTCCAGTCACACTAACTCATGAACCCATAAAATTATTTGAAGAAGAAATTGATGATCTTCTCCAACAAATAAAGATTGGTGATGCTGTGATGGAGAGTGAGAAGGAATCCTACCTCTAGCTCTTTCGAAGGTACATACACCTATTCACTTTTGATTACAAGGAACTCCGTCAAGTAATTTGGGTAGAAAATTCTATTGAGCTGGTAGATGGTGCTAAGCTCATAAAGCAAATGTCATATAGAATGAATCCTAATTTTTCTAATACTATAAAAGAAGAAATAGATAAGTTGCTTGATGCAGGATTCATATCTGTTGTGGAGAATTCAGAATGGGTTTCTCCCATTGTGATCTCAATAAAAAAGAATGGGAAGCTACACATTTGTGTTGATTATAGGAAGCTCAACAAGGCAACAAAGAAGGACCATTACCCTCTTCCATTCTTAGATCAGATCTTGGACGAAGTAGCTAGCCAAGAGTGCTATAGTTTTGCTGATGGATATAATGGATACAACCAAGTTCGTATAGTAGAGAAAGATCAGCTAAAGACCATGTTCACCACTCCTTGGGGAATGTTTTCTTATAGAGTTATGCCTTTTGGGTTGTGTAATGCTCTCGAAACGTTCCAGTGTTTGATGAATAGGGTGTTTGAACCCTACATTGGAAACTTCATCAGAGTATTTCTAGATGATTTTTACATCTATGGGAGCAAGATGGACCACCTGCACTAGATGGAGACAACATTTCAAAGGTTAGATGAAGCACAAGCCTCACTAAACCCTACAAAGTGTGTTTTTGGATGTTCTAAAGGCGTTTTCTTAGGGCATGTTGTATCCAGAGATGGTATTGGTACTAATCCTGGTAAAGTTTGAAAAAACAAAGAGTTACCATTTCCTATGAATAGAAGTAAGTTGAGATAATTTTTAGGCCATGTGGGTTACTATAGAAGGTTCATCAAGAATTTCTCAAAGATTGCACAGCCACTAACCTAGTTCTTGAAGAAGGATGTTACTTATGAACCAGGAAATAAGGTGCATGAAGATTTTGAACAACTAAAGGAAGCCCTAGAGTCTTCACCTATTTTAAAGAATCCAGATTAGAGGAAGCCATTCATTATGTATACTGATGCCTCAGATGCCACACTAGGAAGTACTTTGAGCCAAAAGAATGAAAATGGGAATAATCATCTAGTTTACTTTGGGAGAAGACAAATGAGCAGTTCTGAGGTAAATTATACTGTAACAGAAAAAGAGGCTCTAGTTATAATTTTTCCTGTAAAATTTTTTAGAAATTACTTGCTAGGGAAAAATTTTACAGTTGTAATAGATCATCAGGCTTTAAAATATATTGTAAATAAGCCTAACCCATTAGGGAGAATAGTAAGATGGATAATTTTGCTACAAGAATTTGAATTTGATATTATAGATAGGCCAGGAAAGAAGCATGTCAATGCAGATGCACTCTCTCGAGCCTATGATGGTTTAGGTTCATCTTGTGATGATAATGATTTCCCAGATGCAACATTGTTATCCCTTGACACAATCCCTAATGAATACATAGATATTTAGAATTATCTGAATGAATTCAAGTTTCCTGATGGTGCCAATGCAAAGACTAAGAGGAAGATTACTCAAGTCAGTCGTCCATATTCTATTCTGCATGGAGTATTATTTCGAATAGGACCTGATGGACAGTACAAGAGGGTAGTTGGACGTGATCAAGGGAAGGAGATGATAGAAGAATTCCATAATGGTACATGTGGAGGACACTTCTCTAGACAACTTACAACAAGAAGGATCTTGGATGCAGGTTATCACTGGCCCACTCTTTTTAGAGATTTTTATAATTATTGTAAGACATGTGATATTTATCAAACACATGGTAACCGTAAGACTTCATCAGCTCCATTATGCCCTATTCTTCCACTTGGTCCCTTTGAAAAGTGGGGAATAGATATTGTAGGTCCACTTCCAACTACCCCACGCCAAAATAAGTATATTGTAGTTCCCACAGATTATTTAACCAAGTGGGTTGAAGCTAGGCCATTGAAAACAACTTCCATGGATGAAGTGAAAAGGTTCATATATGAACGCATTGTCACCAGATTTGGTTGTCCATTAGAAATTGTAACAGATAAAGGAAGAAGCCCTAGTCAACAAGTTTTATATTAAGCACAGGAAGGCAACAACATATAAACCAAACATAAATAGAAAGGTGGAACAAACAAATTTTGTGTTGTGTCAAATTCTAGCAAAAGATGCAGCCTTGCAGGTACATAAGTGGGATAAAAGGATTCATGCAGCATTGTGGGCATATAGGGCAACATCAAAGTCAGCAACAGGATACTCCCCATTTCAGTTGGCTTATGACATTGATCTAGTTCTTCCTATTGAGTTTGATATTCCCATTGTGAGAGTTATGAAAAATGAAAGGATTGATGAAAGTGATTCAGTAAAAGAAAGGTTGGTGCATATTCATTTGCTAGAGGAAATGAGGGAAATAGTGAAGGATACAAGCTATAAGAAGAAAATAAAGTAGAAGGAATACTTTGATCAAAAGATCCGTTGGTCTCCATTTTCTAGTATATGATTCCAGATACAAAAAAGAAGGAAGAGAAAATTTATTCCCAAATGGATGGGGCCCTAAAAAATAGCAGATGTGCATGAAAATGGTACATATCAACTGGAGGAATTGGATGGCACTTCCATTATGAAATGGGTCAACCACGACAAGTTAAAGATTTTCCAAGCACCAGAATAGTCTACTTTGAGGACGGAGTAGAAGCTAGGAAGGGGGAAGATGTCAACACTAAAATTTTCCTCCACAATTTCTATTTCATTAATGTATGTATTAGGAATAGGATGTTGTTAAGTATAATTAGTAGTAACATCCTATAGAAGATAACGACGCTGTTGGTATGCCACCGCCAATAATGTATAGTACGGTAACAGTCAAAGTATAATAGGAATGTTGTGGTAAAAAGTAAATATTTGTCGTAAGTGGTTCGGTAATGTTAAAATGTCAAAGTTAGGGTAAGTAGAGAAGTAGGGTCTACATGATTAGGAATTAGAAATATTATATTGGTAATAAGGACAAGGAGTGAGGTCATAAATATTTTTTGTATTTTATTTGTAAAAATTCTAAAAATGTGGAACCCATGTGAAATGATAAGGTTTATCTTATCTTAAAAGATAAGCTTACATGTAAAGATAAGAGTTAAGGTATGGAATATGATTCGTTAGAGTAGATTTCTTATCCTATCTTAGAGATAAGGTGGATAAGCCTGAAAGTTCTATAAATAGAGAGACCACCCCCCATTTAACATAGAAGGAAGTAGTGAGAAATATTGTATGAGTAAGTGTGTTAAAGAAGCCATTAAGAGGTGTAATTGTGAAGTTTCTCCCATAATTATTGTTAGGAGGCAAGTGAAGTTAGTAACACTTGAAGTACCTCATGGGTGAGATTGTAACAATTTCATGTTGATATTATAATTTACACTTATATTTCAAATTCGTCATCATTCCTTCATATCATAGTCTATGGTATTCTTGTGTTATGTTTGTTGTTGTGTTTCCAGATTACATCCACCAAACTAAAAGTTGTGCATTAGTAAATAATCATAGCACAAGGAGTTCCCAATGGAGAATTATTATAGTGCCAGATTAGTGATGATAGTCCATTTCCAGAGTGAATCAAATTTTTCATGTGTGCCCTTCGATTCATGTCTTTGATTCCACTAGAGTACCCAGTCTCTAATCTCAAACTTCCTTTCTTTACCCTTCTTATCAAATACCTTAAGCAAGTATTCCTCAACTTCATCCTGTGGTGGATCATCCTTTCTTCTCTCTCTGATGGGTAAGTTTGCATCAACTTCCTCTGTACCCATATTTACCTACTGCATTGAGGAGGAACTATCACACTATTCTTTGTGCTTCTTCAAGCATTGATCATGCTTTTCGAAAGTCTTCACTAAGGAAACTAAACCCTTGGGGATTTTGTTACCTTTTGGTTAGATTACTCCACTATTGTCATCATAACCTGGATCATTTTTTCCTGTGACTGTTTGTCGTGATGGTGATTTACTATCTTCGACACAAAACCTGTCAATTTTTTCTTGTTCCAGACATGCGGATGTTTGTTTGTCATCATTGAAAGTCTGCCACTTTTCAACATTATTAGGGACTTTGGGGTGGTAGATCATCTCCACTTTATAGTTTATTTATCTGAACATGGACGGTGGTATATCCAGATTAAATAGTGTAGCTGTGAGAGCCAAAGAATATTCCTTGGAGTCCTGATTGGTTGGAATGAATTCGATAGAGAAGGCTGCAAAATACAGTGTTGCAGAAAACAATTTATCTCTGTAATGCTTCATCTCATCTTGTTTGATTTGATTTTGCCCTTGAACTTGCTTTACTAGAAGTTCAACATCTCCTTAGGCTTTGAGGAGTTTTAATCCTTTATTTTTATCTTGATCCATTCCTAGAAGCAATGCTTCATACTCCGCAATATGATTGGTATTTTTGAACATCAGCTTGTGGGCGTATGGGAATATCTCATGATATGAAGATATTAATAGAACATCGGCTCCTGATCCAAAAGAACAATAGGTGCCTTTAAACTCTAGAGTCCAAAATTTTTCAGCTCCTTCTAGTTCTGGCTCTGGAATGTCTTTATCCATTTCCAAGAAATAGAACCCACGGTCAGATTCTTGAAAAATAATCTGAGATATAGGATCCTCAGATTTTTTTACCATGTACTTAGACTTCTTTTCTGAATCCATCTTATGGTTAATCTCTTTGATAGTAATATGAATGCAGGACCAATCCATCTTTACTTCTCCTCCTAGCTCTTTGCATAATTTTCTGCTCAGCAATATCCTGTAGAAAATAGGAATATCTGCAACTAAGATAGTCATCTTCAATCTTTTGTTAGGGAAAGCAACCAGAACAACTTGTGCATCTTTGATTTTTCCGATTAAAGGGACTTTTCTCTCTATGGAATAACACATTTTTATGGTCTTTGTCAAGGTAAGCCCAAGAGCATATGCAAATTTAGCTGGCATGACATTTTCTGAAGCACTCGAATCTAGAATGCAATCGCTTAACTTGAAACCATTAAGAAATAAAGAGACATAGAAAGGTTCTACTCTTTTAGAAGATAATTAGGGTTTAACAACTGCAACATTGTTCTAGGGAGGAGTATCTTTGGGCTTAAGAAAAAGGCCCCTTGATGCATTAGATGGTCTTGGTGATTGCATATATTTGACTAGCCTATTTAACTACTCAGGAAAGACTATCAAGTATTCAGCTTCTGACATTTGAACTCTAGTTTTCTTGGCATGATCAATAATGTCAAAAGAAGGTATAGATTTAGATACCTGAGTTGCTTTCTTTGGTCTAGATGAAGAACTTACACTCTTATTTCTAGGAGCTAAGGAAGAAGGTAAAGGGATACCCCTTATTTGTGCATCAGCTAATGCCTCAACTTGGTGAGTTTGTGATTATGTAAATACTGCATATTCACGACCATGATCGTCTTTAAGAATATCTTCATAGTCATGTTCAGATTTGTAGTTTAGGTAATTAATGTTGGAGTCGCCAGCAGGATCTACAAAATCATCATTCTTGAGTTGATCAAAGTCAGCTTCCTGGTATTCTTCATTCATCTCCATGTTGTTTCTGGGAGAAGATTCAATTTATAATCTTTGGGAATCAGAAATGTGGTTCTGATTGTTGTCGTTGAAATTCTAAGCTGGGGTAGTGTTGTTGCCTTGAGCCATTTGTTTCTTCATCTGCAACATCTCATTTGCCAATTTTTGCAATAATGAATTGGAAGTAGTAGAAGAGGATGAAATTTCAGCTCTATAAGTGCTGCTCTTTATCTTTCCAACCATGATGAGGTCATCTTCAATTTCAACTGCCATGTTTTGGGCTGCTAACAAGTCAGCAGGATGTGCTCTTTGCAGTTGATATCTTACTTCAGGGAGTAAAACATTGATGAAAAATACCTTTTGATTCTCATCATTCAGGGAAGTAGAAGCCAAAATTTTGTACAATAATATTTAGAATTTTACAATGAAATCCCACATGTGCTCTTGCGGCTCCTTCTTCAGCTAAGTCAGTTGAGTAATCATTGTATTAGAATCTTTGGCTGCCTTGAAGCTTTTTAGGAATGCATCCCACATAGTAGCCCAATTGGTTATGGTACCAGGAGCTAGCCGATAGAACCATTCTCCATCCAAGTCATGCAGAGTTTCTATGAAAATCTGGAGAGACACATCTTCATGTTCTACAACGAGCACTCCACAAGATATAAAGAACGCAGCCAAGTGATCATTTAGATTCTGATTTCCATCTCCAAATAATTTTAGAAAATTATTTCTCGTCCCTTTAGGTAGATCATGCATTGGAGGAGTCAGATTCAGAGGTCCAAAGGCTGCACCCTATGGAACAGGTGCTGCAAAGGCAAGTGGTTGGTTCTGCATCATGAAAAGAGTGCATCTTCTTTCAAAATAGACTTGGTGAATATTCCCAACTGCTAGATTGTGCTAGACACGATCCGGATCTGGATGAGCTTGCACTGTTCTTCCTGATGAAAGAGTAGATCTACAACTTGTAACTTGAGGAAGGTGATTGAAATTGAATTACCCCTGTAATCTTTAGAAATGATTGGTACTTCCTTGTTCCTTCATAGATCGGTTGAATGGATGTTCATCCAGGTTGAGAGTTGAATGGGAATACACCTTGATCTGCAAAAGATAAGCTCTGATATGAAAAGATAGTTTTTATCCAATGGAGTTTCCAAAAACTGTTGGCTAGATTTTCTGCGCAGCTAAAAACCTAGACAATCATGAGATAAATCTCTCTCATTTACTGACGAGGCTCACGTGTAAGATTTTATCAATTATATTTTCTAGTATCTATCTGTTGGTTTTACTTTAGCTATGTAGCTCATGAACCATAGCTAGACAATTTTGCAGCAAGTAAGCAGCTGTAAGAGAAAGGAAATATCTACAGAAGAGGAAAATAATAGGAAATGGGAAGAAAGGAGACAAGATGTGCAAACCAATTAATAGTTTATAGAGTTGATCACATGCACATAGATAGAAAAAATAGATCTTGAAATAAAAAATTAGAAGCAAAGGAAACTTTCAGATCTAGATCCAGAATAACACAAAGTTTATGAATAGATCTTAGAAAGAAATAAGAAATAAAATGCACCGTTCACACAAAGTTATCTGGAAATCTGCCTCCTTTCTATTCCTCCACTTTCAAAAAGCTATTAAGGGTTTTAGTTCAAAGTATAGAAAAAAATAATGCTACTTAAAAATTATGATACTCAACCCGTAGGTTCTTCCTTCATTCATAGCATATGGAGGGGAATTTACAAATAGGAAACTATAACTAAACTAGCACATGTGGAAGTTGTAAAGGAAACAACTGGCAATCTCCCTCCTGGAATTCCTCTTTGCATGCCATGTATGATTTATAACTGAAAATAGAACCTTCTATTTTGCATGTATGTCACCTATTTCCAAGTAATCGACTTCTTCAAGCAACGGTTTTTAAACTGATCACTTAAGATTTAGAATTTAATTGATTTCTCAGTTACTTTATCGGGGGAAATAAGAGAAAGAAGAAGAAAGACGAAAATAAATTAGAAGAAAGCTAAAACACTTCTAGTTTTGTTCTTTTTCCACATTCTGCATGTAGTTGACTCTTTTGCCTTTTATTCTCACCAAATTGTGATCTAGAAGCAGCTGATTGTGATTTGCTTGCGGGTATTACTTTTGACTTGTCTTCCTTCTTATCCTCGAAGCTTTTGTAGTTCTATAAATTCAATGAAGGCTTCAACTAGAAGATTGGGAGCACATGCACAAGATCCTAGAAGGAATTCTCCATGCTCTAACTTCTACATAGGCTACATTAGAAACAAGAGGATGAACTTTTTTTGGAAGCCTTTGCAATTATGAGATCTAGATCTGTCAATTAAATCAGTGATAGTTTCAGGGCCTAAGTCTGTATCACTGAATTCAACAAATCTGGAAGCTATGCATGATTCGAATGATCCTTTTCTTTCATCATGTTTCATCATGGCTTGAACAATCTTTGTCTGAGCTCTTTTTCTTTTAATTATGCTGGAATTTTTTTGCAATTGAATCAACTTTTCCAGATCTGGCAATTTCTTCAGATTCAGAAGATATTTTAAATGTACTTGGCATTGATTTGAACTCCCTTTCACTTATATGAGCACCTGTAATGAATACCTATGATTAATTCAGACAAAGATGGAATCCAGAGCATGAACATTTGATTTTATCACAAAAATCTACATACAAAGCCCGTTGCCCTAAAATTTGAGGCTTTGCTTGCATGCAAAGAAAGGAAAAATATTATTTAATTCACTAGAGCACTTATACCAACATGCGGATAATTGTCATAGGAAAAATCAAGGCATTCCAACCCTAAGCGCCAAAACTGGAAGCTTCCCCGCAGTGGAAAATAAAATTTAATGCAAAATCCTCCTTCCTTTAGCGCCACAACTTGTCTGGGCTGCAATCCTTAGCAAAAAGAATTAATTACTTCTTCATTATGGCATAAACCCTTAGTATGGAATAAAATTTTCCATTTTTGGAAAAGGGTCCGGGAAGATGTAGCAGCAAAACTTGCATGTGCTATAACTTTCATTCTGTGGCTCCGTTTTAGGTGTCATTTTCTCTAAAAGTGCATATTTTCTTGAGCTCTATGTATTGATGGCAATATTTTTCTTATTTTCATAAAATCCATTTTTTCAAAAAAGTGTGACTTGCCTAGGAGAGGCTTTCTGTGCTCGACTTCATCTTTTTTGTCAGAAGTTTACTTTCTGAGGATGATTCCTTCTGGTGCAGTGGCCATAAATGATCTCCAGATGTTCCAGGAAATTAAATAGGCAATTCAGAGCAAATAATGGACCCAGGGGAATTAAACAAAAATATTATGGTGAAAACTAGAGAAAAATGCAAAAGAAATAATAAAAAACAAAAAAACATCACCAAAAGTCATAGACAAAGCTCAACATTCATTCCTGGTGAAAAGCCTATTGATATATGTGAATACTGGCATGCAAAAATTTCTTGCAGACAAAACTTGGTGGAGGGATAAAATGAGTTTCGGCATCTGGGTATGTTTCAAAATTGGCTCATATGATTCATTGGGAATATCTTAGCATACAAACATCTACTGGAAATAAAAACATGAGAAGACATGTTATTTTAAAATAATGTATTTTTTTAATATGGGGTAGTCTCAGATTTCAGGGTGAAATCTTGGGACACCAGGGTTTCACCATTTTCCGTTTGGGCCTATCTTTGAATGACCTTACCTCCAAAGTCTGAATTTTGGACTTTGGAGCTTCTTCATTTTCCAAAATCCTCTACAATGTGCTTGGCCCTATTCAAACTATTTTACCAATCCGTTAATGTGATCTCCAATGGTTGAATTGATCCCTCATTTTTTCTGTGTGGGGGCTTGTTTTTCTAATTTCACTCGAGGGGCCAAATTAGATAACACCTTCCTCCTCCAACTTTTACAATCAGGTTGAGATGGCCAAAGTGTCCCAGGATAACAAAAAGAGAGGAAAAAGAAGAAATAAATGGCACCGAGATCTCATAAGAAGATGAGGTCATTTTATGACCATTAATAGAGTTCCCTGACCATCACTCAGATGGTCCCCAATGTCCAAAAACCCACTAAGCAGATGAAACCCGATGGTTATTCCATCAGCGTTGTTGCGGTGGACCTTACTCAGTTTTGGCCTCAGGATAAGGTTGAATTGATGAGTGAAACAGATGTTGTGGTCTCCACAGATTAAATCAAGCTCATAAATAAGCTGAAGAAAATGGAGGCTAGCCTCCTACAGACACAAAGCATTGTGATCCACATCAATGCTGAAATCAAAGGCAAGGGAAAGGAAAGAGAGCAACTTCGCAAGGAGTTAAAAGAGCCTGCATCACATGAAGCTCTTACAACCTCTCAAGAAGAGACCAATAGGTTATATTCTAAACTGGTAACATCTAAGGTTATAGATAGTTCCCTCGATAAGGAAAAGAGACTTCTACAACAAGAGGCAGATTCCAAAAAGGAAGAGGTCATTTCAATCCAAACGCGGCTGCATACCTCGGAGACATAAAGGCACAACTTGCAGTCAAAGCAAAAAGCATCAGAGGACGTGGTAAAGGACTTGACCCGAAAGCTTTCCCAACAACCCCAGAAAGGGGGAATTATCACATTAGTGTAGGGATTATATACGTCATGTTGCAAGAGAATTACCACCACAACAAAGTATCTAGGCCCTACACTTAGATACATATTTGATGCACAAAGCCTATGCGTCAACATGGAATCCACGACATCGACCATTAGTAGCGTCGTATTTGCCAGGGTCCCTGAATCACTAATAATAGTTCAAAAATTATGACTCCTTAGATCCTGCCCTGAAAGGGACTGGTTTTACAGACATGCGGCAGGTCATGGAAAAAATCAGTGAGATTCTGAGTTGCAACAAGGTTGTTACCAAGTGCTAGAATCTCTTATCCCAACTCCAATTAGGGATCAAAGAATGGAAGTAGCACATTTGAGAGTTAGTTCAATTAGGATTCCCCTCTCCCTTTCCCAATGACTCTATTGTCCTATTAGAAGACCAAATTCAACAACTTCTTATGGCCAAGGAGCAAGATAAGGCTGTCTTCTAATATTTAAAATGTGATTGTAGCATTGCTAAGATAGAGGCCATCTTGAATCTAATTGTAAAATTGGAGTTTTGTTTGCACGCTATGGTGCAGGATATCCAAACATTCTCTCATGAGGAAATCATAGAGCTGGATAGAGCCATCTATAATGAAGGCTCAAAGTAGCTCACAATCACCACGTGTCATACAAGGAACCCACCACCACCAAAAGGACCAATCAAAGAAGCAAAGGGCTCAAGGATTAGAAAAATGAAATGCAATCTCAAGTCCCAAAGCATGTAGTTGAGATCCGTTACAAAGGTCAAAGATTTTGTAGGTAAAAACTAAATGTGGGTGGTGGAAATATTAATGGAGGACATTGAAGCAAGAGCGATGGGGTCTATATAATAATGTTCTAATGCTAGATTGAAATAGACAGAATATAAAAGAAAATAATTTCAGACCTCTGCAGGAGAATTTAGGTTCAGTCTATTGCATCCATTGGCCATAACAAGGCTTTATTGTAAAGAAACGGTGTAATCTGTGCCATTTTCACCCTATGTGCTATTTTTCTATATATATAAGAGTTCTTGTTCTGTGCACCTTCAAGTTCTTAATATTCTGTGTCCTTTGTTTCTTCCTGTCACTTTTATTCAGTTTTAGATGAATGTTTAAATATCTATCCTGCTATATGCCGTTATATCTTTACATAAATGTATTCATTCACATGGTCACATTTTTACATACAGCCTTTGATAATTTAAGATATCTCCAAAATAGTCGATCATGCTTAACACTCTTCCACTAATCTAATAGTTATTTCAATATTAGTCTAAGTGCTATTCTAAAAATGTTTTGGCGCATTGCCTTAGTTATAATTTTCACAGCATTATGTTTTCTCTCTAACCCTTATCTCAACAAAAAGTGGAGAAGAGATAGCTTCTATGAAATCTGGAGGTTATCTTAGGGGCGACATCCCACATCTCTAAGATTTCCCATGACTTTGGTGATTCATCTACAAAGATAATTGTCAACAGTATCAAAATTGAGTTTGCAAGAGCTACAACAAGCACATCATCCCTTGTGAATTTGAGGTGAGTGACCTTTTCCTTAAGTAGAATAAGTTCAATACCACCAAGGAATGTGAAAAGAAATGTAAGTTTTAACCTAACTAGTTAGAGCCATACATTGTGGTGGCTAAATTTGGCTTTGGTTTTTAAAAGCTTGCCTATCCTGATGGTGATGAGCTTTGTGAGCCCATCAATTCCATGCACCTCAAGTGCTTATATGCATGAGAATGAAGACCTATCATAAAATAAAATAAAAACTCTTATTTTAATAAATCTGGACTTATTCCAGTCTGAGTAGCTATAAAATATAGCTAATATTGGAATCCAAAGTTACTAGTTTTGGATTCCAAAAAGTTAAATATTGGAATTATCTGGACTCCCAAATCTCACATATTAGAACCCAAAATTACATATATTGGAATCCAGAATCACCTATATCGGAATCCAAATTCCCATATATTGGAATCCAATCACATATATTGGAATTTAATGTACTCCAAAATCACATATACTAGAATTTGAAAATCAAAATATTGGAATCCAACATTGATTTGTAAAATAATAGACAAGACATGTTTCTGTTATGTACAGGCTAACGACCACAAGGCTTTAATTTTTTCTTTGGAATAAAGGTTCTTATTAGTTTTAAAATTTATTTAATATTAAAATATGTAGTTTTTGGAAAAATCGTTTAATGATTCAAGGAAATCCAATATTGATCTTCAAAACCATAAATATAACATGTTTCTGTTTTATACGAGCTAGCGGCCTATAGGATTTGATTTTTGCTTTAGAATAAGGTTCTTATCAGTTTTAAAACTTATTTAAGATTAAACTATTTAGTTGTTGGAAAATCCATTTAATGATTTCAGGGAATCCAACATTGATCTGCAAAACCATAAATATAACATGTTTTTATTTTATACGGGCTAGTGGCCGTTAGGCTTTAATTTTTTCTTTGGAATAAGATTCTTATTAGTTTTAAAATGTCATTAACATCAAACTATGCATATATCGGGAAAATATTTTAATGATTTCATAGAAGCTGACATTTTTCTGCAAAACAATAAACCAATCATGTTTCCTTTTTATACGGGCTAACGAATGCTAGGATTAATTTTTGTTTGGGAATAATTTTCTTATCAATTTTAAAATGTCTTTAAGATTAAACTATGTAGATCTTGTGAAGATCTTTTAATAATTTCAGGGAATCTAACATTGATTTGCAATACAATAAACCCAACATGTTTCTATTTTATAAGGGCTAGCGGCCACTAGGATTAATTTTTATTTGGGAATAAATTTCTTATCAATTTTAAAATGTCCTTAAGGTTAAACTATGCAGATCTTGGGAAGAGCTTTTAATAATTTCAGGGAATCTAACATTGATCTGTAATACAATAAACACAACATGTTGTTGTTTTATAAGGGCTAACAACTACTAGGCTTTAACTTCTTCTTTGGAAGAGAGTTTTTATAAGTTTTAAATTATCATTAAAATTAAACTATGCAGATCTTGGGAAAATATTTTAATGACTTCATAGACGCTGACATTGTTTTTCAAAACAATAAACCAGTCATGTTTCTTTTTTATATGAGCTAGCAACCACTAGGCTAATGACTTTCAAGAGATATAAGAAACTTATAGGTTCATTTACTATGATATGGTTGAACCTCAATGTAACTAGAGAATTATTAAAGATATCATGAAGAAACTAGTAGAGGGTGATGATCCAAACTATGAGAATATAATTAAATGTAAAACCATTATAGATATAATTTCATATTTAAATATAGATGTCAAACTAACTGCAAAACCATTCCATATATATTTTAATATTTATATATATTATCATGTAAATTACATACAAAATTCATGGGGGGAGATCTGTAAACATTTAGACATCCCCATACCTATTCTATTTCCTAAATAAAAAAGATAAATTCTCTGAAATTATGTGGGATACATTATAAATAACTTAAAACCTTACAAAACCAGGCTAAAAACTTCAAGATATCTTTTGAGATAGGACACATACCAAACTATCTATTCCATTCTCCTACCCAACGACATCTTAGCAATAATTTCCACATCCGAATTTTCCAGGCTTTACGTAGAAGAAGAAGATAATTCCATGCAACATTCAGGTATTTCTACCTTGGTGCTCTCTAAAAGCACGACCTCCTAATTATTTTCCAAAGCTTCCATCCCACATGCAATTGCGTGCACACCTCTAGCCAGAGCATGGATATGAAACTGAATGCTAACTAGTTACTCCTCTAATCCTTCGTGTTATTTGTGTAGAATAACCTGGCTGGAATAATTAGATAAGATATTGGTTGTGAACAGTCTTTTGGCCATGTCAAACATAATACTTCTGCCAATTGATTGATTTGGGTCAATCATTAGTTTCCTCGTGCTTTCACATATGTATGCCTCTTTATCCTCTTCGAAGCTTTTCGCAAGAGAAAATAATTTCTCCAACGAACCCCTATGGTGGGATTCTTAATTTTACCATCCATCAAGGAAGAGAATGAAACTCCAACCACTTATCCAATTAAGAATCTTTTCCTTTTACGGCTTGGACCAGCTTCCACTCCATCCACATTCATCATACTATCAAAATGAAAACCACCTGTTAGAGCTCCTGAATCCTTACCACTTAAAATTTCCCAAAATATACTTACAGAGGTGACGAAATGCCCCTGCCAAACACAACTTATAACACTCCACAAAAATTCACTTCGCACACGTGTAAGGGCACGAGGTAAAACCTAGATTCCAAGAGAGGATAAACCCTTACAAAAACATTAACATCCCCTTAATAGTTATAAATGCGTAAAAACATTCATCATCAACAAAATTCACAGAATAAATCATAACAAAATAATTTTTTTACACAATACCTATGAACACACTGTTTTTTGAGGTGGTTGAGAATTTTTTCAATTCCTTAAAATACCTTAAACCGATGTGAACAATTTGTGTAGCAGTTAGTTTGAAGTTGAGAGCATAATATGACTTAAAAAAATTAAAGTAAGAGAGTTAAAACATAATGGTTGCGAGGTAATGCCACTAAAGCTTATCTAAGTAAATTAACATTAATCATATTAGAATTCACTAGAAATAAAAATGTTGTGTATAATTATTTATATATTAACATATCTATTATCGTTTAAATCCTTTAATGTATTATAAAATTACTAAATATAATCACACATATTATACATAATATCATTATTAAGATAGTCACACACATTATACAAAAAAGTTGTTCTCAAATAAATTTTGGGACAAATTACATAATTTTCTATTTTAGATAATTAAACGCTTTTGACCAGAGCTATGAACCAGAGGGTTGATGGGTCCCCACCCTACAAGTATTGAAAGATTTGATCAATTATCATTTTCAAAATATTTTTAACATTAAACCATGCATAACTAGAAAAAAATTGTTTTTTGATTTCAGGGAAGTCAACATTGATCAACAGAACAATAAATAGTACAAATTTCTATTTTTTACGTGCTAGCATCCGCTAGACTTAATTTTTGATTTGGAATAAGGTTCTTACCATTGTTAAAATGCATTTAAGATTAAACTATGTAGATTTGAGAAAACTAGTTTTTTATTGGGTCCATGATCCATGATTGTCTCTTCACCCTTAGGAAAAAATGTTTTTCTTGCAAAAAAAGGATCACGCACAACAAATATTTAAGAACTTTAAGGTAGTTATTTTATTCCATATAAATGCACAATACATTGTTGGAATTGGAAGCAAAGTATATAATTCAAACGTCAATGGCGTGTTTGAAAGTTTTTAATGATCTACACATGTTCTTTTGTTCACCTGCATGTTTCAACCATGTACATAATTCAGTGCAAATTTTTGAATCAGTCTTATAGTTTCACTCAAATATCCAATATGATGGGGTTTTGAGAGTAATTTATTCTTTGAATTTGTGCGACAAGAATCTCGCGTCATCGATCAAAGTATATTGTTTTCACCATAGACATTACCAAAAAGGTCTATTATCTTCTGACTAATATTTGTTTTCAGCTTATATTGGTGACATCCCCAAATGAACTTGAAGTGGGTATCTCGTAGCCAACTAATTTTTTTGATGAACATGTACTTCACCATTATTGACGCCATAAATGAAGACCATAATGCAATGTAAACAATGTCTTAATGCAGTTCTTATTAAATAAACACTAAATACTTGTTCAAAGTATTCAATATTCCCAGATCTAAAATCTGAAACCATATTACGAGCTATTTTGTCATCAATACTAGAAATTCCAAACAGTAAACCTTCAACTCCAAAAACTAGTAAGTTCTGATGCTTCCCAATTTGATCTATAAAGATAACTCAAAATTAATGTAAGCTTCCAAAATTGATAAAAAAACATGTCAACATATTATTGTGATAATATTTTATTTGGGTAATTCACACAAATAACTTATAAAACTATAATATCAACTTAATGAAAATGAAGATATAAAAAATGCCAAATTTTGAATTTTAATCTCAACATATAAAATAAAGAGTGACCATATGCATGTACAAATGAATATCATTGTAAAAAAAATTGAAATAATTAATAATTATATAATATTTTTGTGTTGCACTGTTTTGATGCCCTCTACAACACTTAAACCCTGAGACAATATCTGTGATATGTTTGTCTACAAATTGGTCATCAATCACATATCTTTGAAACAATTTTATTCATTGGATTTCCTCTGCACCATAAAATTTTCGGGATGGTTTCCCTTTTGGCTTATTGTAATACACAATTTGTATGTAGGGCCGAAAACAATATCCTCGCTACTCCAAATCTTTTGGAGATATTTTATTGCATTTGTGTCTTCTAAAGAGCAATGTTATTTTCCCCAAAAAAGAAATGGTTTCAATTCAGATACTATTTTTTTCAAATCTTTATCAACTTTTCAACTTTGGCAGAAGAGAGATAGCTAGACCAAAATCCCACTTCACATTTTGCTGATAGTAGCTTGAAAAATTACTTGAAGTAACCTCACAAGTTGATAATCTCCATACCAAACTTGAATTTCATCATTTCCTTATGGGATTGGTTTTTCTCATATAGAAAACTGTCCAAATTTTAAATAATCCTTTTGGCCAATTACATAGAAGTAATGTTTTCTCAATTGTCCACAATTTGATATTAACTAATTCAAATAATCAAAATTTTAGTAGGTTAACACTTACTGATTGAGATTCCAGTTGGGATTCCCTCGCACTCTCCCTCCGTAGGTTCTTGTGATGCACATTCTATATCAAAAAATATTAATCAATTCAAAATAAATTTTAAGTTGAAGTAAAAAATACTTGATACAACTTGCTTTTATACAATATTCTACTCTTTGCTAGACAATTTTTCATATATATAGTTGTATGTTAGCGACCACTAGGCTTAATCCATTAATGCCTAGACTATGTTTGGGTTGACAATCTTTGATGGGCTTAGTGACCACTAATGGTCAACTACCCAGAAGTAATTGTTTTTTCAATTCTCCACAATTTAATGTTAATCAATTAAAAAACGTTAATCAATTGAAAATAAATATCATGTCGACACAATTAAATTCGTGATACAACTTTCTTCTATTTAATGAAAAAACTTTTGACAGAAAATATTACATCGATATAGATGTATATTGGCAACCGCTAGGATAAGTCATTACTTCCTGGACTATGGTTGGCTTCACATTCTTTGATTAGCTTAGCGGCTACAAATGGCCAACTGCACAGAAGTAATTTTTGTCAATTGTCCACAATTTAATATTAACCAGTTAATTTTTGTTTATAATTTCACATGACTATCACACAATTTTCTGTCTACGAATCCATGTGTGACGTGTTAATAACCTTCCCGTTTGGCATAAAATTTGATTTTTTTGAAGTTTTATTAAAAATATGTAAACAATGACAATCAAAAACTTGTTGTAGTGATAAATTTATAAAACGAGTATTTCCCACTCACCTTTTATAGATTCATTGGATGGATGGTCAATGACATATGGGGAAACAATTTGACTGGCTTGGGACATGTTAAGAATGACATTATCTCAATTGTTTGTATGTGTAGAGGAAGAGAGGATGTCTTCCTGTTTTGGTTGGTTTTCTACATAAATATTATATGTATCAGTTCAAATTCATTAAACTAATATAATTGCTTAATGTGATCTTTATCAACTTCCCATTTTTCAAATGAGAATAATAATGTTTAAAAAAATTATTGATCATGTGATTCAACAATAAAAGCCACAGATAAACCCGAGTCAACCAAAGCATGCAATGTAACACTACTGCGCTGTAACGTAATATTATCGAAGAATATTCGGAAGAGATTCGAGTGAACATATGAGACCAAAACTCATCATATATCTTGTAAATAAAAGGATGTGTCTTTCCTTGTGGGCCAATTTTGCTTGCAATCACAAATTACTGTGAAATTTGGTCCATACTATCCATGATGATTTCTTCTCTATCCCCATCGTCAACATCACGATTGTGCACATTAGTTATTGTGTACATAAGACAAAAGCTCTTAAATTTTTCATGGCTATCGTAAAATCTATAACAGCTTTCCACAACTAATTCACCCTTGTCTTTAATTTTTTCATGTATTTTTTTATCATCTCTCTTAACATTTTTGAATAAGGAACGAATAAGATCACAATAATGACACAATTTAGTAGACTAGATCCGACAACTGTAAACAGATCCATTATTACATTGGAAGTTATTAAACTACATATATTGCAAAAATTTGTGATCACACATTCTGCATTGAATGGATTAGTTGACGAAATAGATGATATTGTTGTCTAGAGCTGGAAGGGATATGCACATTGACATGTAAACTATTCAGTGTCTTCCATCCTTGATGGAATTTGTTGTTCCATTGATATCACATAGTTATCTATAATTTTTTGAGCTACCAGTGGGAGAACCTCTGACACTTCAACATTAATTTTTTCTTTTTCTCAAATTTTCACTTGCTCCAGAATCAACTTTAATTTTTCCTTTATTCTCTTTTCCCAAGATTATACATAATTTGTGGTAGCGAGATTCATGTAGACCAAAATTTTCAATAATATTATTTTCAATGCATTCTGTCAATACAATATTACCTGGATATTTATTTTTCAAATATTTTAGAACTTTTCCTCTCATTCTTCTTTCTTCGTTTATTCTTTGGCAGTAAGATTCAAAAGCTCTGCTATGACGCATGCTTAAATAGATCCACTTAACCATACTTTCCCTGATTTCACTTTATCTACTAGTAATAAAAGCTCCTCATTGTTCATTGCTCTTGCATCCTTGAAGGAATTTTCCGTGAACCTTGCTAGTGAATTTGGATGAAATTTAGGATGGTTATCCTTAAAAGAACAAGCAAGCCCAGCTGATTTAAGCAACTCAATGTTTGTTGTCTATTTTGTCCATATGTCCTCAAATAAAAATAGTAATGTCCATTTGTCAGAAAGACTCTTTGTCTTAGACACTTTGAAAATAACAAGACATTACTTCTCGAAACACTGCATTGAAAGAGAAAATAGTATATTTACTTTCTACATATTACAAAAACTAAATTTTAAATACAAAGGCATTAAATTAATTTTTTTTAGCCTCCACTCCTTTTTCTTTATGTTTCCCACTACGGGACTCCAAGGACATCCTAGGTATCTCCAAATCATTCGAGCCTTGTAGAGTACATAAATAAAATTGGATTCAACCTAATTTTTGTTTACCTCGTTTTGTTGCTTGTAAGTATAAATACTTTTTTCATCAGACACTTTTGAAGACATAATACGAGTGTTTCTAAATTGTAGCATAGTATGTAAGGAATTGTATTTTCTTTCAACTAATTTTTTTTTAGAGCAGAAATGGTATGTTGGCCATCAAGAATGTAGAACTACGCATCATTCCTTTTTAGGTCATCTAAATACTCTAGTTGCACAAGTTTATTTGTAGAATGTAAAAAGGGAAGAAAAATTGCACCCCTATGCGTAGGAATAACATTAATCAACATTGAATGGATGATAAGGTCAACATTATAATAATGTACAAGAAGGTATTGATGTTGGTGCTCGATTTGATCTTGCTCTAATTTGTTCAAAAAATCTTTCAATCTTCTGTGGTTTGAAACATTCTTCTATCTCCTCTGAATGGATGGGTGACAAAGGTTTATCTTCATTTGTATGCTATTTGTAAATCCATTTCCATGGTCGTGGATTAATGTTGAACCATAATATTAGTTACATAATTCTCCTGTCCTTGTTGAAAAATTTCAATTCTTGGGCGTGAATGGTGGAGTTCCCCTGTATTTTACTATTTGACAAGAGTGCATTTTTCCTCATAAAATTTTATCTCAGCATTAGAAAAATATGTGGTCTCCTTTGATTGGCCGAGGCATGGCAGATATATTCGGAAAACTTATCACTTTTGATTATATTTGTAAAAGGGTTAAAATTGGTCCCGTCGTGCCATGCTGAGTTCTGATTATCAGTTCAATCGGTTTATCAAGTGGCAAAGAAAATTTCTTACTTTTTGCCTAGGTGTACACATGTTGTAAGTTACAGTTGTTGTGGAATAGAGTAAAAATGAAAAGAAATTCCTAAGGCCCGCAAGAGGAAACATGGTAGTCTTTAAAAGTCAAAAGGTGAGGAAGCGGATCATTGGGTTACTTCAAAGTTTTTTGGCTTTATTTTTGGAAAAAGAGTAAAGTCATAAAGTGAAACCGCGACTCCACTGGGGATCATAAGAAGGACACGTGGTAGCTTTGAAAATTCAAAGGTAGAGGGGATGGCGGATCAGTCGGAGAACCTTTGAGATATTTTTTGGCTTTGTTTTGTAAAAAGAATAAAATTATAAAAGTAAGACCGTGACTCTGTTGGGTGCCAAATAGAAGGACATGTGTTGGATTTATGCTTAAAATTCAAGGGCAGGAGCAAGCAGATTGGCATCGTAGTATTTTGAATATTTTTGACGTTTTGTGAAAAGGAGTTAAAGTTAGAAAAAGGGCTGCATTTCTGCTGGGGAACAAGTGATGTCATATTTGAGTTATGCATTGAAATGTAAATGACATAGAGATGTGCGGCCGTCACTGAGATTTTTGAAAGTTTTTGCTTTATTATGAAAAATTAATAAAGTATAAAAGTGAAGCATGGCTCCGCTAGAGAACAATTAAAGATTATGTTGAAAAGTCAAAGTGGGGATGCGGGCTATCAGAGCATTTTGAAGATTTTTGAGTTTGTTTTTTTTTAAATGGTAAAAGTTGTAAAAATGAATCGTGACCCTATTGGGACACACATCAAATTCTTAAAGAAGAAGGGTAGGTCATTTGGGGAAATTGGGAATTTTTCTTCTTTTTTGAAAAAGGGGTAAAGTTGTAGAATTGAGATGCGACTTATTCAACGCCCAGGCCATTAAGCCATGTGTTGAGCCCATTTTTCAAGGGCGAAGTGGCAGGGAAAAATATGAAAATTTTACATTTTCCCCAAAATTCATAAAATGCAAAAAAGTGCCCCCAGGCCCATTTCGGCTCAAATATTTCAACGTGGATGACTCTAATTTAAAGTTGTAAAAGGAAGAATCAACAGATGTTGTGCATTGCATCTGATTTTTCCACCATTAACACTCCAAGTCTTCAGAAGATGCAATTTGTGAATCATTTTTCATCATTTTTTGATGATTCCTTGTAATTTTTATCAATGAACTGCAATCGAATGGATTGGGGAGCTCAATTTGCGGAATCTAGGAGGTGTAAAAGTTAAATATTTTGAATTGAAATGGCTCGAGCACTTGCAAAAAACAAAAAATGCCAGATCCAGTAGATCAAAATTCCAGAGGAGTGAATTGTAGAGGGAAAAAGGATGTGGAGAAAGATGTTACATGTGTGAAGGATGAAAAATGTGCTCCCAATTAAAACAATGATGGAAATATTTGAAATGATTTACCTTTTTGAACAACTGGCAACGTTTTGTTGCAAATCTGTTAAACGCTACTTTCTGGGAATCATGATGAAATATGTAACAAACAAAGGTGCTTCGAATATTCTTTTCTTGGGGGAGAAGGATTTGATGTAAATTGAATGCTATAAAACACATGATTGAGTCATGAAAATGGTCAAGGGTTGATTTTCACGAGAAAATTTGAGAAAAGCCCATCTTCTTAAGAGACCATCTGAGAAACCTATTAATTTCTTATGTTTTAGATCCAATTGCGTCAAGTTGGTTGCAATTATAAAACCATTGAAAATATTTGAGATTGTTCAAGAAACTTTCCCTTGTTGATGAATATGATAAATTTCGAATTAATCTGTGTTGATCTTGGGCAAAATTTGTGTATGCTTTTATCTCTGAATGTCTTCAAATATTTTTTTGTTCCTATTGCAGTCTTATGTTAAAATATCTCTGAATCACACAATATTTCATCCTTGTGATAGTTTAGTGGCATTTTCAATTTCATTATGAGAAGAGCTTTCATCTGGTAATGAAATAAACAATTTAAAATCACTTTACCTTCATTTATTGATAAAGATTGTTTGTAAGTCTTTGGGTGTACCTTAGGCATGATGAACCAAATGTTTCTAATGTTTAATTTATTCTTTTAACTCGAGCCTTCGTGTTAAATTCTTGGAGATTGTGTGAAAACATGCAAATCTGGGCCTCCATTGATGGACACCTTCTGGTTGAAGGAATATTTTGGCTATTCTAAAGCTTTCTGTTGTTGAGTTTTCCAATTCTTGTGAAGGTTCTCAAAGATCTGGAAAAGTCATATTTATCTTGCTTAGCCTCCCACCAAAAAATTATTCAAACAAACAAATCCTACCCAAACTACCCCTGTTTGTTATGTGTATCCACAAATGAGAAAATTCCATTGCCAAAATATGTAGAAGCAATCAGGTTTCAATGTATTTAGTAACCTTAGCCTTGTTTTAGAAAATATCTCCATTCTTTAGAAGTGACAACTCATGAGAGTTAAATTATGGTGCATTGATCATATTTTCTCAAGGTTTTCTTAATTAAATTTGTGCAAAGAAGGATCTCTTCATATCCTTCATCAAATGAGGTTACAAAACAGGTCCTCTCACCCTAGTTGAAAGGCAAAAACTAAAGTAGTGAGGATAGATCAAATCCTCTTTAAGGTTTTATCCATTTATCCAATGCCTGAGTGACAGAGAGCGAGCTAAATCACTTTCCCTAGCTACAAAATGACTTATGATTTGTCTGTCTCTTAGTTTCTTGCTAAATCCTTGATGTTGCTCGACTTTTCTGAGGGAGAATCAATTTGGATACCATCACCAAAGTGGTGCTGATTCTGGGGATGATTTGAAGTCTTTGAAGTATTTGAAATATTTGATCAAATGCATACACAGACAGACCCTGGTAATGCTTATTACGTCATCTAAGTGCAAATACATTGTTGAAATGTCATCTTATGTTGAAATTTGTAAAAATTCTACGAAGTTACAAGTTCTGTGTGTAATATTTCCAGTTTCTAGTGGATATTGCATTAAGTTTGTGTTGTAAATGATAAATATGGGTAAAGGAAGGTCATATCTACAAGGATTTACAGGAA
Organism: Taxus chinensis; assembly: GCA_019776745.2. Classification (NCBI taxonomy): domain Eukaryota; kingdom Viridiplantae; phylum Streptophyta; class Pinopsida; order Cupressales; family Taxaceae; genus Taxus; species Taxus chinensis. The sequence continues at coordinate 81,663,535 of CM034154.1, read as the reverse complement.
TTATGTGTTGACAGACATTTAACAGATCATTTATACTGCATTTGCACAACTAGGGTGAAAATCCTTAGTGGCGACTCTGTGTTGATTTATTTTTGATAAATGCCAGTGTCTTAAACTGTATCAAGTAATTTTTCACTAATATTTAAAAATATGGAAGGAAGAATATATTTCTTTGTTAACGACCCTACTAGAAGGTTGTTTCCATAACTAGGGAAATCAAATTCTGAAGAAAGAAGATTCTGGAAATTTTTTGTAGATCAAAAGTTAAGAAAAGAGTTATCCATTGTTGAAAGTGATCAACCTGTCATTGAAGATTGCTAAATGTCTTCAAGTGCTTTTGAATTAGGTAGTCTTTTTGTTGATTTGAATTCTCCATCTGGAGAGTGGCCATCATTTTTATTTGAAAATTTTTCTTCTCAATCTATCCCTATGTTTTCCAAAGCTGATAGGTTTTTCCAAGAAGCAGAGCCTTTAGAGGACATTCATTTTGAAAATTATACTCATGTGCCCCACAGACCCCTCAATTCTCATCATTTTGTACCTCCTCAAAACAATATGGCCTAGCCCCCACCCAGACCTCCATTTTTTTGTTAATACCTTTGGCCCTATAAATTTGAGAGGTATGGATGGATATTCCAATGTTGTGCCACAAGATGTTAGAAACAGATTGCCTAAGTTTGAAGGTAATAATGCTATCATTGATGATCAACATTTAAATCTTTTTTTCAAGATGGTGGAAGACTTTGAAATTGAATTTGAAGATTTATATGTAAATTTTTTTATTCATACTCTAGAGGAGGATGCATGTGACTAGTATAAATATTTACAAGAAAATTCAATAGATTCATGGACAAAGATGAAGAATGCCTTTAGATTGCAATATGGAGATAAAACAAACCCTAGGTTTCTTTTATCTGAATTTGAAAATATAAAGAAAAATCCTAATGAATCGGTTCATGATTTCAATAATAGATTCAACAAAACTTTGAGAATATTACCTATAATCTTAAGGCCTAGTGATGAATCATGTTTGATAAAGTATTCTGATGCATTTGATAGAAAGGATGCTTATTATTTGAGGGACAAAACCCTGGAAATTTGAGGCAAGCCTTTACCATGGGTTTGCAGATTGAAAATAACATCAAAGCAATTATAAATCCTCCTAAGAGGGAGGGTATCAAGTTGATCAATCCAGAAAAACCTCAATCAAACAAGGTTGTGGATTTGGAGGAGGTTGTAAAAACTTTGGCAGGAGCTGTTAAAGAAATATCTTATAAGTTAGCTAGAGCAGAGAAAGGAATTGGACAGAGTTCCCAAGGTCAACACAAGCCACAAGGTCAAGAAAGATTTGGAAATCATCCTAGAGGTTATCAGAGATCCGATGATAGAGGTAAAGGGGACCCATGGGGTCAGGAAATAGATAGCCCTAAGCCCATGAAAATAGATTGGTGTGTGATCCTTTGACTGCTAGAGTTGTTGTTGTGGAAGAAGCCAATGAAATTGAATGGTGTGATAGATGCTTCTTGCCACATTCTCCATGCGGTGAAGACAAGGAAGTTGAAGGAAGACTGATGATGATGAAGCATAGATGATGATGTCTGCATGATGGGTTGCTCTACAAGCTCACAATAGGGAGAAACTTCAACTGAATTAATAAGTGTCAGAACTGCTGAAGGTTTCTGGGATTGCATTCACCGGGTATTACCTCTTCCTCCTACTCATGATTTTGAAATTGATATGGTACAAGATTTTGAATTTTCTAATCATGATTTTGAATACTTGAGGGAATTAATGATTAAGAAATATGATGGAGGAATCCCTTCTGAAGAGGATAGGTAGTTGTTAATGAATGCCCTGGTTTCCCAAGAAAAAGAGTATAACACTTGAAGTAAAGTTGTCAAAGGGGTAGGGCCACAAGCCAAACAAAAAAAAATCCATTGCTTACCAGTATCCCTAAAGAAACTCCTAAGAAATATGCATCTGGAAAAGGCCTTGTTTCCCCAAAAAAAACATATATTCCTCCTCATGCTCAGACTGTGAAAAATATCGTGCCATCAGATGAATTTTTCAACCTCCTGCCTAGTACTTCCTTGCCCAAATATGCTCCTTGCGACATTGCCCAAATCTTGAGTCAAATCAAGGTTTCTGTTCCTATTGTTGAATTGCTTAGAATTCCTGAGCATAAGAAAAGAGCCTTTGATTATTTGGGATTCAATTAAGAAAATATTACCGAAGGTAGAAATGTGAATAATGTAGAGGCTCCTCCTATCATTACAGAGTTAGAAAAACCACCAACATCGGAGGAACTTGGAGAACCACTTGAGGTTTATTTGGGAACTTCCTTGGTTGAGTCTCAGCTGAGTGTAGATCCATTTTTCACCTCCTTAATTATTAAAGACATGTTGTTACACAACTACATGTTTGATTATGGAGATTCATGCAACATCATGCCTCTTGAGGTCATGGATGAATTAGATACCAAAGTAACAACAAATTATGGGAAATGTACTACCATGGATTCAAGAGCAGTTCCAGTGGTTGGATGTGTCAAAGGGTTGATAGTGCAACTTTCATCTTACCCAGGAAAATACTTAACCATGGATGTTGTCATTGTTGATTGTCATGCCAAATGGGGAATGTTGTTATCTAGAAAATGGGTGGCCAGTGTGGGTGGATGTGTGCAAATAGACATGTCTTATGCAACCATCCCAATTGAGGGAATCCTTGTGAAGTTATATGGTGAAAATAAAATGTTACATCTCATTGAGGATCCCAATAATGCTTCCTATGAAGTGTTATACACAGACATTGATGCTGATAACTTTGTTGGCTATGCTGATAGTAAAGAGCACAAAATTGAGGAGTGCAAGTTTTCTGAACAAGTAGGTTCTCCTTGGAATTTTTTGTTTGATGGAGCTTGTTCTAAGTTTGGTAATGGTGCTGGTATTGTCTTGATATCTCCAAGCTAGGAAGAGTTTGTTTTTTCTTTTAAACTCAACTTTGAGTGCACTAACAATATTACAGAGTATGAGGCATTGTTATTGGGTTTAAGAATTGCTTGGAAATATGGTGTCAAGGATATCATTGTCAAAGGGGATTCTGAATTGATAGTCAAACAAATTAGAAAGTTGTATGCAACAAAAAATCAGAGAATGAAGTAGTATAAGCATGCAGTCTAGGATTTCATCAAAATGTTTGACTCTTTCAACATAATACATCATGATAGGAAATACAATATTGTGGAAGAAAAGTTAGAAGTGTTGGGATCTAGATTTGAAAATTGTACAATATCCCCCTATTGTGAGTATGATATTGAGATATTAACCAGGCCATTTGTCCTTGACAACATCAAGCATTGGCAAGTGTTCGAAGATGATTCCCAGGTCCAAAGGTTTTTGCAGAACCAAGGAGAATTTTTTGATCAAAATATAGATTGGGAACCAATGGTCTGTGTAGCTGAAGGAAAGGAGACATTATTTGGTAAAGATATCATTCAGTTGAAGACTAATACTATTCCTAGAGGGTTGGTAGCACTTGAATCAAACTTTGATAATGCTGATTGCTTGTCAATAGACACATGTTGGACTTGAGGGATGTGGAGGAACATGACCTGGACATGAAGGAGAAACCACAAAAGGTATGGTTGGCTTGTAATTTGAGCAAGGAGGAAAAGAAATCATATGTCCAAATGTTGAAAAAATATCAAGACTGCTTAGCATGGTCGTATTCTGAACTGAAAGCATATAGAAAAGATCTTTTTCAGCACGAAATTCCCATGGAAGCTAATTGCCAAGACATTTAGGCAAAATCAAAGACCGATCAATCTACTCCTTTACCTGAAGATGCAAGAAGAGTTGAAAAAGTTGAGGGATGGAGGAATCATTCATCCTACAAGGTACTCCTCATGGGTTGCAAACCTAGTACCTGTTAGAAAAAAGAATGGAGATATAAGGTTGTGTGTCGACTTTAGAAACTTGAATAAGGCATCGATAAAAGATAACTACCCTCTACCAAATATGGAGAATATGTTACAATTGGTGACTAGTTCTGAGTTATTGGTATCTACCTTGTATGGTTTCTTTGGGTATAACCAGGTGGTTGTAAAGCAATCAGAGAGAATCAAAACTACCTTTACCACTCCTTGGGGAACCTATGTATATGTCAAAATGCCTTTTGGTCTGATGAATGTTGGAGCCACATTTCAAAGAGAAATGGATGTAGCTTTTTCTGGTTATATTAATGACTTCATTGTTGTATATCAGGATAATGTGACTGCCTTTTCTAGGAAAATAAATGACCATCTGCAACACTTGGAAAAAATGTTGTTAAGATGCAGGGAGTATGGTATTTCACTTAACCCTAAGAAGTTCCATTTTGGAGTTTAGAAAGAAAAGTTTCTTGGAAACATTGTGTCAAAGGAAGCTGTCATGATTGATCCCGAGAGAGTGAAGGCCATTAGCAAAGTTCCTATTCCATGAACCAAGAAGGGAATTCAATCGTTTTTTGGGAAAATAAATTTTATTAGGAGGTTTATCTCCAAATTTTCTGAACTAACCATCCCAATCACTAGCATGCTGAAGAAAGATCAATTTAACAAATGGGAAGAAACAACCATTCAAGCTTTTACCGGAATCAAAGAGGCATTGAAGAATGCTCCTATTTTGGCAGCTCCAGATTATAATAAGGCTTTCCAAATGTTTTCTTTTGCTTTAGAAAATACTATTGCATCTATGTTATTGCAGAAGGATGATGAAGGAGCTGAAAGACCAATTTCCTTTTTCAGTAAGGCATTACAAGGAGCTGAGTTAAAGTATACCATCATAGAGAAGAAATAATTTTCTTTGGTAAAAGAAACAAAGGTTTTCAAGCCATACATTTTGAGTTCTAAAGTTATAGCCTATGTTCCCCACACCATGGTGAAATATATCCTATCATAAATGGAGGTTTCAAGTAAGAGATGCCGATGGGTAAATAAGTTGCAAGAGTATGATATGGATATCCAAACTACAAAATTGGTCATAGGTTTGGGTCTAGCAAAGATTATGGCAGAAAGCAACCTGGAAATAATTGAGGTAAATGAAGTTGAAGAAGAAAGGTTGAATATCCTTGAAAAATTGATAAGTTCTGAATGGTACATGGATATAATTTTTTATCTCAGACATCTACAATGCCCTAGAAATTTAAGTAAAAATAAGAAAAGAGCTCTTATGTTAGCTTCCTAGAAATATGTCATTAGTGATTTTGGGTTAGATTGGAAGAACCCCGAGGGAGTTCTCTTAAGATGTATCACTGAAGATGGAGCCCCTAAAATAATTGCTGATATCCATGGAGGATTTTGTGGGGGGAATTTTGCTGGAAGAGTCACAACTCATAAAATTTTGAGGGTTGGTTATTGGTGGCCGAATCTTTTCAAATATACAACTTTTTTGGTTAGGAAATTTGAAAGTTGCTAGCATTTTTCAGGAAGAATGAAAGCTTCAAGATCCCTCCCTTTACAACCTATATCAATTGAATCACCATTTAAGAAATGGGGAATGGAATTCATTGGTGAGATTTCAGATTCCTCAAGTACTGGCCATAAGTGGGTTTTGGTAGCCACTTATTTCTTCACCAAGTGGGTGGAGGAAATCCCCGCCAAGAAAGCAACTCACAAAATTATCATGGAATTCATTCTGAATCATATCATTTGCAGGTTTAGAGTTCCTGGTAAATTTTTTTCTGATAATGCCATGAGATTTCGAGCTAAACCTTTAGTGGTCATGTGTCATGAATATGGGATTAATTTTACATATGTTTCTAATTATAATCCCCAAGGCAATGGACAAGCAGAGTCCAACAATAAAAACCTATTGAAGATAATCATAAGAACCTTGGAGTTGAACCAAAAAAAGTGGGGTGAGCAGTTGAAGTTTGTTTTTTGGGCTAATAGAATTACTGTTAAAAGAGCTGCTGGAAAAATTCCATTTGATTTGGTGTATGGAACTCAAGCTCTACTTCCCTTGCATATGCAATTGTCTTCATATGAGTTTATTCAACAACTAGAGGATCAAGAGGTTAGTCCCTACGAGGCTTGCATCAATAAAATTGTTGAATTAGATGAAGAAAGAAGAGCATCCCATCAAAGGCATGTGGATTTTAGAGAGAAATTGAAGAAATTGTTTGATAAAAAGGTGAATCCAAGAGCTTTTAGCATGGGAGATCTTGTGCTATTGTGGGATAACAGGCATAAGGATAAGGGGAAACATGGAAAGTTTGATGAATTGTGGATGGACCCTTATTCAATTGACATTTGGATTGGTGAGCACACCTTTTTCCTAAAAGACTTAGATGGGGAATTACTTGAATTTCATGTTAATGGTAGGCATTTGAAACATTTCCTTGATTGATTTCTCAGAATCGAGGTATGCACACTATTGTATAGTGTAAAGTTTTTGGGCTTTCTTTTGTTTTGCATTTTTCTGTTTTGGTTTACCCTGGTTCTTGGCGACAGTTTTTGTTGGTTTCTCAGTTTGTTATTGGGAATTTTTTTTTCTCTGCTGTGCAAGTTGGCTCATGAATCCATTGCTCAACGATTTCTCTGAGCTTGTTCTACTATTTTTTCTTGTGGCACTCGCTGGGAGTGCCCATCCTCAAGTTAGAGATGATGTTGGTGCTCGATTTGATCTTGCCCTAATTTGTTCAAAAACTCTTTCGATTTTCCTGGTTCGTCATTTTTCTTTCTCCCCGAATGGATAGGTGAAAAGGTTTTCTTCATTTTCTTGCTATTGAAAATCCATTTCCATGGTCGTGAATCATGTTCAACCATGTATTATTTGTAAAATTCTTTGTCCTTGGAGAAAAATCCAAATTATGGGTGCAAATGGTGGTTTCCCCTACATTTTACTGTTTGACGGGTGTTTTTTCCTGGTCAAATTCTATCTTATCATCGGGGGATACATGACCTCTTTTGATTGGTTGAGGCACGACGGATCTATTCTACAAACTTGTCACTTTTTGTTTTATTTGCAAAAGGGTTAAAATTGGTCTCGTGGCCCTGCTGAGTTCTAATTGGTTAATCAGTTTATGAAGTGGTGGAGAAAATTTCTTATTTTTCCTCGAAGGTGTACACGTGTCGTGAGTTGAGCATTTGTGGGAAAGCGGGTCTTTTTTGTGCTTTAAGGCATTATGGAAAAAAGGTAAAAATGTGAAAATTTTTCCTAAGGCCCATAAGAGGACACATGACCACTTTTAAGAAAAAATGGAATGGTAGATTTTCAGGTTCCTTTGAGGTTTTTTTGGCTTTATTTTATAAAAAGAGTAAATTTACAAAGTGAACCGCAACTCTGTTAGGGACCAGAGAAGGACACGTGACAGTTTGAAAAGTCAAAGGTAGGGAAGCAGATTAACAGAGCAGTTTGAAGTTTTTTTCCTTTTTGAGAAAAGGAGTTAAAGTTTTGAATTGAATCGTGCCTCCGTGGGGGATCAATTAATGCCATGTTTGAGTTATGTTAAAAAGTCAATGGTGGAGATACAGGCTGTTGGAGGTTTTTGAAACTTTTTGCTTTATTTTGAAAAATAAATAAAGTATAAAAGTTAAGCGCGGCCCTGCTAGAGAGCATTTAAATCCTGCGTTAAAGAGTCAAAGCAGGAGGCCGGGTTGCCGGAGGATTTTGGAGTTTTAAAAATCTATTTTGAAAAATGAAGTAAAGTTATAAAATGGAGCGCGACCCCGCTAGGACCCACATCAAAAGATAAAAGTGGAAGGGTAGGGCGCTAGGGGAAATTTGGAAATTTTTCCTCTTTGTAAAAAAGGGTAAAGCTACAGAAATGAGCTGCGACTCTGTCGAGGTGCAGGTTAAGCCATGTGTCAGGCCCATTTTTCAAGGGCGGAGGGGTAGAGCAAAATGTCAAAATTGTGCATTTTCCCCAAAAGTTATAAAATGTGAAAAAGTGCCCTCAGGCCCATTTCGGCTCGAATCTTCCATGTGGACGGCTCTAATTCAAATTTGAAAAGGAAGAATCAACAGCTATTATGTATTGCATCTGATTTTACCGCCATTAACCCTCCAAGGTTTTTGGAGATGCAAATACACATTGATTTTTGATGATTTCTTGTCGTTTTTATTAGCAAAGTGCAATTGAATGGATATGGAGCTTGATTGTGGATATAAAAGGTGCAAAAGTTAATTATTTTGAATCAAAATGGCTCAAGCACTTGTAAAAAATGAAAAATACTAGATCCAGCAGATCAAAATTACAAAGGAGTGAATTGTAAAGGGAAAAGGATGCAGAGAAAGATGCTACATACGCAAAGCATGAAATATGTGCTCCCAGTTAAAACAATGATGGAAATATTTGAAATGATTTACCTTTTGGAACAACTGACAACATTTTACTACAAATCTGTTAAAATTCACTTTCTGGGAATCATGATGAAATATGTAACAAACAAAGGTGCTTTGAATATTATTTTCTTGGGGGAGAAGGTTTTGATGTAAATTGAATGCTATAAAATGCATGATTGAGTCATGTAAATATTCGGGGGTTGATTTTCACGAGAAAATTTGAGAAAAGCCCATCTTCCTGAGAGACCATCTTAGAAACCTGTTAATTTCTTATGTTTTAGATCCAATCGTTTCAAGTTGGTTGCAAGTGTATAGCCATTGAAAAGCTTTGAGATTGTTTAAGAAAATTTCCCCTGCTGATGAATCTGATAAATTTCGAATTAATCTATGTTGATCTTGGGAAAACTTTGTGTTTTCTTTTATCTCTGAATGTCTTGAAATAGTTTTTTCTATTCCTATTGCAGTCTTATGTTAAAATCTCTCTGAATCACACAAAATATCATCCCTGTGATCATTTAGTGGCATTTGAAATTTCATTATGAGAAGAGCTTTCATCTGGTAATGAAATAAATAATTTAAAATCACTTTACCTTCATTTGTTGATAGAGATTGTTTGTAAGTCTTTGAGTGTACCTTAGGCATGATGAACCAGAGGTTTCTAATGTTTAATTGAGTCTTTTAACTCGAGTCTTCATGTTAAATTCTTGGAAATTGTGTGAAAATGTGCAAATCCGGGCCTTCATTGATGCACACCTTTTGGTTAAAGGAATATTTTGGCTATTCTGAAGCTTTTTGTTGTTGAGTTTTCCAATTCTTGTGAAAGCTCTTTGTCTTTATGTTTCCCACTCCAGGACTTCACTCCTTTGTCTTTATGTTTCCCACTCCGGGACTCCAAGGAAATCATAGGAATCTCCAAATGATTCGAGCCTTGTAGAGTACATAAATAAAATTGGATTAAACCTAATTTTTGTTTACCTCATTTTGTTGCTTGTAAATATAAATAATGTCTTCGTTAGACACTTTTGAAGACACAATACGAGCCTTTCTAAACTGTAGCATAATATGTAAGGAATTGTATTTTCTTTCAACTAATTTTTTTTAGAGCACAAATGGTATGTTGGCCATCAAGAATGTAGAACTACACATCATTCCTTTTTAGGTCATCTAAATACTCTAGTTGCACAATTTTCTTTGTAGAATGTAAAAAGGGAAGAAAAATTACATCCCTATGTGTAGGAATAACATTAATCAACATTGCATGGAAGATAAGGTCAACATTATAATAATTTATAGGAAGGTACTGATATTGTAGAGGTGCTACATGGCACCTGGAAACTTCAACTGGAAAAAAATCACCATTGAACAAAAACAATTTAATTTTTTCAGCGGTTGAAGATTCTACTTTCTCAAATATTCTGGTCACTTTTTTCAACAATACCACAGACTTATTATTATTTTTAAGCCCTTGCAACTTTGACTTAGAGGGTTATATCTCTAATTTATACAAATAAGATTTCCTTAGCATTGTAAATAGATTTGCACATTTTGGTGGAGAAAGAAAACCTTTTCTATTCGAATAATGACAAATAGAAGAGGTATTATCGAATCTATAGAATTTTTTGAATACCAAATTCATGCAATTATGAATTTCAAGAGCAGTTTTCACAACTTGTTTTGTCTGAGTGTATAAACATCCTCAAATTCCAACCATATTTAGAACAAGAACAAAACTTAATTTCTCTAGAAGTCTTCATTTCCAGTTTCCTGAACAATGAAAATTCCAGCTCCATATCAAGAATAAGGCACTTGTTCATTGCAACATCAAGGCATTCAACTTGAATACAAAATGCTCAATGATTAATAACTTCATAAGTTAATACCATACCAGTTTCATTAACAACATCATCATCAACAAAAAATAACCACATATCACTGTGATAATTTTCTGAGGAATGCAATTGTACAAACCATTCATCGTCTCTCTCTTTCCAATCCTCTGCTCCTTCAATCAAAGGAATTTACATAAACAAAGTGTAACCAATTAAAGACATATTACCTAAAAAATGAATTAAACAAATTAATAATTCGTAAGTAATTGGGAAGGATAAATATTTATTTTCAATAGTGAAATAACAAGGAGATGTTATATCTTGATGTCATTATTTTCATAGATTAGAAGTCATTAATAATGGATATTTGTAACTTAACGGTCACTAGGAAAGATTTCAACATGTTATAGAGTACAAATGGAAAGGAAAAATACATTGTAGATTAATTTACATCATTTAAGGCTTGTATAGACAATAATAATTTGACTAGTAGCCATTAATCACTATTCCTAATATTATGTTAAAACATTATAATACATGTCGTGTTCAGTGGCCATTGGGCCTTGAATATCATGTCAGAATATCCTAATGTAATAATGAAACTCATCGTTAGTTAGGTATTGTATTTTATGCAAGTGGACTAACAATATGTGAAGAATTGACATTTCTTAGTTTGAAGAATACGTAAAGAAGAGGAGCTCAACATGTCATTGTTTTCATAAATACCACCTGCTATGATAAGGAAGGCCATTTGTTGAAGACTGACATGCATGAGTTATCCACATATTATCCACCGTCTCCCTATTGAATCTCGCATGGGATGGATTAAAACGCCCTCATAAATTGGTCATGATTGTTTTTTTGTGAGGTTTTTTAAAGTATGGAGTGACTTCCTGGTGCATTTCATACCTCTAAAATTGAAATTTAAAAATTTTAAATTTCAGTGTTTGCATTTAGGTCATTTAGGTCATTGTCCTTGGTGGAAGTAGATTGGTTTAGTCATGCTTATGGTAGACGTAAAACATTCATGCAATAATGAACTAGGATATCTTGTGGGAAAAAATAGTGATGTGAATAATCAATAATAGTAAATTAGTAGAAAATACTTGCAGTTGGAAAGTATTCAGGAAAATCATTTCTATTTATTTCCTCTCTAATGTAAAAACTAGCTTAAAGGTTTCCTGTCTCAAATGGTCGTTATGTTTCACTACATATACTCGAGAGAGACATAGCCTTATGTAGTTCTCATAAGATATATTGTGTATAAGACATATTCCATATCTTTTCTTATCAAGGAAAATGGTTGGTGATTGCTAAGCTCCATGACTTCCATTAGTTAGTAGCCTCTATATTTTGTCGGAATCTATTTTAACTTTGAGAATAAAAATCGTAAGGATGAAGCCTTATGTATTTCTCGTAGGATATATTTTTATATCATGTAATTCATGTTGGTTCATATCAAGGAAAATATTAGTGACTACTAAGCTCCATTACTTATTGAAAGGAGTAGTTTGGTGCTCTCTAGGATTTAATGTTTCTATTTTTCAAAGATATCGACCTAATAAAAATTCACTGTCTACCTTAGCGACATAGATAAGAGTTAGACCATAGTAATGGAAATACATAATTTAAACATGAAGAAGCATGCCTATCATCTTGGCCATGCGTATTTCCATAAATTACCCATTAAATAAAATAGTCCTAAACAATTTACTGAAAATCAAGGGCGAAGATGAAAATAAATATTTCTCAGAAATAAATGTTCCAGGTCCGTGAACAATAATTCATGCTGTATGTTTACCAATTATTCTTTAATGAGAAGGCTAGCGGTCATTAGCCTCTATATTGTCCACGAATCCATTTTAACAAATGAAAAAAACAATCTTAACATCTTTGTTGTCATTATTTATAATTATATTGTATTCGTTGAGCTATCCATGACAGAGAAGATTCCACATACCTTTGATAAGGTTAACGCCTTATGTAGTTCTCATTTGTTATATTATGCATAAAACGTAATTCATATATTTTCATATAAATAAAAATTCTTAGAAACCGATAAGCATCGTTAGTTAATGAAAGAAAAGGCTTAGTTATTACTAATTTCAATAGTTTCTAGTAATAAACATAGCTAGATAGTTGGGAAATGTTAGATCATAGTAACAAATGTACATCATTTAAACTTGAAGAAGTATCCTGTCCGTCTTGGTCTTGCATAATTTCTTAAAATCATCCTTCAAAGAAAATAGACTTAAATGATCTACCAAATATGCAAGGCGAAGGTGAATAGGATTATCTCTCAAGATTAAATGATGAAATTCTATTACATTGATCTAATCTTGTTGATATCCTATTGTTTTATTTCCATTTATATGCTTTCTATTATAAGGATTCCCACTTGTGTGTTTGATAAAATCAACAAATTTTTGATAACTTATCTCTGGAAAGGAACCAATGAGGAAAAGAAAATACCTATTGTTAAATAGGTCAACGTTTCATTTTTTAAAGATTAAGGGGAAGCAGAGATTTTGAACTAGGAAAAATAAAATTATGGGTGTAAGTGATAAATGTGTGTGGCGGCCTCTTTCAAATCCTCAAAGCATGTATGGAAAGATAGACATGAAAAAAATGGGTGATCATTTTCCAGAGGCTATTATGGTAATTAATAACTTGACTAATGACTAGAATTTTAGTAAATTAATAAATGTATAAATCAATAAATTAAAGTGTTGGAATGTTGTTGGTTCGTGGCTAATGACTTGAATAAGTGCTTCAAGCCCATTAAAGTGGAGGTTACGAAGGTTTGATCTGATTCAGATAAATAATTGCTTCTAAAATCTGCGAGTCTGTATCTTTGTTTTGGTTGTTATATAGCATTGTTAGTTCCATTGTTATCGGATCATCTTGTCTATCTTACTAGTCTGGGTTTTTTTGTATTCCCAACTAATTGTGTTTTGGCATAGGCCCTTACTTTTTCTAAGAAAATTATTTCTAGACCATTTGGGTTTTTAGATTGATCCTTTCATTATATCTGTAATATAAAGGGAAAGGGATCCTTCAACCCTCTTTTAATTTTAAAAAATAAGAAATCATTAATAAATTTTTTTGTTATGTGTTGTACTAAGTAATGTAAATAATTAATTGATATTAAATTTGGTTTGTTTTAAGTTGTTAATTTGTTGGTAGAAGTGAAGACTAGAGGCCATTAGTATCTATATATTCTAGGATATCTTTCCATTAAAGTAAAAAAAATCTTTATAGCTTTAAGATAGAGGAGATAATAGTGAATTGATGGATATCTTCCCATCACTGTAAAAACAAATTTGAGTTACACTACATCATGGTGGAAACTTGGAATCCAACATGGGTGATAATGGTTGAACATTGAATATTTAATAATAACAAATCTTACATGTCATGATGTGGTTGGGTGTTGTCATTAGGTGCCTTTTATAGTTCTAAAAAGATATACCATGTATATCACATAATTCAAATCGGTTAGTATAAAGGAAAATGCCTAGCGACCGCTAGGCTCGATTATTAATTGAAATTAATGGTTTCCCGATCTCAAGCCTTAAAATTTTCTTATTTTAATATTAGAGATCGAATAACAAAAAAATCATGGACTACCCTGGCATCTGCTAGGATCCTAGCGACGGATAACCTACCTAGCAGGCGTTAGTCTTGAGATTATGTGTTCGACTATGTGTATTCTAGAAAATCATTAATATTTGTCTTTTCTTCAAATATTTTTTGTCTTGTCTTGTATTGGAATATCAAAGAAAATACATAAACATCCACCCTAGTGGTGGCTAGTCTTGGAACATCATATTGTAGAATCTAAATATAATAATGGAGCTTATTTCAGTTTTCAGGAAAGTCATTAATAATTGTCTTGTATATAAGACATAAACTATCCTAGTAACCCCTAACCTCAAATATTTGTGATGTTGCAACAACACTACTTAATAATCTTCAACCTTGGTGGTCTATATGTTTCAAATCTCATGTGATAGACTTAGAATATCATATTGAACTTAGCGACTGCTAGGCTTAAAATTTCATTTTGAATTACGTGTATTTAGGAAAGTCATAAATATTTATCTTATATTGGAATATTTGTTGTCTTCTCTTGTCTTGGAACATCAAATAAATGTAGTAAGCATCCACCCTAGCAGTCGCTAGTCTTTGAAGATGTAAAATTTAAATATAATAATGGAGCTTAGTTAGTTTTTTAGTCGAGTTGTTACTACTTAAACTATATGTGAGACGATAAATATTCTAGTGGCCGCTAACCTCAAGATAGTGTTGTAAAATTTAAATATAATAATGGAGAATAGTTATTTTTTCAATTGATTTGTTACTACTTGTCCTGTATGAAAGACAACAAATATCCTAGCAGTCGCTAACCTCGAGTATTTGTGATTTTTCACCATCCCTATGTAATTATCTTTGACCTTAGCGACCGGTAGGCTTCAAATTTCATGTTAGGTTAGGAATATCATGTAATAAAATTTGAGTAGCATGTTGTATTCAGAGGATGGAAGGCTAAAAATTTCGTGTTGGAGCTTAATTTAGTTTTAAGTTTTAAGTTTTCATTTGATTCGTTACTCACTATTTTGAATGCAAGACAAAAATTATCCTAGCGGACGCTAATCTCGAGTCTTTGTTATGTTACACAAAATCAGTGGAATAATCTACAACCTTAGAAGCCGCTAGGCTTCAAATATCATGTGATAGAATTCAAATAATATATTGAACTCAGTTTCCACTAGGCCAAGTAAATTATTTTGAAATATGTGTATTGAGGAAAATCATTAAAATTTATCTTGTCTTGGAATATTTGTTGTCTTGAAACATCAAAGAAATAAAGTAAACATCCACCCAAGCGGTCGCTATTCCTAGAAGGTAGTATTGTAAAATCTAAATATAATAATGGAGCTTAGTTAGTTTTTCAGTCGAATTGTTACTAATTGTCATGTATGTAAGGAAATAACTATCCTAGCGGCCACTAATCTCAAGTATTTGTTATGTTACACCAATGTTACTTAATAATATTCGACATTAGTGACCACTAGGCTTTGGATATCATGTTAGGATTCAGATATCATTATCCAAAAATATAAATATAATAATGGTGTTTAGCTTGGTTTTCAGGCAAGTCGTTACTAGTTGTATCTTATGCAAGTCAACTAATATCTTAGCAGCCGCTAATCTCCATTCTTATTTGAATAAATGTATTCAGGAAAATATTTAATCTTTGTCTTGTCTTGTAATCACTACGAAATGTCGTAAACATCCAGCTTAGCGGTCGCTAGTCTTGGAATATGGTATTGGAGAATTTAAAAATTATTAGATTAAGTTGGCTCAATTATCAAGTAAGTTGTTACTAATTATTTTCTACATGAATGTTTTCGACAAAGAATAATTATACCTTGGTGGTAGCTAGGTCAAACAACATTTTCCTTGATTGACTTTACAAAAAGATATATAAATATATGAGTACAATCTTGTATCAAAATATTTCAAAAAATTCTAAATTCAACCAATGATATGTAACATAATAAAAATATATGGCATAACTTAAGGTCCAAAAAAGTAAATATATGTAAATATAAATAGAATGATTTAAATTTATATTTAATAATATTTAGGATTACATATAATATTCTTACCTTTTATTAAACATAAAAATCTTGTTAAAGACATTACATTTAACTATTGCTACGTGGGAAAACAAATATATATATATATATATATATATTAACGTGGCAATTATGTAAACATTGAACATTGAAATCTTTAGTCACAAATATTTGTTTCATATTAAAAAAACATTAAATGAGGTTAAAATGATTACCTAAACTATACAAAATTAAACCATTACGTTTTTTAAAAAAAATGAATATGTGACTCATGTTTTGCAGTTGGGGATAGATGCCACCACTTACGGGAAAGAATAAACGCAAGAAGGAGAATGAAAAATCCACAAAAAATAACCAGAGAGACACATAAAAGGGCTAATAAGAATACATGAGCTACGGTAGAACATAAAAAATGGGTTTTCCATTCAAGAATAAATATTCTAAAATGGATTACATTTTCTTCGGTCATGGCAGGACAAAAAATGTGGTTTTAGAAAGAGCAGCGTGTTTTGACAAGGAGATGAAACGGAACTGAAAAGGTGGTAAAGGGAAAAGCAGGGATGGATTTCCATGTAAAACACAAGAACTAAGTGAATACACAGTGACTGAAAGTGCCCGCCATCAACTAAGGTACACATACAATAACATAGATGATTTTGATAAATACATTTTTTAGTAATATCTGAAATTTTAACGTGCTTGATAATGTCTGTGAAAGCTCTGTATTCTCTCTTAAACAAACTATCTATGAGATTCTATAGCAACCTCTTTTGTTTTCCTATTTTGATTTCATTCTTTGTGGGCCTACTGCTTTGCATTCATACCTGTGATCTATCCACAATCACTATTTTTTCCTCGTATGTGTACCCCCAAGTGAGATTATAATAACTGCCTCATCTTTCCGTTCCAAGAAGTACTCGAACCAGTAAATTAGTGTTTGTGCGTGTTGTATTTTGATTTCAAGAGCTTCTTTTCTGCGATTTATAAATAAAAAAGAAAACCTAATATATATTTCTCTGGCGTATTTAATTTTTTCCCAATACATTCAATGAAAGAAATGCCAAAAGCTAAAAAATGGGGAGATAGGAAAATTTCAAAATTTGAATTTCCCCTTCATAAAGCGAAAGTGCAAGATTTTGAAATTTACCCCCATTAATATTCACATTTAATTGCGTGGGATAGGAGGAAATCAAATTTATTAATTTTACTTTACGAATGAGTGGGACAACGAAAATTGTTTCTTTGTGAACCCCTGAGAAAATGACAAATATTAATTTAAGCATAATAAAAAACAAATTAGAAAATAAAATTGAGCATTTTAAAACAAAGGTTTAAAGTTTAAGATAACGATATACGCACATTTATTATTAATTTTTATCAAATTTGAATTTGATATTTTTTTTAATGTAGTGCGCATTAATTTATAAAAAAAAAACCACTAAAATATGACACCTTGCAAGTTTAAACCAGTTAATTACACAACTATATAATTGAAACATTTATTAAGAAAAATTTAATTAGCGATAGAATTAACAAATAATTTTAAACCATAAAAATATGTCATATTAAGTTGTAACTGTCATCCATTAAAATTTTAACATATGGCATGAAATTTCTAATACATCTTGTGATCGTCAATATTTTGGTATTAGTTATGTTTTACTCTATAAAAACTAAAACATAATTTTCCACTTCACAATAATTTGAGAGTATCTTATAGATAGGAAATAAATTAGCAACCGCTAAGCTCCATTAGAATGATTTTTTGCAACACTGGATTTAAAATAATAAATACTTATATTTTACAGGGCACTAGGCTATTCTTTTTAGTAGGTGTTAATGAAAAACTTTGCATGTCTTATGGTGTTCATCTATTTGTCGAGCAGAAGCCTAGCGGTCGCTAGCCTCTATAACTCCGAGGTTTCCTTTCTAACAATGTAAATAATTATCTCTATAGTTTTGGATCACTAGAATTTTTCATTAACGATAATCTTATCTTATTGGTTATACAATCCTTTGCACAACCAAGTGCGACACTACATACCCTTGAAAGATATCACAACTTTTGTATTACTCATAAGTTTTTTTGTGTCTAACACATAATTTATATCAGTTCGTAACTAGTAAAATGCTTAGTGATCGCTAAACTCCATTACTTGAGAAAGATCAAACAAACAGTTTGTATAAAATAAAATATTTAGCGACCACTAAGCTAAAATACTTACATAAAGGAATGATTATGTGGAAAATAGGCTAAAAAACTTCTTATTTTGAACATAGCGTTAGAATAAAAAATCATTGCAATAGATATTAGTAGCCGCTAGGCACTTTCCATAATATGTTTCGATGACAAAATATGTGAGAAATGGAAAATTTTTATTTTCAAAAGCTATGGAGGTCTTTTCATAGTTGGGAAGAAAGGTGGTTATTTAAAATGTATTCAAGTTTCTCATATAACATCATAGTGACTGCTAGGCTCACACATTTGCATTTTTTCTTTGTTTTACACATTAGTGGGCGTCAATGAAAAAGCTTAGTGACCGCTAAGCTCTATTACTTATTAAAAGGAGTAGATTAGTGGCCGCTGGGATCAATTGATTTTTAATTTTGAAAATAGAGATCAAACAACAATTCATATTAAATAAAATGCTTAGCAATTGCTAAGCTCCATTAATTATAGAAAGGAATGATTTCATAGAAATCAGGCTAAAAAATTCCTATTTCAAACATAACACTCTAAAAATAGACCATTGTAATTGATATTAGTGGTTGCTAGGCATTTTTCATAATATATTTATATGATAAATATGTGAGAAATGAAAATTGTTTATTTTCAAAAGCTATGGAGGTCTTTGAGTAGTCAGGAAGAAAGATGGTTATTAAAAATGTTTGCAAGGTGCACATACTACATCATAGTATAGAGACATGTCGTCGTAAATGTTGTTGGGGCAAGTTGCATTGTGTATAATAGCATTACTTCCTAAAGGAAAAATTTAAAGTACAATTATGTTTTCAACTTTGTAAAAACATTTTATTTAGATTAGTGACTGCTAGCTCATACCCTTGCATCTATTATTCATTATACATATCGGTGGGAATCAAAGAAAATATTCCTAACCAATAAGCTCCACTACTTATTAAAAGGAATAGATTAACGGCCGTTAGGATAAACTGTTTCTTAATTTCAAAAATAGAGATAAAAAAATAGTTTATATTAAATAAAATGCTTAGCAACCACTAAGCTTGAATACTTACAGAACATAGTCCTAAAAAAATAGATCATATGAATGGATAAAATGCGGTCGATTTACGCATGTTCCATAATATATTTCGATGATAAATATGTGAGAAATGGACGTTTTTATTATCGAAAGCTATGGAGGTCTTCACATAGCGGGAAAGAAAAATGGTTATTAGAAATGTTTATAGGGTGCCCATGCAACATCATAGTGTAGAGACATGTTGTCTTAAATGTTTTTGGGTCAAATTGCATGGTGTATACTAGCATTATGTCCTAAAAAATGAATTTAAAGTACAGTTATGTTTTTTTCATCTTAAAAACATTTTTTTAGATTAGCAACAGCTAGGCTCACACCTTTGCATATTTTCTTCGTTATATCCATTGGCTAGAATAATTGTAAAATCATTTTTTCAAATTAGCAACGGCTAGGCTTGCACCTTTGCATCTTTTCTTCGTCATACACATTAGTGGGAATCAAATAAAAATATTTACATAAGGGACATTTTGTACTCTAAAATTTATGGATGGTTTTTCTTAGTAAGTACAAAAATATGATTATTAAAAGAATTTACAACGTGCTCATACAACATCATGATGTGGAGATATGTCATATTAAATAGTGGATAGGAAAGTAGCATTTGGTATAGTGGTATTATATCGTATTGGCTGAAATTAGAGATCCTTTATAGTTTTGTTTTTGTTAACACTCTTTTATTAGATTAGAGACCACTAGGGTAACACATATGCATCTGATCTTCATAATGCACATCAATTCGAATTAAATAAAATGCTTAGTGACCGCTAAGCTACATTACATATTGAAAGAAATGACTTAGCGATTGCTACACTAAACAATTTTTCATTTACTTAATGAGGATCAAATTCATGAAATCCATATTAATCTCACTACATGTTTATTAGTTTTAACTTTGACGAAATAATCTTATCTTGGGTGTGTCAGCACCGAATTTTGAAAAAGTTATAGATGAAGCCTGTGCATCTATTCCCGAACCACTACGTAAGAAGGAAATAGATTGATTATTCCAATTCCTTTTTAGTGTCTGACATGCATTTGATATCATTTTCTATATCCAAAGTTGTGGGGGGAGTGCAGTGGTATGGAATTGTTAATAGTAACACCACTGAACTCAACACGCCAATGTTGTTCACTGTCTTTTCCCACAAATAAGAATATTTGGGGGACTAAAGGCATTGGGAAATGGGTTCTGAAACATACCTTGTTTTGGGTGCAAAATCCTATGAGTGTAACTTCTGATGGTAAATAAGTGGTTTTCCTAGTCACATCTTTCCCTTTCAATCAAATCTAGCACTGTGCGATATGAGTGTGGTGTGAGACCCACATAGGAAAATTTTAGAATAGGAAATGGGAACCAGATGCCTCCAATTTATGTAGTCAGCCCTTCCTAGTCGACAATGCATTTAGAAAACCATTCGGCGATTGATTAAAAACTATATTTTTGGGCAAGGTAATAAGGTTACATATTTATCTCCATTTGTATGTCTTATTTAAACCATAATGGTGCTGATTTTTAGGACGACTATTAGTGAGAGATTTGTTTAGCACAGTTCATCGTAACATTCTCTGCAACCCATTTCCCCCATGTATGTAGGGTGGTTGAGGGGAAAGTCTCCATTAAATTTTCATTTTGGAAAATTATGGAAGAAAGAGTCTATTGGAAATGGGTAAGCTATGTTGATCTTTCCTTTTAAACGCCATACATAGTTTTAGAGGTCCTGTTTACTTATAAATATGTGGTTTTTCTTTATAAACACCATTATTAGGATTTTGGAGATTTCAGTAGCTCGGAATTTCCCTCATGTGCATTAGGTAGTTGAGGGGAAAGTATCCATTAAATTTGTGTTTTGGAATATTCTGGAGTAGAAAGTTTGTTGGAAATGGGTAAACTCTGACTTTTTTCTTTTTGATGGCCATATAAAGTTTTAGAGCTTTGGTTATCTTGTAAACTTGTTATTTTTCTTTGTAGGTGTTGTTGTTAGGATTCTTGAGCCTCCAAGAGCTCGACGTTTTCCAGTAATGATCAAGTTGTGGCCCTTGATGGCTCGACATTTATGTTTTTTGGCTCATGGTTTGGATCTATTAACTTAGACACTCTTTCTAGTTTACAATCTTATAACAGTCAAGCTTATGGAGGTCACATTGTGAGTTTGATTATTTTTTATTTTTTTTATACTTCCAATAGGCTATTAAGAATTATGTTTGGAGTGAAATTTATTGTCTAGACGATAGCTGTGAAAGACTTCCAATTGTTTTGATGATTTCTAATGTCACATGAAATCCTAGTGACCTCTCTGATAATATACTTTCTGGATCCATTCTGGGATTGGTGGGGGCTTTGGAACATCTTCTAAAATTTTAAGTTATGTCCATATAAGATTTTATATATCATAAACAAGAAGACCAAATTTTATGAATGGATGTTATATTGACTTGATGATTCATCTCAATTATAAATTCAAGGAATTTGAGCAGAAATAAACTAAATGGGTTTTTGCCATAGTAGTTTAGAATATGAGGAGTATAGCGGATAAATAATTTCTTCATACTAAAAATCTAATTATTTAACTCCCAAGATTTTTTTTTGAATCTATATGCTATGTATTTTCATTTCAAGGGAAACTGTGACTTATTGTGCTTTTCTTCAATGTATAGATCTTTGTGTCAATCGATTAACAGGTCCTATTTCTCAAGAGCTTGGGGAGTTACCAAAATTAGTCTCGTTGTATGTTCCTGTCAACTATAGCTTAAATGTAAATTTTTTACAGGATTTTGATGATGTTCAAATAATATTGGAAATGAATCATATGTAGGATAATGAAAAATAATAATTTATCAGGGGAAGTGCCATTGCAATTAGCCAACTGTTTTAGCCTTGACACATTGAGAGGATTCCTTTTTCCACATGTTTCTTTGTGAATTTTTGATATGATTTGAAAATTTAATTCTCTTGCCCTAATAATAGATGATACTGTAAATGGCTCTATTTTTTTTACAGAAACCCCTCATATAATAATTTTTCTGTGGAAATTCCTGTCATTAAATTTTTTTCAATTTTTCCTCCAGATAGGTGTAGATATAAGCACAACTTTTATCTGTGGACCAATTCAGTTTTGTTTCTTATGGTTTTTGGATATCAAAAATTAACTGATGCAAGAAATAGTAGTTATCTTTTAAATAGCTCAGGTTCCAGAGACTTTCTTCTATTTTTATCAAAACATTGAATAACTTGGATATGTATGATGCTGTGTAACAAAATTGTGGCCCAATGCAATGAACAAGATCCATCTCAAAACCGTATTTTTTTGCATCTGTTTTGGTTCAGTACGACTATTACACATAATTATAGTTGTTTATCATTCAAATCATCCAAGCACATTTACCAAAGGCTCTGCAAAAAAATTGGAGGAAGGTTTTAAAAATATCATGGCTAGACATGATTTCATATTGTATGGATTATCAGACAACAAATAAAAAAGAAATATCTTATTACAATTTCTTTATTAACACATCTATATGTTACATTTAGGTTCTCCAAGGTTGGTCATATTACACATGAACACGACTCTTCACATGTACGAGGAAATAATGAGAATCACATAAAATATTAAGGAGAAATATACAATTGGCTATGGTGCTACAAATAATATTTATAAATGTGTTCTAAATAATTCTAAGCCAATTTCTAGAAAAATAATGTATAGTCACTACCCAAAAAGCTTGCATGAATTTGAAACTGAGCTGGAAACAGTTGGAAGCATCAAGCATCAGAGTCTTGATATTATGCATTGATATTCACTTTCTCCACATGGAAACATGTTGTTTTATGATTACATGGTAAACAAAAGTCTGTGGGACATCTTACACGGTGAGTAAAATGATTATGTTATGAACAAAAAATGTATCTATACATTGTATATTGATATTTTAAAATAGAAGAATCTAATCAATCTCTAACCTTCTGATTTTATTAATTTTTATTTTTGTATAGGGTCATCAAAGAAGATTAAGCTAGACTAGGACACTCGTCTAAATTTCGCTCATGGTGCTGAGGAAGGATTACCATATCTTCATCATGACTGTAACCCACACATTGTTCACAAGGATGTGAAGACTTATAACATTATTTTGGATCATAATTTTTGTGCACATTTATTAGAATTTGGTATTGCCAAGTTCATTTCTTCAGCCAAAAACCACACCTATATCTATGTATATAGTTACAGAATTATTCTTCTGGTGTTGTTGAAGGGAAGGAAGTTTTGGATGATAACTAAAATATTTCAACTTCGGTAAGATTTATGTTTGTTAATTTTCTTTTGGATCTTAAACTATACACTATTTAAGTATTTGTAAGGTTTGTTGTTTGCAAAATGGAGAAATCAAATGTGGATTGGAAAATGAACCCAGATTCTATCAAAATAATACAACAACACAGTCTTAGAAACTGTTGATACAAAATTTGCAGCAACCTACAGGGATCTTAGGATTGTAAGAAAAATATTTCAGTTGGCCTTGCTTTTCACCAAGAAACGACCCTCTGATTGATCCACCATGTATGGAATTTCCAAAGTTCTAAAGTTGACATCATCAATGCCTGCTCCTACACAATTTCCTATTATCTGAATGAACCAACTGACCCCTAGTAATAATTACAAGAGGTATTTGGATGGATATACATATTGTAAGCACAAAGATGTTATATGGATCACTAGCATCATTTCTGATAGGCATTTATTTGTGATATTTAATGAGGTGATTTCACAAAATATTGTTTGACAGGAATGACACTTGGACAATGTTGTGATGGAAAAAAAGCATCCCCATGAGTCCTCTCAATCCCGAGGTTTGCTTTTCTCAACGAATGAACTGATTTTCAAGTAAACAATGACTAATTTTTCCTGCAACAACTGATATTTTTTCCATAATAATTCAGACCACTCGGAACCCTTAAAACAGATAAAAGTGTGCCTGAATTTATTTTTGAAGGGGAAAAATGGCTTTTGGGCATTTTTCCCTTTTCCACTTGCCTAAGAGGAATGTTTTTGTCATAGCTAAATAAATCCACTTCTGATACTAGTAGTAGTACACTCTTCTATTTTTATATGCTCGCCTATACTAGTCTCTAATTTAATAACAACTCCACTACTATTTTACTCAACACTACTTGTATCCAAAGTGACAGTATCGTTCAAGAGGCAACAAATGTATTCATGTTTTGTGAAAATTAAATTGTCCACAAAAGGAGACCACTCATCATATAAGATGTACAAATGTATATTAATGAATTTGTAACAAATTCAAAATGTTCAGATAGAACCCTTCAATGTAAAGATTTTGACGAATTAGTTGTGTTATTTTGAGCTAAATATATCATCACAAATCTCATAGCAAGATGGTATATACTTTTATTTTGTATGCATAGGAAACTATTTGTTCTCTAAAGCTACGTGATCAGCAAATAAAAAAGAGACATGGAGCAGTGTATATAACACTGGTTTGAACCTACAAAATATTCTCATATTTACTTTGTTCTCTTAAGCATGCATCATTGATTTAGATTTTAGAATCTTTGAAAATGATATTCCAATCAAATTCCTCAAGAATAACAAGGTCCTGACACTTTTACAAGGCTAAGAGAATGGGCTATGAGAGGTAGACTTGTGAAAACAAATAGTAGAAAATTGCTATACCACATTAAAGGGTGTGATGCAAATGTGGCTCATTCACATGGACCAACATTGGTAAAAATGTGGTGGTATTTCTTGACTCACAAAGAATATAATTGTGGCACAATGAGTCTATTAATTGATGTCAACTATACAATATTGGTTCAATGTATCTTCGAGGGCGTAAGACTGTGTTTCTCAAAAATAATTTTCTTGCATTGTGTCAAGGATTATTTCATTTTATTTCTCATGGAAGTGAGTGAATCATCCTTTATATGGAGAATGAAACAATTTACAATCATGTATTATACTATCTTTCACAATAATTGAATTTGTGATATACATAACTCCCAATTATGTTGTTCTCTTTTAATGCTAACTCAGATATATAGTTTATAATAATAAACACTAGTGAGCTTAATGTCATGTACAATCTAAGAAACAAATACTTGAGTTATTACAAGGTATATTTTGGGGTGAGAACATAATTTTATTGTAACTTTCACCATAAACCAAAATAACACCACTAGCATTTAAGGCCGGTGTCAAATTTAAGGATGCGCATAATCAACATTGAAAGCGTGAGACTCGTGATTTCAAAGTGCAAGCCCCACACTTTCAAAATGCGAGCCTTGCACTTTCAAAGTGTGAGCCCCATAATTTCAAAGCGCGGGCCCCACACTTTCAAAGTGCAAGGCTTGAAACTTCAAAAATGTGTGCCTCACACTTTCATAGTGTGAGTCTCGCAATTTTTTCAAATTTGAAAGTGCGAGTCTTGCAACTTTGACAATGTGAGGCTCGCCATTTGAAAGTGTGTGGTTCATGCTTAAAACTTACTTTTGGAGGGATTTATTGTTAGTTTTTATTTATAATTTAATACAATAGGATCACGACTTATAATTTTTAGCGGCCGCTAACCTTAGATCGAGGATTTTTCATTTTTAAAGTGCAAGGAAAGTGCTAGCATTGCCTTTTCAAATTGTGAGGCTTGCACTTTGAACTTGCTTTTGTAGGAAGTTATTATTAGTTTTTTAGTATTATTAATCCAACGGGCTCGTTCCTTATAATAGTTAGTGGTTGTTAACCTTACATACTCCCAACACGAAAATCTAAAAAACCTCAAAATTGGAAACCAATAATAGCTATATTGGAATCCAATAATAGTGAAATTGGAATCCAATAATAGTGATATCGAAACCCAACAATAGCAAAACTGGAATCCAATAATACTGAAATTGGAACTCTAACAAGTCCAATAATGACAATACTAGAATCCAAAATTATTACTAATGGAATCCAATAATAGTAATAATGGAATTCAGTATAGGCAAAAATGGAATCCAATATAGGAAAAAATGGTGATAGATTTCTCCTAAAACATGTAATACTGGAATCTGGATTCATTAGAATATGTCTAAATTTATAGAAATAAGTGTTAAATTCTAAAATCAAAAAATCAAAAAAGTAGAGAGAAACAAATTCATCTAAGTGTGTAAACCGTACAATTGTGGCACTTTGGACATGTCCTTTGGTGAAAATTGGTTTATGGCACCACAAGAGCATTTTGTTGTTCACAAGCACCTCATATTTTGGGACAGGGTCACTCTTTCCTAGCTTCGTCATTTATCGTTTGTGTATTATACTGTTGAATTTTTCCTTCTTGGCCTTGATCTGATTAATCCTCTTCTTATATATATGTGTGGAATTCTTCTATGTATGTTCTCACCAGTTTTCTAGGGGGCATCTTGGCATTTGGTTTTTCCTGTACATAGTTTCAGAAAACCTTCAAAAATGCAAAAAAAATCACAAAACCATTAAAATTCCTTAAAAATTTGAACAACAAAAATCCAAAAACATGTAAAAAATTTAAAACCACTATACATTGGAAACTATCCTACAAAACTTATTACTTCACTGTTTGCTTTTTCCAGGGCATGACATGTGGATCATCTTGATCTTCCTTCATTAGAAAATATGGTTTGTTTATTATGTTTGTCTTGCTTTGCATATATCATTGTTTGAGGCAGTTTCATAGTACATGATAGATTTTTCATGGGACTATTATATCCTCTATTTATTCCCTTGCAAGTATCCTTGATTGGTGAATCATTTTCACCCTTGTCATATAACTTGAACATTTGAGAATTGAAGCTAGATAAAAAAACATCGGTACAACTTTTTTTGAACATTGTTTGTTTAAGTACATTTGTTTATGCATGTTTATTTAATTTCATGATTGCTTACTTTCTCATGTTGCATTTATTTATGTATTTTGCTTCGAATCAGTTCTTTGGCATGGAAAAAAAATCAGTATTATGGATTTTCATGTCATGTTACCTTTTTTGTATGCTTCTATTAAATAAATAGCTACTTCTGACCCAGATGGTACTTCAGATACTTCGTGATCTTCCCGTTCACCATCTATCTTATCTTTCATTCTACTTCATTTTATTTCCCCACTCCCTTATTTCTTTTGTGCAAAGAGACCTGAGATTTATTTCTAAATTTAATTGAACAATGATAAACCAAGTCAAGTTTGAATCCCTTCGGGTGCACTTCCCTTTTTCTTCTACAATATCTGTTAATAACCGCATACCTTTTGGTAAAAAGCAATCACCTTGTGACCTTACTAATAACAGAGGTCGTAATCATATTATGCAGGGAATGTTCATCATATTTCCTTTATATATTCATATTTGGTATACCATTATGGTCTTCTCTTTCTTATTTTCGAGCATTGATCGACCTCTTATATCACCTCATCAAACCTCGAGGGGGAATTATCCATCCTACTAATTTTTCTTCAATCATTACAAAATTAATTTTATGTAATTCTCTACTATCATTGATGTGGTGTCGCTTGTGCTACACCACATCAAAGTGGGAAAATATAGAAACCTAAATCTAGCTCCATAGTTTTAAACACTAAATTTCACTTCTTATTCTATTTTCTATCACATGGTTATTATTAGTGTATTTCTCACTAATTGGCTAATACTCCCTTCCATCTTGGTCAATTAACAATACTTCATTAATTAACTAGTATCCCCCTTCATTCTAGAGGAAAATTAACATTACTTTGTTAGTTATAATCCTATTGTAGTTAAGTATTAAATTTACCAATATTGATTAATTAACCCTCTAAATGTGAATTTACCCTCTTAGTGGGTTAATCCATCTTTCAAATAATTCAAAATCCTTCAAAATCTCTCCAATTGAATTTTACAACCCTAACTTGTTATATTAATCAATTCTGATTGATTAATTGAATCACACCCAAATCAAATCATCTAAGTATTTGATGGCTTATCTTGTGTTGATGTCTATTTTGTACTATGTGATGAGTATTTTATACTCTAGTAGTGAATGTATGCTTTTTTTGTTATACATACATTTTTGGTATTGTTGATATGATAGATAATGTTGATTGTTGAAATTTGTGATGATGTGTAAATAGTTGTGTGTTAATATTTGGATTTGAATAAGAATTACATTTTGAGATCAATGGATAGTAGTTCATATAGTAGATGGGGAAAAATATATGATGAAATGTAGCAATGTGTAGTCAAAGATAGAAATGGTTATGTGATGAGATAATTGTATAGGAATGTAGGATGATAAAATAATGATGCAGCGATAAGTTTATGATAATGAAATGTGTAACAATGAAGATAAGTGAATGTGATAAGGATGGAGGTGAGAAAGGATGATTTCCCCTAGAGTGAGATTAAGGCTCATTTAAGTAACAATTCCCTCAAAATTCTTGGAAGAACATTGAGAACATGAGTGCATCATCGCGTAATGACATGGCGATACGAATCATATACCATAGGTAAAGTATTTGGTGATGCTCATCATGAGCATGTGAAATAATAGTATCATGTGTATATGTACCAAATTGGATATTGGAGGAAACCATGCCAAAAATAGGGAATTATGATTGTGGGAGATGTGGAAGTGGGTTTCCTAGGAAGTCATTGTGGTATACAAACAACAAAGGTAAGTTTAGGAGATATGGAAGAGGGTGGGATAAATATAGGAAGTGGATGAGTGATGAATTTGGGAGGAGGAAAAATAATGACCTTAGGAGGTGGTGAATGAGATAAACTAACAGTTGCAGAGGCTCACATATGTTGAAGAGGAGAGAGAGAGTGATCACAAGAGCAAGTGCTTAAGGAAATGACACCATTGTCTTCTAATTTTTTGATTCTATCATCAAGGTCATAACAATCATAATCACTATGGCCAATAATGTAATGAAAATTGTACAAAGGGCACTCATGATGGTAGTGCAACCAGTGAGGGGGAAGATGTTGGTTGGATGGTAAATGGATCATCCCCTTATCAAGTAAAGTCCATAAGACATCATGTTTTTAGCAGCATGTGAGAAGTATAATGGTTCATGGGTGGAAGGTGGGGAATATCTAGGTGGTTTTCGACTTGGTGGTGGAGGGGAGGGATGATTATGTGGAGGAGGATATGGCGACCATGAAGAGGGTTCAATAGATGGGAGAGTAGAGGACTTAGTGGGTGAAGGAGGAGTAGAATAAGTAGAAGAAAGTATTATAACATGATCTGAAATTAAGTCTTTTTCTAAGTCAATAATGTTATTGTAAAGAATCCCAAGTAATGTAAAAAGGTGGAGGATAGAGTGCCAAAAAATTGAAATGTGCGAAAGGAGCGAAAATTTTGAATTTTTTAAAAGAAAAGGAGGTGGCAGGTGTCAGGGTTTTAATGCCAGATCATGGTATCGGGGGGTTAGATCCAGATCATGGTGTCCTCACAGGCATGAACAAGATCCCTGTGGGTGGTGAAAGGTGCTAGGGATTTCGGGGACATGAACGGACTTCATACGTGAAGGAGGAAGTGTATGCGTTGGTCAATAAGTTTGGCGCAGGAGTGGTCGTTAAAACTCTAGTTTCCATGTTTGGATCATTGGTGTTGGGGAATGTGGTAGCGAAATAATTTTTGGTATTAGATTTTTCCTTGCCCTCTGTTGGTGCACCTGAGGAGGTCGCTTCCAATCCAATTTTGGCTGTGAGCATTGGGTCAAATGTTGTGGAGGAAATTAAGGTTAGTGGAATTGATTTTAAAATTTCTATGGAGAGCCTTCAATTGTCTCTTCCTGCCTCCCCCAAGGAGGATTTTTTAGACTCTCGGTTGAAGAGGGTGATTTTTTGTAATTTTGTCAGCGTGTGCTTCTCTTGGGGGAGGATTTTGAATTGGGTCACTCAGTTCTAGGGATACAAAGCTAAACCTAAGCTTAGCTTTCTTGCCAATGGCTTCTTTTAGGCATGTTTTCCTTCCTCTGAGCTGTTGGAATAGGTATACAAGGGAGGCCCTTGGTTTATGAATTCTTCCATCCATTATTTTCACCCCTGGTCTCCAAATTTCGATCCTAGGAAGGAAAACATTTTGCGGGCCCTGCTTTGGCTTAGTATTCATGGCTTTTCCTCTGAATTCTGAAAATGGTAGGCCCTTAAGTTTATCGTGAATTCTACGGGTGCCTTTGTGCCCATTCGTATCCCTTCTCTAATTTTTTGGATGAAATCCGTGGTGGGCATCTGTGTGGATATGGATCTGACCACCCCATTGTTGAGTTCTTTGTGTCTCTAAACCAAGTTCGGTCCTAGATGCTTTGACATAGAGTATGAGGGGCTGAATGCAAAGTGCTTCTATTGTGGGAATTTGGGGAATTTGAGTAAGGATTACGTGGTAAAATTGAAGAAGGAATCTAAGACTATTATTTTGTAGAAGGAGGTTCCTCAGTCATATTGCTTGTTGATTGGAGCTGAATCTCCTCCTGGTGTTATTTGGTCTAACCCCTCTCTAGAGCAAGATGGCATCTTAGATGCCCCTTCTTATTGGGGAATTGTCCCCTCTTTCCTTATAGAAGGAAACTGAAGAGGTTCATAATAATTTGAGGGAACTGGTGTCCCTTATTAAGGAGGGTTTAAACATGGGCATGCAAACTCTCTAAATAATCTTCAAGTTTAGCTTTTGGATAAGGTTAAGGCAAAGATGCTTTAGTCCCTCTAAGGGGGTGGTGGTTTGGAGGATGGGGAAATTGAGCTAGATGTGCTGGTTCCTACTTTGACTCCCTCTACTAAATTGGCATCAGGACAGGAAGGTTTAAAAGTGGTCAATTGTGGTTCAACAGGAAAAAGGGGTAAAAAATCTAAGTAGGAGGCTGCCTAGAAGGAAGTTGATGCGAGTAAGAAGAGTGTCTTGAATTTCTCCAAGGCTAAGGCTGGGAATGTGAAATTCCTTCCCTCTCATCAATGAAGCTCCTATCTTGGAATTGTTAGTGCAAAATTATAGCACCCCCCGAATGGCCTGATTTTGAATGGGGCATTCAGTGTAATTTGCATAACATTGGATCGTCTCTCAAGATGTGGGACTTGAAAACTTGAGATGACCCTCTAGAGAAGGCTGGTTCCTAATCCTAAACTACCTACCATAAGCTACTCTAATGTAGATAAACTATCTAATCCTAATCTAGCTTTTCCAAGGGACCAAGGAGAGAGAAAAAGGGAAAAAAGAGCCTACACTAAAGCGGTGATACACTAGAAAAGAAGGGGTTGTAGATCACAATCTCAGCTGCCTGAAGTGGAGAGAGGTGAGAAATGGATAGGATGGACAAGATGCACCATGAAACAAAGATAAAGTTCACACAGAACACAATTTCAAACCCATTAAACATGGCTCCCAAAACCTGCAATGGATATCGAAGGCATGCACAATATACCCTACAATGGTGAGAGGAAAGAAGAGACAATAAAATGAGCCAAGGATGGAAAAAATGCACCAATAAACATATTTTATTGCTCCAGAAGTTCACACAGTACATCATTAGTGGGAAAGGGGCAAGAAAATTTCATTACAGAGCAGAGAGAGGAGGCTTAAGCTCTACATTCAAACCTCAGGAAGAATGAGAGAGGGGCAGGGGAGAAAAAATGACCAACCCTTTAGAATGAGATGAGCTCTTACATTTATAGATCAAGTTAAGAGAAGAGAAGATGAGAAGGAGGAAAATCTGATTCTAAAGCTCAACAACCAACCATCAATGCCTTCAAATCTACTTGCAATCTGTCAAGTCGTTTCTCCATGTATGCTTGGCGTGTTGGAGAAGGAAGAATGGTGGATCGAATCAAATCTGATCTGATTGAAGCAATCAGATCACATATTAATGGTGTGAAAGAATTCTTCCTGATTCTCACCCATCAGATCCTACCAAAAATAATATTTTATGCTTTCATGGCATAGAGGAGATTGAGATCTTTCCAACAATAAACAATTTGTCGAATTTCAAGGACTAGATTGAAAGTTATGCCCATTTGAATATTTGAATCAAATCTATGCGAAAAATTGTGAAAAATGTAATCTTTTGTAAACTGAATATGCGGGCTTGAAATTACAACTTGCGCCTTTTGTGAAAAAAAAAAAAATATAAAAAACCTTCCACGCCTTGTAGGCCTGAAAATTCACTTTTGGCGAAAAATCTCTAGGCTCAAAAATTCACTTTTGCAAAAATTCCTGCGTGGCCCCGCAGCATCGCAACCTTACATTTGGAAAGACACTTCGTTGGGCCCATGTGATGACGATTTTAAATTGAACCTTTTTGTGCAAAATTCAAAAGTGCCAAAATCTATCCCTAGGCTCACGCCCCCGTAACTTCACTTCTTTGCATTTGGTGAAAAAACCCTCCTCGGGCTCGCGGGCCCGCACCTCCAAACTGTGCCCTTTGCAAAAGTTGCAAAAATACAAAAACCTCCCGCAGACGCACAACCGTGTAACTTCATTTTGGAGAAAAGACTTCTCCAGCCCCGTGGCCCCAAAATTGCGCATTTTGGTAGAAAACCCTACCAAGGCTCGCGGCTTCTCATTTTCCACTTAGCAAAAGAAATCATCCTCGAGCTTGCGGGCCCGCAACTGTAACTTGTGATTTATTCAAAAAGTGAAAAACACCAAAATATCTCCCACCAACCCGCAACCACAATTTTCCCATTGGCGAAAAGTCTTCCGTAGGCCCGCATTTGGCAAAAAATCTTTCCCAGGCCTGCCGACCCGTAATTTACAAAATATGAGGAGTTAGAAGGACTTATTTATATTTTTGGAAAGAGGAAGAAATTTCCTATTTGATGAAGGTGCTTCCAGGAATCTTGGAGTGCTTAAAATATGTAAAACTTAGATTGAAGCACTAAAGGAGGAAAAAATGGTGTTAGTTAACCAAAAATAAACATGACCTTATTTTGGATAACAGTAATGTCAGGGGTCTTAATACCCCTAAAAAACAACACTTTTTAAAGCGTTATATTTTTTCATCAGATGCGTGTGTGGTTGTGCTATAGGAAAAAAAGATGTACGTTGTGGAGGTGGTAGAATTATGGTGAAAATCGGTTAAGGGTTGGAAGGGTTTCTTTTCAGACACTTCTGGTGCCTTTGAGGCTTTGGGCTTCCTATGGAAGAAGTGTTAAGTGCAGGTGGATTTTGTTTCTCATAGTCTCAGTTGGCTATTGGGTCTTGTTATTCCTAAGCATTCTCAGTCATCCTTCTACCTCTTTAATATTTATGGTCCTAATAGTATCATTAATAAAAGAGCAGTGTGGCAGGAACTTTTTAGATCATTTCTTACATTGGAGGATCATATTCTTTTACTCGGGGGTGACTTCAATGCCATTACCTCGGAGAGGGATAAGAAAGGTAGTGTTAGAAGGAACATATAGTCTCAGATATATTTTTTATCCTTTATTTGTGATTGTTCTCTTCTTGATATTGAGCCTAAACAGGGGTGTTTCACCTAGAGTAATCGTAGAAGGGGTTTTTGTAATATTGTTGAGTGGTTGGATAGGTTTTTACCTAGCCCTAATTGGTCTCTTAATAATTTTGTTCTAGAAATCCTTGTTTTGCCTTGGTCTAGTTCAAATCATTTTCTGGTGTCTCTCTCAGTCAATATTGATATTGCTCCCTATAAATCCCCTTTTAAGTTCGAACTGATGTGGCTAAGGGATGCCTCTTTGGAAGGAAATATTATGCAGTGGTGGAGCTCCTATAAGATTGATGGAACAAAAATGTATGTGTTAGTGCAAAAGCTCAAGCTTCTCAAAGGGAACTTGCGGAATTAGAATAGGTTTTGTTTTAAGAATATTTTTCAAGAAAAGGATAGAGTGGAAGCTGATTTGAAAGATCTAAATGATAAGGTATTTGTTTCCGAGATGGGGGAGGAGGAGTATTTGTTAGATAAATCTCTTTTGGCTGAGCTCGGTGAATTGCTCCTTAGGGAGGATGTTTTCTGGAAGTAAAAATTGAGAGAGTTGTGGCTTAAGGATGGCGACGTGAATTCCACATTATTTCACTCTATGGTAAAATCAAGGAGGAGCTTGAACTTTATCTCTAAAATCAAGAATAGAAAAGGTGTGGTCCTCTCTGATCAAAATCAGATCTCGGAAGGAGTTCGGTTTTCACCTCTTTATTAGGGGGTGAAATTTCCTCTTTTGATGAGGAGAAATCCTCTCTTTTGTCTAATATCCCGACATTGATTTTTGATGATCAAAATGTTTCCCTTCTTAAGCCCTCTTCCCTGGGGGAAGTGGATAAGGTCATGTTGTCTATGGCCAAGAATAAAGCACCATGTCCTGATGGTTTCCAAGCGGATTTCTTCCATAAATTTTGGAGCATTGTGGTTATGATGTATGGGATGTTGTTGAAGAATATTGAAGGTCTTTCTCAGTGCTCAAAACACCGAATTGCTCCTTTATTAGTATTTTCTTGAAAAAGGCTCAGCCTTGCTTTCCTAATTTTAGGCTTTTCTCCCTATGTAATACTACCTACAAAATCATTTCGAAGGTGATTGCTTATAGACTTAAAGGTGTGTTGGGTCCTCTTATTTCGTAGGAGCAAACTGTGTTTATCCCTGGGAGGTGTATTTTTAATGGTATTTTTCTTTCCCATGAGCTTATTCATTCTCTTTCCAAAAATTTTTCTCTTGGTATGTTACTAAAGTTTGACATCAGTAAGGCCTACGACAAGATTAATTGGCGTTTCCTTATCAGGGTGCTCAGGAAGTTTGGTTTTTCGGTGTAATTTTGCAATTGGATTTTCAACTGTATTTCAGGTCCCTCTTTCTTTGTCTTGATCAATGGAAATGCTAAAGGTTTTTTTTAAGGTAATCAGCGAATTAGGCAGGGGGACCCAATGTCCTCCTTTTTGTATATTTTGGTGGCAGATTCTCTTGGCAGGTCCATTTGCAAGCAGATTCGAGGGGGTAAATTGCAGGGCCTAAATATTACGGAAGGGGTGAACCCCATTTCCCATCAGCAATTTGTTGATGACACCTTCGTGTTCGGTAAATCCAGAGTGTAGGAGGCTAAGGAGATGAATGATGTGTTGGATTCCTATGTTTTTTTTGTTGGGCAAGAGGCCGACCTTCTTAAATCCTCCATATTCTTTTTTAATGTTCCCCCACTTTTGAATGCAAGAATTTTGAGAATTATCAGATTTATGAAAGGATCTCTTCCGGTCAAGTAACTTGGTGTCCCCCTATTTTGTGGCTCGGGAAGATCTTCTCTATGGAAGGATCTTCTTTCTTTGGTGGATTCAAAGTTGAGCTCATGGAAAGGGAAGTGGTTATCGCTGGTGGCCAGATTGGTGCTTGTCAAGTATGTTATTTGCACCTCCCCTCTCTATATGCTTTCCATTCTTAAAATCCCCAAAGGTTTCATGGAGAAGTTGATTAGAATCATGAGAAAATTCCTTTGGCAAGGTATGTCTGAAGATATAAAAATTCCATTGATTAGTTAGGATACTTTTTCGAAACCCAAGGACCTTGGTGGTGTTGGAATTCTCAATCTGGGTTTTCAAAATATGGCCGTTGGTGCTCCTTTCTAATCTAAGTAGTCTTTGCAGTCAGGTGGTTGAAAAAGGTATCTGGGTACCCCTATTTGTGAATTTATTCTCCGGATTGAGAACTCCCCTCGTGGTTCTCACATATGGAATTTCTTGGTTGAATACAGAGAGTTATTTATTTACAATGTTTTCTAGAAGATTGAAAATGGGGATAGGGCACTTTTTTGGGATGATCCTTAGAATGGTTTCTGTTTGCTTGGATATTTCACTTAGTTTGGGGAAATCAAAAGACTTCTTGTCAAGGAATGGGGTACCTATGTATCTAATTATGGGCTTGTTCTTGAGATTACTCCTGCTTTGATGCAGTGAAAAAACATAGATCACCTAAACATTTCAGAGGAAGTGAAAGCGAGCTTCCGCTTCATTCCTTCAGACAGTCATATTATACTTTTTGAGTGACATGATGGAATTTTCTTGACAATGACATCTTCTGGGAGGTATTCCCTGAGTTGCGGTTACAAGTTGTTGCATTCTAAAATGAGAGAAGAAGATCAGATTTTGAAAGCCTATTGGGCCTCCTCTTGTCCCCCCAAAGACAACCTCTTTGCATGGATGGCCTTCAAAGGAAAAATCCTCACTCAGGAAAGAAGGAAGAGGTTTGGTGTTCATGGGCCCTTGATTTGTTTTGTGTGTGAAAAGCATGAGGAGGATCGGGATCATTTATTGATGCATTGTCCCTTTGCCACTAAATGTTGGAGCTGGTTATGTGCCAGGCTCAATCTTCCTTGGGTTCAACCTTCTTCCCTTCCTGAGGCCATACTGGCGTGACCTGTTCATCTACATCAGGGCGCTCTCTCCTCTATTTGGTTATGCAGTATTGTTCTTATGCTTTGGCATATTTGGTGGGAGAGAAATAAAAGAATCTTCATAAATGAAAATAATTCGATTGAGTGGGTTATTTTCAAGTTGGAATGGGCTATTGTTGAGGCTATCTCTTGTAGTTGGTCCCACTTTCATCACTTTTTTAACTTCAACAGGGAAATTGAGAAGAGGTGGCCAAAAATTGTTAAGCCTAGAGATTGTGCCCAGAGTTTTGTGATCCCTACTGCTTCACTTTGTAGACAGGAAAAGTGGTATCCTCCTACCCAGGGGTTTCACAAGCTCAACTTTGATGGTGCGGCCTAGGGAAACCCTGGTGCCTCTAGCGCTGGTTACATCATTCACAACGAGCTTGGTCAGGTTGCGGGGGTGGATTATTTCAAGCTTCGGGATGGCACATGTAATTCTTCTGAAATATAGGCTCTAAGTAAGGGTCTTGATCTGGCCACCTCTCTGAAAGTGGAAAATTTGGAGATCAAAGGTGACACATTGGTGATTGTTAACGCAATCATTAAAAAGAAAGCTCTATCGTGGAAGCTCATTTTGGGCATCAAAATAATCTTATGGAAATTAGAGAAGTCTAAAGCCTGGCGAATTAAGCACATGTTTAGGGAATGTAATCATTGTGCATATTGGTTGGCTAATGAGGGGATTGAGAAAGTACAAATGGAGAAATTTTTCATTAATATTAAAGAGTGGGATGGATTGGAGGTGTTAGTTTCACACGATTCGGCATTATGTAGATCCGTCGCCTGATTGCGCTTGTGTGAAGGATTGGAGTCTATTTTAGGAGGGATCCCGTTGCTTCTCCTACTATTCTATTCTATGCTCTATGGTGGCACCAAGTTTTCCTCGCATTTCCTTGAGTTGTGATTTGAGGGAGATAGATTTCTGGACCAGGATTACGATAATCGTTTGAAGAGGATATTTCTTATCTCATGTGTGGATGACTTGGAAGTCATACAAATGATTTTGGGGGATGCTTTTCTATCGGAGGAAGGTTGGTAGCGAGTAAATAGTGGGATTTATTCTATTTTTGTGGAAGATCTATTGATTATTCGCCCTTCAAAGATGGAAGTGATTAACCTCGATTTGCATTGGCTTCGGTCCTCATTATGTGGGAATTTGGCGTCAGAAGTGGCTAATTGATGTCTGGAATTGTGGGTTGTGGATAATTCAATGTAGGGTATGTATGCGGTGGAGGTGGGTGTTTTCAAATAACTGGAAACAAGTTTTTGTGCTCTAGTGGTGTTCACAGAGAAGCTTGTTTCGTATTCTCATGACCGTTATGTGAGCCACGTTTGTCTAGTGCTCCCGAATGTGCAGGCTCTTAGTTCTCCGCTGGACCAGTATCGTCTTGGTGGGCCAAGCTACGGGATGATGCTGGTAGCATGTATGACTACCTTTAGCAGGGATGGGCTAATTTCAATATGATGGACATGGATCTGGAGGAGGAATATTGCATGGGTCAGGCATCCCCGGTGGCGTGTGTCTTTGTTTCAATGGAGTCAGGGGGTTAACTCTTTCCTTGTATAGTCTTATAGGAGTTGTTTCGATAAGAGTTGGATTTTGTTCGTTATACCCAACAGTTTTTTGGTAGTCTATTTTGTGACTGTTTGTTGGCTTTCTCAAGACTATGCCTGTATATATGTAAATAGAGAACGGGTCCCTTCAACCCACTTTATCTATCAAAAAAAATTATTTTAAAGAAGAGTAAAGGAATCACATGTATCATATAATTGCTTTTTTAAAATGAAGGAATCAAGCCATGAAAAAAGATATATTACATTTTTAGATCAATAGGATAAAAAAGTAAATGGTGCATGGTAGAATTAAAGTGTAAAATATAATCTATGATCAGTCATATCTTTCCTTGATGCAAAGAAGGTAAGCGTTCATATGTAATTTTAGGCCCTTTATTAGAAATGAAAAATCTAAGGAAAACGTCCTCTATATCATAATAAGTCCTAATAGATCCATTAGATAGATGAGTATATCATTGATGGGAAATATCGACAAAGCTATGATAGAAATATTTTAGTAACAATATATCATTGGAATATGAAGCCATGGATAATTGAAAATCTTTAATATGTAAGTAAGGATTGCCTTTGCCATCAAAATGTGAAAAAGTAAGCATAGTGAAACCCTTAGGAAAAATGGAATTGTGAATTTTCTTAGGGATAGGATTTACAAGAAGGGTATTATTGTCAACGGAAGCATAATAGGATTTTCTCTTGAGGGTAAGGGTATGTACTTTGCTTTATAAATCACCAACAACATACATGAGAGAAAGGATGTCTTGCAAAGGAATGGTTTGGTTAGTGAGAGGTATTTTGAGGTGTTGAATCATACCATTATGAGCGGTCATAGGGAATTGAGGAGGGGATTGACATGTGTAAGAAGGGGTCGTATGTGAAAGCTATAAAGGTGTAGTATGTAAGGAGCCAATTGGTGTATGGTTATCATGAATAATAGGAGATGTACTAAGATTATCATTTGTTTCAACATCGCAATCATTTGAAACAATTTTAGAATCAAAAGAGATATGAGGTATAGGTTCACATTCAACAATATTAATGTAAGAAACATCGTCATTAACATGTACATTATCATTATTACAAGTGTAGTCACTATCATCCATATTTTCACAGGAAATAAGTTCATCATGAAAAGAATATACATTAGTGCTATCATTTACCATAGTACAAGGAGAAGAGGATGGAGCATCATTCATGGAATCAGTGGATGGGAGAGAATATTTGTCAAGGTTTTGAATAGGAGAGACAAATCAATAATCAAGACTTGAGATATTATCAAGATTAGATGTTTGGAATGCATGGAGT
This sequence comes from Taxus chinensis, assembly GCA_019776745.2. Taxonomy (NCBI): domain Eukaryota; kingdom Viridiplantae; phylum Streptophyta; class Pinopsida; order Cupressales; family Taxaceae; genus Taxus; species Taxus chinensis. The sequence goes on along the minus strand of CM034154.1, from coordinate 81,624,220 downwards.
TGTTGGATGACATGGGGGTCATATTCAGAATTTTACATAAAATTATGAAATATAGATTCTATGCGGGCGTCAGAAAGGATTGGATGGTTCATAAAGGTCATAGGATGATCTGGGGATGGGTACCATTTTTTAGCCATGAGGGATGTGGATCCTAAGACAAGGATTTCAATCAAGGAGTGGGGTTCACCAAATGATTTAATCTAAATACAAGTAAATCTAATTTCAGAGTAACTAATGTAGCTAATGATATTTAGATGATAAGATACAATAATATATAAGTAATAAGTATTTGACAATGTAAAACCCTAAATCATATAAGAGAGTAATGAATACTTGATTCTATGTAATTTGGGAGTGCTCGTGGTTATATGACAGTTGGACCTGGCTGTAATTAATGATGAAATGGCTCATAGAAGGTTTTAGAACACATAACTATGATGGACAAAATTTCCCATAGAAGGACAGAAGTGCCCCATGTGTTAGTGAATGTTCTGGGTGCTAGTAACTACGTGGATATTCAGGATATGGTCCTTTATGCTTTGGAAGATCTTTTCTTATAATTGCTCTTTGTCACTCTGATTTCTCTATTATGGTTTTGATCTGCACAAGCTCACAAACACATGAGATCTGAATAAAATATATGATATGTGAATGTGGACTAACCTTGATGGTCACTCGAGGAATGAAGTTATGGCCAAGTGTTGCACTACATTTCACACTCCATAATTTTGTGTGAAATGATGTCCCTTTCCTAGGTTTTTCCCTATGCCAACGATGCCAAGATAAGAGTATATAACTTGATTTGATTTAATAATGCAAATTTGTAATATGGAATTCATCACTTCCCCTTCCTATGCATCATATCCATCTTAGAATACAGTCCCTTTGAGTAGTGTTAGTAACATGTAGATGTGATAGTCTCTTTTGAATTACCAACTCGAATAATATTTAGTATGTTGTGTATATATATGAGTCCTTTGCTTAAATTTCGATACTATTGACACAAAAGGCCGATTAAGAGTGTGAGAAATTGATAAGAAAAGAAACAAGGATGACCAGAAATGAAAAAATGTGCAAAAATAATAATGACAGGAGTGCCCAGAAGGGACACAAGTGCCTGAGCGTTAGTGTCCAAAGTGGGCACTACTCCTAAGACTAAAAGCTACAAATGTGACTAGACAGACATACAAGGATCCCTGTGACCTGATCAAAAGTGCATACAGAACTAAGATATGTAAACGAGAGTCACAATATAAATAAATCAATTAACATAGTTAAAGACAAGGGGAAGTGTCACAAGTGCATACTTTTCTTACTTAAGATTCATTCATATAACAACATACCAATGACATAATAAAGTGATTATACATGCGCATAATTTTGTGTCTACACAATCCTATTCACCTAAATATCTAGGGAGCTTAGTAAATGGATTGGAATAAACATAATTGTGTGTGGCCAACAAGGGGGACTCACAAATATTTTGATTCATAGATTGAAATCTTAATCAAGTGTTGGGAAGGTCAATATAAACTACCTCTTGAGTGTAATGGAATTCCCCACCTCGTTTCTTATATGGTCTCTTTGATGTCACAGGAGGAGTCAATTTTTACATAGACATGTCTTTATTATCTGGTATAGTATAACTTATGGGTGATTTCTGTATGACTCAACCTATTAAGAAAATAATTAGGTCTAATAAATTACATCATGACATCGGAAGGCCAAGGAAATTTACCCTGATTGGGACCTTAAGAGCCATATTTTATGAAACCTAAAAGTATTTGGTTTATGGGGAGATAGCGAGTATTGAGCTTATAATGTATTAGGCTAAGTATTTGTGAGGAATATTTCATGATGTTGGTAAGGTACGCAAAATGGTATAAAAATAACCCTTTATTCATATTTTTGACTGACTTCAATGCTATACCAAATTTGGTTAAGGTCGTTTGAACCCATGATCTTAGCGTGCTTTTGGAGGTAATCCTTTCAAGAAAATAACCTATCATTAAAAACTATACAATCCATTAACAAGCAATGTTCAATTCCTTAATCGGTAATAAATATAAGGGAGAGAATCATTACCTCATATAATACTTTTGGTACAAATTTTATCAGTTTATTTCTTAGAGGAACCATTATATTCCATTATAGTTTTATTAATTGGATTAAGTGAAAGGAGGCCATCATAAAAGGGGTTCTCATAGACAAGGTTTCCTAGAAAACTATATTAAATCCAAATGCATGTGAAATGAATTCCATTATATACATTATTTTGGCACAACATAAAATTTATTTCACCCTTTAAATTACATTAACTTATTGGGCACCACATACACTTTATTTCACCCTTTAAATAGTTTTTATGTTAATTTAATTTTTCCTATTAGCCTTCATATAGCTCTAAAGGTGGCATGATGCAGGAGTATCACTTGTACATATTCAAATTTTGGTTTTCTTAGTTGTTTAGGGTATGTAGGGTCCATCTAGATGTCAAGATGTATTTCTATTCCATTTTGACTCTTGGGCATTGTAATAAGTGGTCTTTGGGGTTTTCCCTCCAAAATCACATTTTCAAATATTTAAATTGTCTTATAGGTGTGATATAGGTTTATAAGTTAGAATAGGTAAAATAAAGATGTAAAATTGGGCCATGAGACATATACATCACCAAGACATGACCTACTTGACCCTAGCTCGGATGTAACTTACTTTTGCTAGCCTATTCCTATGTGAATTAGTGTTTACAACCCTAACTACCTTCATCCACTACATTTGTGTCATAGGCATTCGAGTTAGAGGAGGTATGTGAGCAGTAGGAAAGGTGGAGTAGTGAATATTCTTTGTATCAGACCCGAAATGACTCAAGAAATCATGTATTGTTCATTAAATTTATAATAGAGGAATCTTCTTGAGTATCTCTCTATGTTTTAATGAATGTATGTTAAAATTGTGATTGAATATGGTTTAGAGTTAAATGTTGAATGTTGTTACTATTGAATGAGGTCTATACATGCATGTGGAAGACATGAAGAAGTGAAAACAAAAACCATGAACCATCAAGATTCTTGGTACTTGGAAAAATGCAGACAATATTGTATATAGGTTAGGAAAATTAGTTTTGTAAATAAGAGCCATTGCATGATTGTTCATCGAGTTGTCAAGCTATTTAAGGGATGTTTAAGGGTTTTAAGAATTGAATAAGTGGTGATAAATATGTGGAATGAAAAATTCCTAAGTTTGGCAGTGTGTGCAAGTGTTTAAACTGGCAAAAACAGGGTTATATAGTCTTATGTGAACTAAGATAACAATTTGGAAATCATTCATTATGATTGCAGAGAATTTCCACCTTATAGGAAGGTTGTTAGGGTTACAAGGGAGAGTGTAGAAGAGATTTGAGTTTTCAAGAACCCTTATAGGGTATGAACAAGATAAATAAACTAGCAAGCACCTTATTAGTCTGAGTTACCCTACTCTAGGGCCTAGTAGCAAGAAAAATTGTAAGGTAACATGAAGAAACCTTAGCATACATTGGTGTGAGGTTTTCAGTGTATTATAGATAATCATTAAGTATTAAACAAGTTGGAAGAAGAATCATATCCAAGAACTTTCCAACTCAGATCAGTTTGTTCTAGACATTCTTCTAGCCCCATCTATGAATACCTTTGCCGTAGACCCTCTACCTCTCGACCACATCAACCAGTGGACCCTTTTCCACCCCATCATATCATATCATCCATGATTCATCTGATATCACCATGCCTAATCAGCCTATTGAACTTTATGTTTCTCCCGCATTAGATCTCCTTGTCTAATCCCCATCATCCTATCATGATCTTACTTCTCCCCATCATATATCTCCTCAATCAATCCAACCCTCACCATTCGATATCTTCAGACAATCCTTTCCTAACCCACCACCAAAAAATTCCTACATCTTCACAAAAAAAGTATCAATAGCATTTTATATGAACATATTATAGACAAATACAAAAGCACGTAAAACTCATCTTATCTAACAAAGAATAAATTGTGTACGACATATTTATGTGTGTACAACAAAAAATGTATATAAACCCAATACTACAATACAAATTCTTACGATATAATTTCTAATAATAAGAGAGAACTTCTATATATTTATTTTTTGATAGTACCCATAAATATTTTATCAAATATACATTTTGATAAGTATTAGTTTATATTTTATTTTTTCAGATAATATTTATTGGTTTCCAAAATTGAAAAAATAAAAAAATCAATGATATTTATTTTAATTATATAAATAGAAGTATGCTAATGTAATTTAGTCGATAGACATGTAGATCTGCATCATCACTTTGTTTAGAAGGAGAAATAAAATTATGTAGATATGGTAGTTTTTAAAGGAAAAAGACAAAAACATTGTCTATTCAATAATGAGCTAACATAGAATGGTTCAAATAAAATCTGAAGTTCCAATTCTATTATTGATAGTCGACTGTAAATCATTAGTTTTAATTAAAGGTCCATATACATTAATATATAAATGATTATGGAAATAAAAAAATTAAATGAATACAAATTTTAAAATAGGAGAAATAAAATTCAAGCATTTGAAGATTTATTTTGAGAGTATGAAGCTAATAGCAATCAGTTGAATCGCAAATTTATTAATGAAGTAAATTTGATGAAACAACTAGTATTATTAAGGAGCGGCCATAAACTATCTCATATAGTTCTCTATTGAAGAACCTATCTATTAAATGTTTACAAAACTCACCTCTCAATCAAACAATAGACTGTTAACATCATTAACTGATGGACCAAACAATTTTACAAAGACGTCATATCAATACTTAATATATAATTTTCATTCTCTCTATGGAAAATCAGGGCAACTTATTGCGGCCACTCTACATTGACCTGTTAATCAATCAATAAACTCTTTAACATCATTAGTTCGTTGACCAATCAACTTTACCATACATATTTCTATGAGATATGAGAAGTCGACTCAACTTGTTGCGGCCACCATACATTGGTACATTCAAAAGGTGAAGCAAATAATGGAATGTAATTTCCATATTTCTGGGTGTGGATCGGAAGCTCTAGGTGCAGCTCTGCCAATTCAATTGTTTTGACCCTTCTTCCTTCACCATTATATACTGATATTTTCTCTCCAACAACCATCATCCATCCATTGCTATTCGCTGCTACTCTGCATATATTATGAGGCAAATCGATGGGTAACCTAGACCATCTATTTGTGTCTCGCCCTTCCTCTTTCTCTAACTTCCACATACAAGAAAACTTCTTGTCAACCAGGACGACATGCCGATCACTTCCAGCTAATTCCCAAGATAAGCTTGATTTATTCCAATGAACATTAACGTCGTAATGTTTTTCATATATCTTTGTCAATGTTTCCGAAGAGAGCAAACCATCTTCTGAATCAGGGTACGCTGTATTAGGATCTGCCGGTGATGGAATCACGGTCCAACGCCTCTCAGCAATATCGAATTCTACAAGTTCACAATTGTTGCAGTAACTTCTCAACCAGTAAAACCGCCCCTGAGAATAAACACCTCTTCCCAAAGGATGATGGGAGTGTTCAACAAACATCCGAGTCCATGAATTGGAGTTGGAATCATAAAGCTCAACAGTGCTGCTCTTATTTGTATGCCAGTAATACTCTCCCAACAAGATCATGCAATTATTTGTGGAGGGGTCAAAAACAGTTGCCATAAAATGACAATAAAGGGTTCTCGTAATGTGTGAAGCATAAGGAACTTCTATCCAAGTATTACCTTGCAGAGATTTATTGAGTATGTAGAAGTTTGAATGGCCATGTCTTTCCCATTCGGAGCAGCAGTACATGTTGTTGGAAGCAATCTCTATAGACTTACCATACTCAGGGAATCTCGCCGAAGGAACCCTATAGCAATCTGCATCTCCTTCTATCACCCATGACTGTATTTCATCAGATCCGAATGGAGAGAACTGTAACAAAAACATACAGCTCGAAGAAGGAGAGATTGGATCTTCAATCTGGAAGATGTTTTTCAGGGATTCCGGTGAAGACACCAAATCTTTCCATGTTTTACAAACTGATCTCATTCTGGAAAACGGTCGACTGGATAATTTCGCCACACTCATCAGCAGCAGTTCCTCTGGCAGTTGATGCCATATCTCTCTTGACCTCTTTTTCGCCATCAGACACACCTGCTAATTTCAAGTGGCAAATAATGCTTATTAGGAAAATCGGAAGGGCGCCATGGTAGCTATATAGGTCGAGATTATTTATTTTTATAAAAGCGCTGTCTATTTAAAAACACCCTAGTTCTATTTATTTTTAGAAAAGAGCTGTTCTATTTTTAGAAAAGCATTTATGGCGTCTATTTTTGGACTGTATTTAGTCTATGTTCGAAATAAGCCAGACTCATTATTAAAAAAACAAGAGTGTTTTTTTTATGTTTTCTGCAATCTTTGTTTTATGTTCGAAATAACAAAAAGACTCGTTATAAAAATGAGTGACAGTAATTCGCTAAATATACGTCCCCACTGTAAAAATATTAACTCACGTATAAATCGTTCGAATATTAAATATACCAGCTAACTACAGCCTTCCCATAAAAATATAGAAAACAATAGTGGAAGGAGAAATATCTTTCATCCTTTAAAATCTCATAGATGTTGCCTTCGGCATTATTTTTTCAAATATACCCAACATTACTATACATTGTTAGTGAAAGATAGAAAACTTATAAACAATTTAATGAATTTGTACAGCTATTTGGTCCAAATATATCTCTCCTTCGACGTATTTGTATTTAAAATAGAACTGTTCTATTATTATAGGGAACATGCATGCTAAATATGGGTAGGAGTCGCGACTCAAGTTTTTATTAGCATGTTTTTAGTTAGTGTTTTTATTTTAAAGCATGTTTGTTTGTTTTTTTAAATATTTTTGTTTCTCTTATCAAGTTATTATATGGTCTCTCTAGAACCATAAGAACAGAGATATTTCTAAATTATAAATTATTTAGAAAAAACTAATTAATATAATCTCTCAAAGGTAATCAACTAGCTAAACATTGGTTTCTATCCTATCAACAAATACAACATTGTTAATTTGTTTTCAATAGAAATTATATCTTTGCTTCGAAAATAAGTTTCCATGTTTCACCAATCCCACACTAGGAAAGTGCAAATACATGAATATGATGTGTGTGTTTTACTATGCCATGATAATATGATTGCGAGCTTCCACGATTTCCATACTTCTTGCTAAACATTATATTACATTGTTGAAGTGAAGAAATATATCTATATATAAATAATTTGCAAAGAAAAATATTGATCACAATCCAACTTAGAGGAGAGGCACAAGCCGTTGAGCACCATAATTTTAGAGGTCCCTTGGAAAAAATTGGGGGCTCAACAGAGTAAAAACATAATGTGCCACATCAAAAATTTCATGGAAAATTTAAATAACTCCGTTGTCCACCTAGCCACTACATCACATTCCATGTGGTGGGTCCAAAATCCAATATGCATTTAAAATGTCAAAATTAGATGGTGAACCAACAAATATGCCTTTCTACCTAAAATAGTGCATGGAACCACATGGTGCATAGACAATATTTTATCCACAGCTAAACCCAAATACATTTAAACCAATTCATTTCACCCTTATCACTATGTTTTCCTCCTCTATTGACATTTGCATATGCACAATATTGAAACATTTAATGTTGTCTTTAATTGTGCTCGTCTGTCTATTATGCCAAGCACTTTGGAGTGGGAAGATGGACATTATCTTCCCCTTACGATCTGTAATGGTTTCGATGGGGAATGAAAAATAGTTGTGGAGGTATTCATGGTTGTTTCTTGTTCTATTTCACTCTCTATTTTGAATTACCATGTGGGTCATGAGCTAAGTCCATTTTCAATATTTTTAAAACTTTTCTCTCCAGGTTTTATAAAATAAGGGCATTCACATGCAATACCAAGATTACAAATTTATATTTGCTCTATATTGAGTTATTTCTATGTATATTCTTATTCAACATGAGATCAACTGATATGGTGTAGTAAATGTCAAAAAGTAGGTTTTTTCATGCATACACGCTAATCTATTACATGATATGAGGTGTCTTAGATTTTCAGTGTTATTTCATTGTGTTTCTTACCCAATCCTCCATTTTCTATCAACACAATTAAAACATTGTAGTAAATGCCAAAAATGGGAATTTTTCATGCATACATGTTGAACTATTGCATACAAGATGTGTGTTATCTTAGAGTTTCAATATATATTGAGCAGTTTCACTGTATGATCTTATTTTCACTATATTTTGAGTTGTTTCAATGCATGTTATGAAAATACAATGCTATTATAAATATACAGCTATATTATTGAATATTTACTTATAAATAAGTAATTATACTTTTAAGTTCAGTTAGCATAAAAACTTAAAACATCTTATGTTGTAAATAATGTCTGGATATATGTTGAATATGTGAATATACATTGAGCGTCAGTTAACATAACAACTAAAGAATATCTTAATATACAAAAGTGTTGTGCTTAATTTTGGTAGTTAAAGTCTAAATATACATAAGTTTTGTTTTTAAGAAGTTAATATATGCATATATTTGATTAATTTTATATTGATTAGATGAATATACACCAGAATTAATGAACATACATTAAAATTATGACCATTATTTTTTTATTTTCTACTGCACTTTTAATAAGAACTAAAATTATTGAATACAGTAACTAAATACACCCTACCCTAACGAAAATTAGTTGAAAAAAGCTACGTGTTTAGCAAATTTTGCCTCTCCCCTAAACACTTAAAATGAATGAATGTATATTCAATATACTCATGTAATTTAGCTATGGAAAATTATGTATTCAAAGGAAAAATTTACACTCATCTATTATGTGTACATTCACTAATTTTAGTATAATATGCTGATAGTTTGTAGATACAACTAAGCTCATTCAAAATTTGCATTCATTTTTCCCCTATAATTGTAAATGCCTCCTCCATCATTTGTAGTTGTGCACCACTACTCCATTCAATGTTTCCATTAATTATTGATATCCATTCATAACCCTCCACATTTTAGAGCCTACGAATTAACATTATGGAGCACTTCTAACCTATAATGGTGCCATTGGGAAACAAAAACAACGTGTCTTTGAGGGTTTCATCATATTTTCTTGTTCTATTTTTCTCTCTGATTCAAATTGCTAAGTGACTCATCAGGTTGACTCAATTTTAAGTGGCTTTTGATGTTTTTTGTTACATTTTTCATGCATAAGCACATTCGTAGGAAACAAAAGGATTATAACCATGTTTTCAATGTGTATTGATTTATTTTAGTGTATATCGAGTTATGTCAGTGTATATTGGGTGGTTTAAAGCATGAAGGCAATATTATTATATATAAGATGCACGACCTCTAATATATGAATGTACATCAACATGATTGAATATAAGGTTGTAATTAAGTTACCTTAACAAGAACAAACTGTGTGAACATGTAAAGAATATATGTGCATATAACACACACACACACACACACACACACACACACACACACACACACACACACACACACACACACACACACACACACACACACACACACACACACACACACAAACAAACTAAATATTAGTTAACATAAGGCATAGATAATAACTAAAAAGCATAAAAGACACGTTTCTTAGGAAACTAGTATGAGTGTACAATGTTCAAATTTTAGTAACTATTTGAACATAAACTAGAATTACTGAACATACATTGAATATACGGATGCAAATTTTCATTTTTCAACTATAAATTTTTATCTTAGCATTTCTTGAAAATTTTGTCATTCCTTCTAGGTTTCTATTTTTGCAGATTAGAAGATGGAAGGGGGTTTACGAAGGATTTTTTTGAATAGTACGATACAAGATACCATTACAATTGTGCCTTTTGATACCATTAATCTCTAGGACATAAAATTTATTCCTTCTATAGGTAAGGTCATTTATGACCTTACTTAGGTAGTGAACAATTTTGCTTTATTGGTATCATTCTTAAAACATTTGTACTCATTAAAAAACACATCTATAAGAATATAATACATGTCAGTACACATTATAAAAACTTTTAATTGTATATTGATAGGATAAAATTAACAAAATATAAGTATTTACATATTTTTTTCCAAAACTAGTTACATAAATTACATATTGATCTTTCACAATAAGGTTATAATTTCTTACATTAAAAAAAAGCTATATTTACATATCACATTCACATAAAAAAAACTTTCATAATTGAAGTATGATTACCACATGTAACATGAATCTATGTTGTATGAAAGTTGAATTCTTCTTCAGGACCATCTATAATATCACTTATTTTATTATTTGCTACAATTGCATTCTTCATTTGGGGCTAATAGGAATGTTGGTTGTTCTTGGTGAAGGAATTTATGGATTTCTTACATAGCCTAATTGCATTTAGCTGGAAGTAGTGACATGCTTAGGACTAGAAGTAGGAAATTGCATGCTTTTTGTGCTTGGTAAAGAAAACTACATATTGTATGCATAAGAAAATTACATTTGCATTGAAAAAAATTACATTATTGTTGTTGAAGGAAACTACATTTGATTTATAGGAGCAAAGGTGTTGCAGACATGGTAATTAGAAACATTTGGAAAAGTTGGAGTATAAATGTTGTAGAAATCCATCATAATTGGGTGTTGTGGAGGAATACAATTTCCCAGACTATTAAAACATATTTTTCTGTGTTTCCTTTTCTATCCTCTCTTTTAATCTCATCGAAGCTTATCATACATACCATATTTTTCTCTTTTTCTTGATATTGTTTTATATTCTCCATTTCCTTCATTTTCTCTTTTAGATTCCTTTCAAGTTTGTTTTCTTCCCTTTTTTCTTGTTCAATGATTTTTTCAACCTTTCTCTCCTCAAATTTCTTTCTTCTTACATTTTAACTCCTCCAGTTTCTTCTTTATGCTTATTTTTTGTTAAGAAATTTCAAATAGTAATTTGATGTGAGAATTTTTGATTGCCTTCTCAAACTTATAGGCCCTTTGTTTACACATTCTAATATCTCCTTAACCCTTTCAATTGGAAGCTTAAGAAAATTTTGCAGTGACCCACTGACTTGCTTTCTTGATTCTGCATTACATGGCTGTTCTGGTGTGTCTTATAAAAAGTTTGTGAGCACTCCAAATTTATATCTTCCAAATGACTATCATCATCATTTTAACATTCATTACATTTTGCATAATAGTGAACTATTCCACTTGGTATGGTAGGATGAGGGGATGGTATGGAAATTGATATGCCTTCAATGGGGAGGTTGATTGGAATCCTCAAGTTTGTAAAATATTATTTTAACCATTCTGGTTGGCTAAGTAGTGTTGGCATACTCATCTCGTCATTGGCTATGATGAATTATCATGTCTTACTTACATGAGTTGGTGTGTTTTTTTTCAACTTGAACATGCATTTAAATCTGACTACCATGCTCACTCTCATCATTCAATTGTATCTCTTCTTTCTAAATTTTGATTTATAACTACTTGTTCATTGTTTTCAATTTGTTATTAGATTACTTCACCTATGTTGTTGTCTTATTGAATTAAATCTATCATCTCTACCCCTACTTTATATTTTATCATCTTGTTATTGGATTACTTCACCATTGATGCTAATAAAATTTTCAATTTCTTCCCTATTATATCTAGCCATTTCAAGAATTATATTCATTTTTGTTTCCTACTATGTCAGGTCAACATTTAATGCATCACTAGGATGCATGTCATTGATCAACAAATCTTGGTTGAGAGGCCATATTCTAGACCTCTTAAAACTAGATTTTATATTGGATGGAGTTACAGCTATCTTGAAGGCCTTGTTGCTAAGTGCCACCAATTCTGATATGCTTACATCTACTTTGTGATGTTTGGCCATCCATTTGGATCTATAATCCTTGAAGTATGTTTTGAAAGGAGAAAACATGTTGACAATTAATGGTTACAACTTGTGGCTAGTATGTAGGTAATGTGACTATATCTATACCCAATGTTGTTACCTCTTCAATTATACTATATGCCACATGAATTACATGGCCATCAAATATGAGTAGATTCTTATTAGATGGTGAAAAAACACCTAGAAATGATCTAGAAAATTGGTGCAAATAATTTAGAAATAATTCCTTTTTCATCCATTTATGTGGTTGGGTTTCTGTACATGCACCAGGTTCACAATTGGAAATTTAATTTACTATTTTCCTTTGGGATTTAAATATGTAGAATCATGTTATGCTCTAGTATGATGCATTAACAAAATATATTTTTATGATCCACTCTCTAATTTTTGGGAGTTGTGGGGTACACATCTACTACCCTTTTGTAGTCACATAAATTCAATATATATACCCTTGATCGCCCATGTGTGCATATTTATTTTATACATCCCCTTCATATAATTAAATGCCCATCCAATCCCCATTAATTAATTAAGTCACATTAATTAATTAATCATTTAATATATTACATGCACAATTATTCCATCCATGTTAATATTTATTCCTGTTAATTAATTAATCCCTATTAATTGATTAATACCCTTCATCTTGCCCTAACAAACCTGCTATTTAGGATGCTTTTATTCTAAATTCATCCCTATACTTTGCTAATATTTTCTCCCATCTATTTTTATGCCCTAACTACCTTAAATTCATCCCCAAACAATCTAATCCCTCCTACAGGCTTTAAAGAATTCGACCAATCCTTAAAAACACAAAATCAGCCAAAATTAGAAAAATCCTCTCATTGGGGAAAATTTCCTAGCAATCGGTGAAGAGTCAGTCTAGTCCCTGTCAACCTTATAAAACTGAATCCTTTCTTTCTAATTTTCAATTAGAATTAGATGCATGCAAAAACATCCAAGCTCTTTTGTGATCTGTGAACTTATTCTCTCTCCTAAACGCTTTTGCAACAATCATAGATATCTTGGACATCGTTTCAGTGTGCTTGCATCACTCATGATCATATTTCATGAGATTTATTGGTATCTCTGTATACATTTATTAATATTTTTATCAAATTATATTTGTATTCCTCATATCTAATCTTTTACAGGTTCATATCAGTCTCAGCAACACTCACAACTTCTCCAACAACCTTCTTTTCTAGCCTTTTTCTTATAGGTTTTCCTTCTCATCCATTCATCCTCGGCTTTATCTAATTCTACTACAGTTTCCACCAACCTTGTCGGATCGTCATTAACCCAAGCCTAGTTTGTCAAAGAGACTTCTTCCACTGTTGTTTCCAGCCATTTCCTAGAGATTTCTACCCCTGGTCTCTCCCTGCATATTATTCACAACATACAAAAATACCTAACATCCTCTAGTTTTCATTCAGACTCTCCAAGTTTGCATATTTATCCTACAGTCCAAATATGTCTTCCAAGGTCACCGTTGACCTTCCTATACATAGTCTAGGTCATCATCGACCCAGACTAGGTAACAATCAATTTACAGTTATTGTAATCTAATATGATTTTAAATCAATCTCATTCATTTTTCAAATTCAGTAAGATTTATCTTTCTACATGATATCTTCTGCTATAGTCCTTACATCTCTTTTTCTAAACAAATGGGGGTTGACATCCGTGAAAGGAAGTTAATCACTTCTTGGAACCACATTGTCAGGAAAACCCCACATATATCTATCTAAATCTTCTTTGTTCCAGTTTTATAGGTCTATCAAGTTACAACAAGAATAAACCCTTTTGTGTTTGTATCCATCACATCACACATCTGAGGTAACATAAACCCTCCAGCATTTCTTAGTTGCTAGTTACTTTTATCGCTAGTTCATTTGCTTGATTAGTGAGGAAGCTTCTTGTCCAAAATGTTTTGGCAAGCCTGGTGGGATCACCCTTTTGGTGATCTCTTTCTTTTATGTCTATATTTTTATTTTTTCATATACTAAAAATTTAGTGCGAGGCTCCGCTTTATGGCTCGTGTTAGGTTTGTGGCTTCGATCCTCATCACTCAAGAAGTGCAAAAAATAGGAAAAGAGTTATCTAGGTATTCCTCACTTTTTCCCTATTTTCTCTTTTTACATCGTAACTTTCCCATTCCTATCTGTCTCCTCATCGAATATCACACTTCATTTTGGGTTTAAAAAGAATGTTCTTTTTGCATTCTACTTGCTCATATAGCTTAAGTAGGGGTCTAACTTACTGCATATCACATCTTATCACACACGACCTGAAACTCACAAATCAAATCACACACCAAAGCACTTCCTTTCCTAGTATACTAATTGGTATTTTATCACCCAATAGGAATCTACCTTAGACATTCCCTAGCCACAACTTACCCAAAACCAAACATAGTTCACCTTCTCCTAAGTCATTTTTTATCTACCCCCCTTTTCTTGTTTCAAAATTTTTTAATCAAAACATAAAAGGAACTATTTTCTTGACTTGTCTTCTTAACAATGGAACCAAAATTTTCCACAAATAGTTCTCATAAGTCCACCATGACCCCATCCAAACCATTAGTTGCCTCTAGACCTTCTTCTAGCACCATCTATGAATACCTTCGCCGCAGACCCTCTACCTCTCAATCACATCAACCAGTGGACCTTGTTCCACCCCCCTCATCTCCTATCATCCATAATTCATCTGATATCACCATGCCTAGTCAACCTATTGACCGTTCTGTCTCTCCCGCATTAGATCTCCTAATCTAATCCCCATCATCCTATCCTAAATTCATCAGTATACTTTGCTAATCTTTTCTCCCATCTATTTTTATGCCCTAACTACCTTAAAATTCATCCCCAAGCAATCTAATCCCTCCTACAGGATTTAAAGAATTTGACCAATCCTTAAAAACACAAAATCATGCCAAAATTAGAAAAATCCTCCCATTGGGGAAAATTTCCTAGCAATCGGTGACGAGCCAATCCAGTCCCTATCAACCCTATAAAACTAAATCCTTTCTTTCTAATTTTCAATTAGAATCGGATGCATGCAAAAACATCTGAGCTCTTTTGTGATCTGTGAACTTATTCTCTCTCCTAAACGCTTTTACAACAAACATAGATATCTTGGACATCGTTTCAGTGTGCTTGCATCGCTCATGATCATTTTTCGTGATATTTATTGGTATCTCTGTATATATTTATTAATATTTTTATCAAATTATATTTGTATTGCTCGTATCTAATCTTTTGCAGGTTCATATCAGTCTCAGCAACAATCACAACTTCTCCAACAACCTTCTTTTCTAGCCTTTTTCTTATAGGTTTTCCTTCTCATCCATTCATCCTCGGCTTTATCTAATTCTACTATAGTTTCCACCAACCTTATCGGATCATAATTAACCCAAGCCTAGTTTGTCAAAGAGACTTCTTCCATTGTTGTTTCCATCCATTTCCTAGAGTTTTCTACCCCTGGTCTCTCCTTGCATATTATTCACAACATACAAAAATACCTAACATCCTCCAGTTGGCATTCAGACTCTCTAAGTTTGCATATTTATCCTACAGTCCAGATATGTCTTCCCAGGTCACCGTTGACCTGCCTATACACAGTTTAGGTCATCATCAACCCAAACTAGGTAACAGTCAATTTACAGTTATTGTAATCTAATATGATTTTAAATCAATCTCATTCATTTTTCAAATTCAGTAACATTTCTCTTTCTGCATGATATCTTTTGCTATATTCCTTACATATCTCTTTCTAAACAAATGGGGGTTGACATCCGTGAAAGGAAGTTAATCACTTCTTGGAACTGCATTGTCAGGCAACCCCCACATATAGCTATCTAAGTATTATTTGTTCCGGTTTTATAGGTCTATCAAGTTACAACGATAATAAACCCTTTTGTGTCTGTATCCATCACATCACACATCCGAGGTAACATAAACCCTCCAACATTTCTTAGTTGCTAGTTACTTTTATCGCTAGTTCATTTGTTTTATTAGTGAGGAGGTTTCTTGTCCAAAATGTTTTGGCACGCCCGGTGGGATCACCCTTTTGGTGATATCTTTCTTTTATGTCTATATTTTTATTTTTTCATATACTAAAAATGTAGTGTGAGGCACCGCTTTATGGCTCGTGTTGGGTTTGTGGCTTGGATCCTCATTGCTCAAGAAGTGCAAAAAATAGGAAAAGTATTATCTAGGTATTTCTCGCCTTTTCCCTATTTTCTATTTTTACATCGTAACTTTCCCATTCCTATTTGTCTCCTCATCTAATATCACACTTCATTTTGGGTTTAAAAAGAATGCTCTTTTTGCATTCTACTTGCTCATATAGCTTAAGTAGGGGTCTAACTTAATGCATATCACATCTTATCACACACGACCCGAAACTCACAAATCAAATCACACACCAAAGCACTTCCTTTCCTAGTATACTAATTGGGATTTTATCACCCAATAGGAAGCTGCCTTACACATTCCCTAGCCACAACTTACCCAAAACCAAACATAGTTCACCTTCTCCTAGGTCAATTTTTATCCACCCCCCTTTTCTTTTTTCACTTTTTTTAATCAAAACATAAAAGGAACTATTTTCTTGACTTGTCTTCTTAACAATGGAACCAAAATTTTCCTTGAATAGTTCTCAACAGTCCACCATGACCCCATCCAAACCATTAGTTGCCTCTAGAACTTCTTCTAGCACCATCTATGAATACCTTTGCCGTAGACCCTCTACCTCTCGACCATGTCAGCTAGTGGACCTTGTTCCACCCCCATCATCTCCTATCATCCATAATTCATCTGATATCACCATGCCTAGTCAACCTATTGACTGTTCTGTCTCTCCCGCATTAGATCTCCACATTTAATCCCCATCATCCTATCCTAAATTCATCCCTATACTTTGCTAATATTTTCTCCCATCTATTTTTATACCCTAACTACCTTAAATTCATCCCCAAGAAATCTAATCCCTCCTACAGGCTTTAAAGAATTCGACCAATCCTTAAAAACACAAAATCATGCCAAAATTAGAAAAATCCTCCCATTGGGGAAAATTTCCTAGAAATCGGTGACGAGCCAGTTTAGTCCCTGTCAACCCTATAAAACTAAATCCTTTCTTTCTAATTTTCAATTAGAATCAAATGCATGCAAAAACATCTGATCTCTTTTGTGATCTGTGAACTTGTTCTCTCTCCTAAACGCTTCTGCAACAATCATAGATATCTTGGACATCATTTCAGTGTGCTTGCATCACTCATGATCATTTTTCGTGAGATTTATTGGTATCTCTGTATATATTTATTAATATTTTTATCAAATTATCTTTGTATTGCTCATATCTAATCTTTTACAGGTTCATATCAGTCTCACCAACACTCACAACTTCTCCAACAACCTTCTTTTCTAGCCTTTTTCTTATAGGTTTTCCTTCTCGTCCATTCATCCTCGGCTTTATCTAATTCTACTACAATTTCCACCAACCTTGTCGGATCGCCGTTAAACCAAGCCTAGTTTGTCAAAGAGACTTCTTCCACTATTGTTTCTAGCCGTTTCCTGGAGTTTTCTGCCCCTGGTCTCTCCTTACATATTATTCACAACATACAAAAATACCTAACATCCTCCAGTTGGCATTTAGACTCTCTAAGTTTGCATATTTATCCTACAGTCCAGATATGTCTTCCCAGGTCACCATTGACCTGCCTATACATAGTCTAGGTCATCATCGACCCAGACCAGGTAACAGTCAATTTACAGTTATTGTAATCTAATATGATTTTAAATCAATCTCATTCATTTTTCAAATTCAGTAACATTTCTCTTTCTGCATGATATCTTCTGCTATAGTCCTTACATCTCTCTTTCTAAACAAATGGGGGTTGACATCCGTGAAAGGAAGTTAATCACTTCTTGGAACCGCATTGTCGGGCAACCCCCACATATATCTATCTAAATATTCTTTTTTCTAGTTTTATAGGTCTATCAAGTTACAACGAGAATAAACCCTTTTGTGTCTGTATCCATCACATCACACATCTGAGGTAACATAAACCCTCCAACATTTCTTAGTTGCTAGTTACTTTTATCACTAGTTCATTTGCTTGATTAGTGAGGAAGTTTCTTGTCCAAAATGTTTTGGCACGCCCGGTGGGATCACCCTTTTGGTGATCTCTTTCTTTTATGTCTATATTTTTATTTTCTCATATACTAAAAATGCAGTGTGAGGCTCTGCTTTATGGCTCGTGTTGGGTTTGTGGCGTGGATCCTCATCTCTCAAGAAGTGCAAAAAACAGGAAAAGCGTTATCTAGGTATTTGTCACTTTTCCCCTATTTTCTCTTTTTACATTGTAACTTTCCCATTCCTATATGTCTCCTCATCGAATATCACACTTCATTTTGGGTTTAAAAAGAATGTTCTTTTTGCATTCTACTTGCTCATATAGCTTAAGTAGGGGTCTAACTTACTGCATATCACATCTTATCACACACGACCCAAAAACCACAAATCAAATCACACATCAAAGCACTTCCTTTCCTAGTATACTAATTGGGATTTTATCACCCAATAGGAAGCTGCCTTAGACATTTCCTAGCCACAACTTACCCAAAACCAAACATAGTTCACCTTCTCCTAGGTCATTTTTTATCCACCCCCCTTTTCTTTTTTTAGATTTTTTAAATCAAAACATAAAAGGAACTATTTTCTTGACTTGTCTTCTTAACAATGGAACCAAAATTTTCCTCGAACAGTTCTGAACAGTCCCCCATGACCCCATCTAAACCATTAGTTACCTCTAGACCTTATTCTAGCACCATCTATGACTACATTTTCCGTAGATCCTCTACTTCCCAACCACGTTGACTAGTGGATTTTACTCCTTCCCTGCCATATCTTATCATCTATGCTTCATCTGATACCACCATCCCTAGATAGCCTATTGACCTTTAAGTATCTCCCATATCAGATCTCCCAATCTAACCCCCACCATCTTATCCTAAATTCATCCCTATGCTTTGCTAAGCTTTTCTCCCATCTATTTTTATGTCCTAACTACCTTAAATTCATCTCCAAGCAATCTAATCCCTCATACATGCTTTAAAGAATTTGACCAATCCTTAAAAACACAAAATCACGCCAAAATTAGAAAAATCCTCCCATTAGGGAAAATTTCCTAGCAATCGGTGACGAGCCAATCCAGTTCCTGTTAACCCTATAAAACCGAATCCTTTCTTTCTAATTTTCAATTAGAATTGGATGTATGCAAATACATTCGAGCTCTTTTGTGATCTGTGAACTTGTTATCTCTCTTAAACACTTCTACAACAATCATAGATATCTTGGACATCGTTTTAGTGTGCTTGCATCGCTCATGATCATTTTTCATGAGATTTATTGGTATCTATGTATATATTTATTAAGATTTTTATGAAATTATCTTTTTATTGCTTGTATCTAATCTTTTGCAGGTTCATATCAGTCTCAACAACACTCACAACTTTTCCAAAATCCTTCTTTTCTAGCCTTTTTCTTACAGGGTTTCCTTCTCATCCATTCATCCTTAGGTTTATATAATTCTACTACAGTTTCCACGAACCTTGTCGAATCGTCGTTAACCCAGGCCTATTTTGTCAAACAAACTTCTTCTGTTGTTGTTTCTAGCCATTTCCTAGAGTTTTTTGCCCCTAGTCTCTCCCTGCAGATTACTCACAACATACAAAAAAACCTAACATCCTCCAGTTGGCATTCAGACTTTCTAGGTATGCATATTTATCCTACAATCTAGATATGCCTTCCCAAGTCACCGTTGACCTGCCTATACACAGTCTAGGTCATCATCGACCCAAACCAGGTAACAGTCAATTTACAGTTATTACAATCTAATATGATTTTAAATCAATCTCTTTCATTTTTCAAATTAGTAACATTTCTGTTTCTGCATGATATCTTCTGTTACAGTCCTTACATCTCTCTTTCTAAACAAATGGGGGTTGACATCCTTGAAAGGAAGTTAATCACTTATTAGAATCACATTATCGGGAAACCCCTGCATATATCTATCTAATTCTTCTTTGTTTCAGTTTTGCAGGTATATCAAGCTACAACAAGAATAAACCCTTTCGTGTTTGTATCCATCACATCACACATATGAGGTAACATGAACCCTCCAACATTTCTTAGTTGCTAGTTACTTTTATCGCTAGTTCATTTGCTTGATCGGTGAGGAAATTTCTTGTCCAAAATGTTTTGGCACGCCTGGTGGGACCACCCTTTTGGTGATCTCTTTCTTTTCTGTCTATATTTTTCTTTTTTTATATACTAAAAATGTAGTGTGAGGCTCTACTTTATTGCTCGTGTTGGGTTCATGGCTTGGATCACTTATCGCTCAAGAAGTGCAAATAAATAGGAAAAGCGTTATCTAGGTATTCCTCACTTTTTTCATATTTTCTCTTTTTGCATCATAACTTTCCCATTCCTATCTGTCTCCACATTGAATATCACACTTCATTTTGGGTTTAAAAAGAATGTTCTTTTTGCATTCTGCTTGCTCATATAGCTTAAGTAGGTGTCTAACTTATTGCAAATCACATCTTATCACACACGACCTGAAACTCACAAATTAAATCACACATCAAAATAATTTCTTTCCTCATATACTAATTGGGATTTTATCACCCAATAGGAAGCTGCCTTAGACATTCCCTAGCCACAACTTACCCGAAACCAAATATAGTTCACCTTCTCCTAGGTCATTTTTTATCCACCCCCTTTTCTTTTTTCACATTTTTTAATCAAAACATAAAAGTAACTATTTTTTTGACTTGTCTTCTTAACAATGGAGCCAAATTTTTCCTTGAATAGTTCTCAACAATCCACCATGACCCCATCCAAACCCTTAGTTACCTCTAGACCTTCTTCTAGCCCCATCTATAAATACCTTCACCGCAGACCCTCTTCCTCTCGATCACGTCAACCAGTGGACTTTGTTCCACCCCCATCATCTCCTATCATCCATGCTTCATCTGATATCACCATTGACCTTTCTGTCTCTCCCGCATTAAATCTCCTCATCTAATCCCCATCATCCTATCATTATCTTATTTCTCCCCATCATATATCTCCTCAATCAATCCAACCTTCACCATCCGATATCTTCAGAAAATCCTTTCCTAACCCACCACCAAAAAAATTGTTTTCATCCTCTACACCATATCAATTCAATCCATTTTCAATTAACACCATACATCAGACACCTCCCTTTGCATCATTCTTATCTACCTCATCATCCAATCTTATTCTAGACATTGTAACTATGCCTCTTTTAGGAGCTATCCTCACATCAACCATACCCACAATCATGTTACCTACCACCTTAATTTTTGCCACCTCTCTTTCTTCTACATCTATTCCTACTCCGACCACATCCGCATCAATCTTGAATGTACCTGGTCTCTATCCACACCTATCATTCTTAAACCATTAACCGCATCTCTTCTGAGCACACCCATCACTACCCTTATATCTACTACATCACAAATCCTCCCACATATACCTTGAGTTCCTTGTCACATATTTCCTTTCCCATGCCTACGTCATCCATTTCATGCTAATCTTCTACATCTACCATCCCCACATCTTCATGCCCCATCATATCTTCTCAATCCACATCTACATACACAATTCCTCTTGAGACAAACAAAAAAGGCATTCATACCTCTACTAAAAATCCCCTCAATTCTACACCGATTCATCCACTATATATATCACCTCCTTCTCACATAGACATCATCAATCGAATCATCTAAACACCCCTTTCTATTTCTATAATGACGCCTAGTCTTATTATTTATTCACACACACATCTACCCCATCTACCTCAGTCGACTCCACTCCTCCATCCACATCTATTCCACCTTTTCCAGTCATACCATCTCTAGAGCCTATATCGGTTCCTCTTTCCGTGCTTCTTCCTGTACCTATCATTTCGACTATCGTGACCCTATCCCCATTATCTCCTTCTTCATCCACACCACGTATATCCTTTGAGAAATATTAGAAATCACTTCAACTTGCAGCCACATAGGTGATCCTTCTGTCTCATCCATATGACCAAACATTCCCACATCGAACCAATCCCCATCCTCCTTGGAAAAAATCATGCAAAAATTACTTCTACCATATGCCACAACACTGCCTTATTATATGCTTATTAAAATCATTTTCATCCATGTCAAAGGCTCTCCTCAACCATCCAAATCCAGAAACCTTGGAATTCTTCCACATCGATCCCTTGAACAACCTCATAAGAATTTTGACATTCCTGCTTTCAAGACCATATGTACATCCTTCATCATGGGGCCACATCCTTTTGTCTTAGGACCCCCTCATCCATCTTGACCAATCAACCAATCGAAATCCAAATAGTTTGATTCCCTCCTAGGACCAATGCCCTCATCAAAAACACCTTCACTTGTCCATCCATTCAAGCCTAAATCATCCACCATTGTGTCTTCTTCTAGACCACCTAGACCCTGACACAATCCACCTTTGTCTTTTCCATTCATGCCACCTCACATGACCTCTCCTTGTGCATACATTGAATCATATGCCTAGTTCCTCCAACATCTACTTAAAACTTCCACCATCACACTCCCACTAATTAGGGCATTTGACTGAAACCGTCCAAAGACCTCATGGTTTGATTCCCACTGCATCTATGCCTATCATCATTTTTCTAGGTCATGAAAATGATCATTGTAAGGCCCTTTAGACTATCATTCATGATATTATTGAGCAAGAGGAAATCCTTGATGATTCTCCCTCTCAATCTACTACCTCATCCATAACCCATCCGAATCCTTTTACCACATCTCCATTCATCCAACCTATTCATCTACCCACAACATATTCTGTTACCCCTCTTCCACACATCATTCCTCCTAATGGGGCTCCTCCTTTATTCATTGATTTTGTTTTCCTTATTACATCATCCTTATGAAATCCATTCCATATCCTATAACATCCACTATTTTATCCACATCCCTTTCACTGGGGAAAAATCTTTCCCCCCATTATTGATCTTTTACCATCCATCTTCTTGTCTTTATTGACTCATCCTCTCATGCTAGGGGGTATTTCTAGGAATTTTCTATTTAATATTAGTTCCTCTCCACATTCAGCATCATCTTATCTAATCACACCTTTCGTCTCCTCCTCCTATAACCACTTTTGTGTCCATATATGTGTTTCCCTTTGGAAGCACCATGGATTTGTCTAAAATCCGTGATTTTAGGTGTATGTTTCTTGATCTTTATTCATTTCATTTGGTCTTGGTTCATCTTGTTTCTCTCTAGGAGGACCATCCATTTGTCTTAAATGTATATCTTTGCTTCCTTAATGAGCAATGCTTATCCTTATTTTTGATTGTTCATCTCATCCCATCTTTCCAATGCAACGTTAACGTCAGCGGCCTTGTAAATTTATCAGAATATCACCACTCTAAAAAGGATCCAACATGGAAAAGTTTCCCGTAGCTGGATAGGACCATATACACAAGTATGGGTCAAGATCCTATCATTTAGTCTCCCTTGACGGTAAACCAGAAGTGGAACCACTTAATGCATTACACTTATGACCATTCTATTGTTAGCACATTTACCAATGTTCCCTTATTCATATCCTTGGATTGTTCCTCCATCTTAGCCCCTTCCATCTCGTGTTGTGATAATTTATAACTATGTGGTATTTTGTAACTTCCTAGATGTGACCTTAAATATGGGCACCACAACTTTGTACATAGCATATTCCTTATGGATAGGTTCTTCCTTTTGGTGAGAACTCCATGATCATTACATCCATTAACCTCTTATTTACCTATTGGAACCATGCAAAGGGTCCAAGGGTGTTACTTGTACACTCTTTATCCCCTTCTAATTTGTCTACTTAGCTATTCCCAGCTCCCCCTAATGTAAATTCAAAATTGATGGATGTTGTTATCAAAAATCAAAGTTATCAAAAACAGACTGATCCCTCGAAGGACTATTGTTCATGTAAAAAAAGAGAAATCAATAGCATCAAATCAAAATCAAAATCAAATAAATAGATTGATCCATCGAAGGGAAGCTATCATATATTATTCTTGACATCTTTATTGTATAAAGTAGACATTACCCTCAAAGGATGTATATTCCTTATAGCACTTGAAGGCTTCCCGCATTGATCATCCTTCCATTTTATTAGTATCCTAAGAAAGCTTCCCACATTGATCAACTTTCTTCTGGCATAATTCCCACATTGATCAATTTTCTATTTCCCCTTCCCAGAGCTGGGGCATAGTTTTAGGGAACACCAATTTTGGAGAACTCTCTTCACTTGTATAGTTACATCTCAAACCCCATTGTCGTGTCGACATTAGGTTTATGAGACCATTTCATCCATTGTTTCCTCATGATCTTTAAAATGACTAACTATCGTTGGTTATCTGCTAACATTTTTTTTGGTCCCATGTGCCTTGCATTCCCCAGATCCCCTTTTTATACCTCCAATGAAGTTGGAGGAACCTTTTCCTTGTACATTCCTTACTATAATTGTAGACACCAAAATTGGGTCACACTAGCCTTGATCTCTAGTCAGATAACCAACACAAACATATTCACCTAACCATGACCCCTTTCATCCCACATTAATATTAATTTAATCAATTAAATTAAATTAATACTCATCCTCACAATATTCATCATTTAATTACACTAATTAACCTAATTACCACTCACCTAGACACCTCATCTAGCCACCTCACCCTATACATATTCTTGGCATGTTTCCATAACCAACTAAGACCTAATCTTACTTGCCTTAATGAGATAAGGTTTGGTCCAACCCTAAAATCAATGCCTAAAATCTCCCTAACCACCTTCTTGCTCATAAAAACACAACGTCCATTCCAAATCCATGGATCAAGGAATGAACTTGAGCTAAAAGAGGTGAGATTTACCAATTTTAGTAAACCTATGGAATCCCACCTTAACCGACGCTGGTCAAGACGGAACAGTTGTCGGTTACCATTTATTCACCCAAACAACCTTGTTTTTGGGTTAGCACATTCTGAGAGCAAGGAAAGGAGATCATAGCTGCATGTAAGCAAAACCAACATCCTTTAATGTATCCAGACATCCAGAGCCATCACCAGGACCAATTTTGGAAGTATTGCACTGACAGAATCATTCTGGGAGCCACTGATATGATATCCAACACTATTCTTCTGATCAACAACCACCTCCATTTAACCATCTAAATCTACATCACAGTAAGTACTTCTCTGCAAGCATTATCTATTTCGGCATAGTTAACTTTTGTCATTCCTGTCATTAGTTGGTACTTTGCATGTTCATTCCTCCATTTCTTATTAGCTTGTAATCCCACCATTTCCCTTACCCACACCACCAAATCACCATTTTGACCTAATATCAATTTTTGAGTATACTTGAGATTTACACAGACCTTATCATCCACTCTCCCAACCTCAATTGATCTCAGGTCAGCCCCTACCATTTGATTCATTCGAGTTTCTTTTACCTCGATCATACTGATGCCAGTTACCCATAACCATCGTTGATTACACATAAACCAACATTAGTCATACCTGACCGACGTCGGACTCTGTGTTTTAAACCTTGACCAAGAATAGAGCCAACAATCATCTCACTAGTTGACCTAAACAACCCATAATTTAACCCTGGCCAGTTCCAACACCTTGAAAATTACCTACCTTTCTGATCTGACCATAACCTAGCCTGTTATGTTAAGATTTACTTATTGTACTTGAATGAGATACCTAAATCATATCAACTACAGTAGGAATTTGTTTATTTCTCATATTAACTTGTCTTAAACAGTGGATTGACAGCCATCTAGGAAGTATCACACTTCCTGAAACTAGCATACACTAGGCAGTCCACTGTCATATATTATTTAACTATCCTTTTGTGGTCTTGTTTTCTATTATAGGTAGTTCCTCCTAGCCAAAAGGAAGCTCTCACATTTAGCTGTGGATCAAGAAGTTAGAATGCGTGCAATAACCATCAACCGACTAGTATTTAATAGGTATTCCTCCTAGCCCTTACCCTTATCTGTTTCATCACTTGGAAAACGTAAAGAAAAAAATGAAACATTTCGGCACACCTGATGGGACCCATCAAGGGTTCTTTTGCATTTATTCATTCCTAGGTGAAATTTGTGTGTGTGTTTTCCCTTCGAAAAGCTTCCACATTAATTTTCTTCTTTGGAATTATTCTCCTTCTTTCTATTGTCTAAAAATAATCATATTTTTGGTGCTTTAAAAAGAACATATCTTCCTTTCTTTTGCATTGCATTAGTGAAAGAGCATCCCTCTTCCTGTTCATCAATTGCTACATCGAATATCACACTTCGATTTGGGTTTAAAACACTTGCATTGCATTCTAATTTGTTGCATTATTAGCTCACATTAAAACTAAGGGAAACCTATATGCTGGAAGTCATGCCCAGTTGATGGTTGACATAAAGAATCATAGAAAGCACATTTTTTTCTCTCTCTGTGTCTTACCAAACTTGCACAAAATAAAAATATACACATCTTTCTTAAACAACATCTTACCCGGGAACATATGTCAGTGATCACATGATCTGATTGGCAAGTACTCCCCAGCTCGTTACCTCTATTGAGTCATCATCTCAGAGGACAGCCCACCCCCACCATAACATACCTGAAACCTCTCCTTTTAGATATCCTTATTTGTAGGAAGCCTTCCTCACAAAATTTTTTGTTCTAAATACACACAGTCATTCCTAAATAGCATAAGCTAAATAAACATAAGAAAATCACTGTTAGGATCATGTTTTTTCTTAGCATTCTTCTTGACTTGTGTTTTGAGGTGTGAGACTACAACTCTCCATTTTTCTTCTTCCTTGCACACTCCACCATCGTAGTTGGGGTATTATGACTTTATCTAAGTGTTTCAAGGCCCCATCTCCTCATTCTCAAGTTTCTGAGTTTGATTCTTCACTTAATTTAATTCACAAAACCCATTTTCTTCATTTCTTTCTAATTTCACAGTCACTGACGTCGGTCCATCAACCATCGCCGGTTCACATCTGACCTTCATTGATTAAACCCTAACCAGTGTTGGCTTCTAGATTTCTAGTTACTTTTCCTAGAATATCCTTCATCACTCTTTCTGTTCTATTTTTGGCCCTTAGAGCATCATCATATTTCTTCCCTGTTGATACCTACTGTCATAACCAGTTTTCTCAGTACACATCCAACATTCATGTTTCATTCTTTAAGATTGGTTGTCTTCCACAGTGACCAGTATCAGTTTCAGCAACCTTCATTGGCTTTTCCTCAACCGTCACCAGTCAACCTGACTTTCATTGGTTTTCCCTCAACCGTCACCAGTCAACCTGACCTTTTTCGGTTGCCTATGTTTGATTTTCAAAATCCAGACATTGACAAGATTCCCATCTCAGACCCCATTATTATTTGTTTCTACTATTTTCTATGTCATCTACAGAATACAATCTCACCAATTCAGCACTTGTTCACATGGTGCAAACTCGTAGCCAGACTAATGCCCTCATATTCCACACTAATCATCAACCAATCCCACCTAGTCCCTCACCGCCTTCTGTCCTGTCACCCATGGATCCACCCTTACCTACCACCATTGCTACAGGTGATAAATATTTTACACGACTCCTTGATCAAAATCCCGTGGCCTTACATTTCTACCTTTCCCACTCTTCCACCCGAGACTCCTTGGGTCATTTGATATATGACATGCTAGTATCCATCTCTCTTATCCTTATTCTTGCTTCAGCATCAGCCCCTAATAATGCGGTGTTACCCTCACCTTCTTCGCCCCTAGTAGTTTCACAACTAGGACCCATACCCACCATGACCGCTATGTCTACAGTATCACTTGCACCTGTCATATCTAGTGTCATCTCGTCGACCACCCAGGCCATAGCCCAGCTCACACCCATTGTCTCACAAATACCCATTGTAACCCAACCACCTATGGTGTCGGTAACCCCTATGCCATTCCAGAACCTTGTCCTCTCCATCCCACAAACACTACCCCCAATCACTACTAGGGTCACCAAAACCATCCTACCTACATACACATACTATCAACCACCCCCTATATCATTTGTCACCCATTCAGGATATGTACCTTCTATGTCAGTGCCCTATCCTCAACCTCCCTATCAGGTTCAATATCTGCCCACTTATGCCACCTGAGTTGTCCCTCCATCACAACCTACTAATGAACTCATCAATTTGGTGATCGAAAAGATGAAGACACTGGAAGCATCAGTCTCTAGCTCATGCAATTCCCTCACTTATGATGAAATTTGTAATGAACCAATTCACCCATCCATTCCTATTCGACCATACCCCATGCATTGGTAAATGCCAAAGTTCAACTGCTTTAATAGCAAAGAGGATCCACAACAACATTTACAGTCCTTTAATCATGGGTGTTACCTAATTGCTCATGATGACACTTTACTTTTGAGGACTTTCCCAATGTCCCTGAATGGACCTGCATTAGAGTGGTATAGTGGGATACCATGACATTCCATCTACTCATTCAATCAAGTAGCTTAGGACTTCTTAGACAAATTCTCAATTAATATTGTCAAGAAGGTTACCATGACTGATCTTTGTTCCATGCGAGAGTACGATGATGATTCTATCACTGACATTGTCACTCGTTGGCGTAGCCTAATCAATTAAATCACTTTTCAACTGCCTCAAACTAAAATCATAGAGTTGTTTACTCGAGCCTGTGTAAGACACATCTCACCAACCCTGCAGGTGTAGACCTTCCATACTTTTGATGAGGCATTCACTATGGCACAAAAATTGGAAATTCATGCTATCAAAGAGAAGAAGATTCAACTTCATAACAAGCACATCACATTCAAATCAAATGATGCTTATTAATCTTCAAAACCCCAAAACAAATATTCAAAACCCAAATGGTCTTCTAATGTTGTGGTTCTCAAATCTAGTCCCCCTTATTAATCAAATCTAGCCAAACCCCCTTCTAATATCTCTCATGTCCAAGCTTTCCAGTTCAGACAGGTTCAATGAAAGTACACTTACATAGGAGAATCTTATTCTTCTATGTTGGAAAATCTTGTTAAGGCTGGTGCCATTACCCTCCCACCTATAAAACCACATACTGATTGTGACCCTGAGCGACCCATACCCTCATGGTATAAGGAGCGTGACTTTTGCAACTATCATCATGTCAAAGGTCATAGTGACAATAACTGCATCACCTTTAATAATATTTTCCAAGAAATGTTAGATAATGGAGATCTAGTCTTAGATATCCTGAATGCACCCGCTAACCAAAACCTACACATCTTCAAGAAGCCATTCCCTAATCATGCCCTGTCTTCCAACTAAGCCAGTGACACTTTAAACAATGATGGAACTGTTTGCGAGGTCCATGCTATTTTCGACGACATACCAATTGCTTCCCAATTGCCTCATGTTCCTTCCATAGATGAGATCTTAGCCCGAGATCTCCTACCTACACAAGAACCAATGTAATCTACTACCCCACCCACGGAGACACCCCCTTCATTTTCTTCTTCACCTGTGGAAGAGCCTATAATTAGCACGCCGCCTTTGACACCTCAAAATTCTGATCAGTTATCAGTGATACCTCTCCTACTCATAGAAGATGCAGGTCCACCACCTACACCAACATAAGGAGAGTCCACTTCAGCCTTCCTATCCTCCCCTCTACCCATGGAGGATCCTATAGAAATACCACAACCTTTATATGACCAGTCACCATCAGACTTTCAAGTTCCCGCTGATCTGCTTTCGGCTCTCTTACCCATAAAGTCTGAGGCCAGCCATTTCCCTATATCTCAAACACATTTTACGGGGATTTACACTCAATCCACATCAACCCCACCTACGCCAGTACCATTCTCACGCTTGGTTGATCACCTAGACTATGTCGATAGAGCCTTACTTTGGGGATGCCTTCTACTTTCTGTTTTAACACAAATGTAGTTGTCCCCTGTTGATACCTCCACTTTCTATCCAAAAGTGTTTCAAGTAACCAAACCAAACACCATCATGACTATTGCAATGCCTTCCACATCACCACCCTTGGCCCAACTCACACCTCTGCCCATAACCCAAAATACACCTACACCCAAACACCTACCCTCGCCTATATCGTCACCCTTACCTAAACCTATCCCTACCTTAGGGATCATACCAATAGCTAGCCTTACTCACCCACCCATCAAATTAGATTTAGCTACATCTTCCAAAACTAACACCAAACTTTAACCAGCCCCTAAAACGAAAATCCAATCTCCTAAATCTCATACCTCAACCTCGCCTACCACGCCCTTATCACCTTTACCCGTTTCATCCATCCTAGGACCTCACCCCTCGACCCTAACCAAGCAACCCCCATCCGCCGGAAAACCAAGAATGCAACAACCCACCTCCTCATCACGAACCTCTAATGTACCCAAGAGAATCACAAAACCTTCACCGTCACCCGTAACCTTCTTACCACCCATACCACCACTATTGTCTATAACTACCTCACTACCCATGAAATTTTCTTCTCTTTTAGTCATGCCTCTTGTCCAACCTACACCACCTACACCCACAACATCTCGATTACCCCTGTGGGTAAGCTGTCCTCTTCCACCATATACTTTTACCTCTACATCTCATACACATGTGTCACCTTTTCCCAAAAAGACGCAACCTAAAGCTAAAAATATGCTACCATTCAATAAGGTAGTTAAACCAACCAAACCTTCCATCGCCAGCTCTTCTACCACGCCCGTACCCAAGCAAATGCAACCAAGACCTAAAACCACACCACACACCAAAATCGCAGCCCAACCTACTCCCCCTCTTGTAAAACCTCTTCCTCCACAATCAGTTGTATCTATACCCAAACCCAAATTCACCTCCCATTATGATCCACTAGCGGGATCCTACACCAAAATCTTAACCAATCTCCTCAAAACTTTAGTCATCACATTACCGCCCCTTAGACCTTACAACCCACTCAAAACCAAACCAAAAGGGTTTGACAAAACCAAAAAATGTGCCCACCATTGTGTGTCAGGACAAGATGTAGAGAACTATAAGGCTTTGAAAACCAATCTTATCCAATTGTGTCCTCCTGAAGAAAACTTTGACGATGATGATCTTCTTGATGAGGAATCCATTTCACCTTCCCCAATTTCCAAAGATCTTCTCCCGTCACCTACTCAGCGACCAAGATCTCCACCTCCACAACTCTTTGATCCATCCTCGAGATTCAAAATTAACATGGTTCGTATAAGAGAGTTGGCCAAATCACCACCCAAATGTCATTGTGCCCAGCTCACTTCACAAGGATTTTCTCCCCCGGTAGGTTTCTACCCGTCATACCGTTATACCACTCATCCTACACCTTATCCATTTACCCCCTCCCCTTGAATTAACATGATCAACATTTCTACCCGTGTTTAGAAAGAAAAGGGTAAGGAAAAAGCAAGTGGCCCATCAACCAACCCTATACCCAATATACCATCTACACCCACACCCAAAGTGATCATTCGAGGTCCTGCATATCCCATTTCTGACGGGGTCACACATCACACAATACTAAAACAACTACACCAATCCCCCCTCAAAATGTATTTATATGACCTTATCCAAACCTCGGAGTCACATCGTCAAGCCCTCATGGAGGTACTTCAATCTATCAAAGTATTACCAAATGACCCCACACCCATAGCTTCCATTATTACCCCCACCATGTAGCATCTCTCACTAAGCCATCGCCTTCCTCTACACATCCACCTACTCGCCAAGTGGCTTCCCTCATATTTTAAGATGAAGAGATTACTCCCTTCCATTTTGATGTTCCCCGACCCCACTCTTTTCATCTCTTTCTTTATGATAATATACGCATACGACATGTTATGATCGATGGTGGCACTAGTATTAACATCATATCCTCCCATGCTTACGACCAAATGCAAATACCTACCAATTGCATGCATGGTAACCCAGTGATGTTATGCTCCTTCAATGACGCCATGACCTCTACCTTGGGTACAGTTTCTCTCTATTTCTGCGTGGGTCCTCACACTATCCCAAAACTTTTCTATGTCCTAGAAGGGGATTTCCAATATAACTTGCTGCTCGACCGACCTTGGATCCGTGCTATGGGTTATGTCCCTTCGAATTCACATCAATGCCTCAAATTTGAACACAAGGTACATAATTACACCATCCTTATTAACTCCTCACCTTTTAAGACCTGTAACATGCTATATCGACCCAACAATGTGCTTGTACTGATCAAGGCATCCGCCACCACAACCACTTCACCTTCACCCACAAGCCCATCCACCAAAATTGCCACTAATTCTGCTACATCTTACCTTGTTATCCCCACTACAGTTGTAGCCTCTACCGTTGGCACCCCTTCATCTAGCAAACCATCCATACCCACTACCCACATATTAAATATTGATCCCTTATAAGGTGTTTTTCAATGCCTCACTCTGGGGGAGTACTGCCTATATAATATCGATACCTTCCTCACCCCACAAGAGTATGGGAATCTACGTCAACA